>JAYKAV010002618.1:603149-740400 GCA_035582835.1 Phoebastria nigripes | reverse complement strand
AAAAAAAGAAATGTTCATGTCATCTAGGAGCCTGTAATCTTAACTACTATTTTTACAAGAGAAATCCACAGAAATGCAATACAATAACTAAAACTTCTCTGTACTTCTAAAAATTTTAGGCAATGGCCCCTGGAAGCAAATTTAAGAACGCTGAATTGATATTACCATGTGAATGGAAAGAATGCTGCTTTGTAGGGAAATGCATGGAGGAATTTTGTAATCATATTGCGGAACACTTGGAAGAGTACCTACAGCACCCCCTGGAAACAGCAGGTCATTTATGTCTCATCTGTCACACAGATTACATTGCAGTTTGGAAGATTATTCCTAGCCTAGAAAATAATACTGACTTCAGTCTACCTGCACTGCAGATGTTCATAGCTTTTCTAAGGCCCAGCTGCATGAAGCCCTCAGACAAGGGCTTAATACCTGCTTTTTGCTTCGTATCTGATTGTCCTGGATTTTTGTTTGTATTGATAGCTATTACTAATATGGAAAGAGACTGGAGAGGTGATGTCATGAGAACTTCTGCTGAGGATTTTTTTTCTAAGATTAGAGCCTCAGCAGGTGCAATTGTCTAAAACAGATTTTAGCAAATTGTTTTTGAACGGCAGAGTTCTTCCCTTTCAGGGAACTGGCCTGCTGCTTAAGAATTCTAAGTTTAAAGTAGCACTTGTTTGAACCTTTATAGAAAAATGGAAACTTTTATTGTTTGTATGGTATTTGCCTTATTTGGATACATACACTGGTGTTATTTTATTATGGGTATTGTATTTTACATCTCTTTAATAGTACTAAATGTACTTAAAGGGAAAAACAAAAAAATCCGATTCTGCAGAAAATTATAGGCAGTCTCTGTGGATGTAATAGCAGTAATATACTAGACTTTTTAATATAGCTATTTTGGCTCTTGTGTATCCTGCTCTTTATTCTTAACACTGTAATCAAGTATAATTACAGGTGTAGACATTTTAATTAAAGGTGAATAAGTTTTAATTAAAGGTGAAAAAAGTAGAATTGGACCAACATTAACAATGTCTCTGTGACCTAAGCTGAAGAGTGTAATAGTATATACCCAAGAAAATACTTATTTTTACAAAATTTTTCTATTGAATCTATGAAGTGCCTTTCTGCAAGAAGTTGTGTTTTAAGGTACAAAGCACTCTAGTATTGCTGCAGTTGTGAGACAGTGGAAAATCTGTTTGCCACTGAGATTTGCAAGTTCTATCTAGTGCATTATCAGTAGATAGCAATTACCAGCTTCTCTGCTAAGGTTACTTACAGATTGTGAAGTTACTACAAATATAAGTACTATTGGCATTCTCACTGTTGTGGCACATGGTTGCAAATTTCATAGAGTGTTCTGTAAAATGTTGCTTCTTTCTTGTGTTTAGAGCAGTACCAGTGTTGGTGGAGAAGTTGTGAATTTGGGGTGAAAGATCCCAGAGAGCTGATAACACATGTCAATTTTCACAGTTACCACACCAAACTGAAGTTCATAGGCTCTCAGTTACAGGCATTGCACCGCGATTTGCCAGCGTGTTTGCAGAACAGCCGTAGCTGGCATCAGTTACCAAAGACTTCGGAGGAGTTTGTTTGCCATTGGGAGAATTGTGATGTAAGTGAAATACGTTGAGATATTGCTGGTTTTTTCCTTTSTGAACTTTACCTCAGCATTCTTTGGATTTGACTCACTATTGGGAATTTTTGCTCAATCTTACCTCTGAACAATGCTTCCCACTATCTTTGTGAGTAATACATGATAATTATTATGGTAGCATTCAGAAAAATATAAACAACATATTTGCATAGCATCTGCAACCTCGAGTTGAAATTTTCTTTCTTTTTGTGGTGACTAAAATGATCTTTCTGACAAAGATGCAACTTCTCTTGTGTTTTAAGAGCATATATGCAAAACTTTAATATACCCAGTTTAATGATAAATTAATTAACCTGGTAGTTTGTAGGCAGGTCCAGAGTGTTTATTGTTTGTCTGAAGAAAGGCAACAGAATATCTGATGTTTCCTTGGTCAGTTGGAAATGTTTTTGTTTTTTTTTTACTGGGACAGAAATCAGACATTTGCAACAGGCTGTTCATGTAAGTCTGATGTCCAAATGTGGCCAAGATTGGTTTCAACTAAAAATGGTTTGTATCTTGACCACTTTTTGCTGTTCTGTATTAAATAAAATCATTATCCATTCAGTTTCGACTGTGCTATTTCTGGATCAAGTAAACCAAGATCATTAGCAGTTGCTATCTTTTTTTCACAATGTTAACATAAATAGTGCTGCCTATATAAATTTTTTTCTGCTTCTTGGAGATGTTCATTCCTGATCAGAAGTGGCTTCATATTGATATGACATTATAGGGAAGCACTTTCTCTGTCACTGTTGGCCTCAGAACCTCAGCTGTTATTTATGGCTAGTGAGCATTACCTTTGCATCCACAAGTGTGATGCCTTGAGATGACACTTTCTTACCATCTCCTTTTGTGTAAATGTTGAGCAAGATAGTTTTTAGAGAAAATAGTAGTGCAGGAAAATTTTTTATCTGGTCTACGTTAATTTTTTCATGTTGTATGAGTTTTTTGTTTCATTTGAGTTAAATGATATAACTGAAAACAAATAAAATATTGGCAAAGAAGAAACAACTGAAATGCATTGTACTGTGGAAATCAGAAAAACTGTAAAACTAAACAATTTTGCAAACCTCATATTGGCAAATCTGATGTAGGTTTAGTAATGGTGAACTACAAATCAAAACAAAAACTTCAGTGTTTTTCAAAGGCCTTTGATCCTTTTTTCCTCATGTCTCTCTAGGCCTTTCAGTGATTCAGAGGTTACCATTCTTAAATCCTAGTTCTCTATTATCTATGACTTTTTCATATCAAAGTTGTGATAAAATTAATTTATGACATAAACACTAATGAGGATGAAAATATTTTCATGCAAGGGAATGTCAGACTGGTGGTGCTTTACATAGGTCTTGTATCCCTCACGTGCATCACATTGTTGAATTAGAATCAGTGTGATGTTTGAGTAAATACACTGCAGTGATGGGATGAAATTACTTTTGTTTGCTGGTGGTGGTTATAGCCCATGCTTTGCTTTGCTAACCTTCTCCTTACTATGTCTAAAGTTATTTCCAGTTTCCTCTTAACATTTCAGCTTACAGATTGTTTGTGCCATATCATGTATAAAAGGTGAGTACCTCCTCATCTGTATGTTATTACTGGACAGAATGTCTAGAAATATCCATTTGGCTTTTTGGCTCAAAATTTACAATATCTATACTCATATAATGCTTTGATACCTCTCTTTTCATTAACTTTTCTTTACATGAAATAAGGAATGACATTAAAATTGGAGAGTGAAGTTTATAGAGAGAGGTAATTCTGTTGTTGAGTCAATCTGTGAGAAACTGTATCTCTGTAAATAAAGGCTTTTATTTACTAGTGGATTAAGCATGGAAGTACCCCATTCTCTTCTTTTTAAAGCTATAAGCCTAAACATATAATACAGAGCATTATTTATGATAACTTTTGGATTGTTTGCATAGTTTGATTACAAACTATTGTTACAAACAAATCTTATTGCCATTATGTGTCATAGCTTATAGGAATATTATTTCTTACAGTAGTTATTTTTGTTATTAACACTTTTTAATACATACTAATCGGTCTTTACTCGCATATGGCTATGATTGGTCTATTTATTTTAAAAATGAAGAGGTTCAGAAAAACTTCAGAGCCCTCAGAATTTGATTTTGCTGCATCTGTCAGTAAGCACAGACTTTTGAAAAACATGCTTAAAAACCAGAAGAAAAATCTTCCCGTTAAATGAAAAATGGAACATGAAATCAATYATCTAAGTGGGCAGTTTTGTCTGATGGAATCCTTTAGTCCATAGCATTTCGCTAAATCTTTTTATACGTGTTTTTTCAAGTTCAAACTATGTTGTGAATTTTATTAATTAAAAGAATGTTTCCCAACTTAGTAGGCAGGCTAGACTAGACCCAGGAGGTGGGGTAGGGCACACTGCGAAAGAGAAGAACTTTGAGGGCAGGGAAAACTGTTTACCTTTCCCACCCTCCTGCAAATACGTTCCCACAGTTATGAATATAATTCTCTTTGAAAATCACCCATACAGCTTCCCCCGACTCATGTGGTGCCTCCTACCATGTCAGATTCAGTTTCCCCAAAGGTAAAGCTTCTGACTCAGGTAACAGCCCCAAAAACTTCTCTCCTCTCCTACTTACACAGAAAGAAATATTCAAGAAAGTTCCAGCAAAACACTTAAAGAGATGGTGCCAACAAATTAAAATGGGCTTAACACCCATATGGTTACTCTGATTAAGAAGTGAAGAGGCTTTCGATCACTGTCTAGCTCAATACTTTTAGTTGATTCACCTTAATATGCCTATATGTTTTCATATACAGAAGACCTTGGATTTCTCAGATCATGTTTCAAGCCCTTCAGAGGAAATAATGGCTTGTCTCCCTGAGGGAGCTATTGTGAAATACATTGGAGTATGAATTTAAAATGCAGCAGTTTGCCTGCATTAACTCCTCGTGTGAATGCTCTGTTCTGCACACAGAATGCCTAGCAGCTTAGTTTAATCCACTCTACTAAGATTAGGATGCTTAAAAACAGATAATACTAAATAAATAGGTTTTTTCATTTATATATTTTTCTTCCAAAAAAAAACCAACACACAATGCTGTTTAAATTTGAATCAACTCTACATTATTGGCAGTGGCAATATCAGCCTAAGGAGTTTCACCTGTTTCCCATTTCCTCTCCCCCAGTGTTTTGATTTGGTTGAAAGATCAATTCCTTGTCCCAATTCAATGTGTAGCCTTACAAAATTGTGCCAGCACAGCAGAGAGGTTAAGGGGTTAAATTATCGGGAACTGAGAGGAATACTTTGAATTGCGACTGATGACAGTATGCAGTGGAATGACACCCTGTGTTACTTGAAGAAAATGCAATATGCAGTCTACTTTCACTCTGCAGGTTTGGATTTTTGTGGAGTGAGACAGAGGCTAATTAAGGTTTAGTCCCCCTTGTCACATAAGTACTGACTCGTGGAGTGCTGTGTCCATAACACCTAATTCAGTTTAATCATTGTGCAGCCTTCCCATTTCTGTTGGAATTACCTGCACTGCCCTCATAGCCTTCTCGTGAGTAGGAGCAGGTAGAAGTGAAGGGAGCGGGGAAGGTAAAAATATACCAAAGAAATAAATCAACAGAAATACATTAACAGACACATCCCTGCCCCAAAGAATGGGTAGCATTCACTCAATTAGTCTAGACAGACTTTTCAACTACTAGATGGTAGGTGAAAATTCAGGACCTGGTTCGTGTGGTGGATACTGCAGAATGTTCTACATTTTTGTAGTTGATGTAATTGTCTCTGTGTTGGGGTGAGTTAATTAAATGTTACTGCAATATTTACTGGTGTCTGTTTGGTTTCTGAAAACACTTAATTCTATGTTCCTGTTAGTTGATTTCCTGCCAAAATTATCTTGTCTTCTCCATGCTTTTATTTTGGTTTTAGGTTACCTTCAATAACCCAGTGTGGTTTTATCAACATGTTGCTATTCATGCCTATGCTACTGAGGAAGAAACTGTTACAGATCAGAACAAAGCTGTTTATTGTCACTGGAAAGGTAGTTCATATAAAAAATTTCTATTTCAAAAAGTATTTCACTGCAGTGTTTCTTATAAAATTCACTTAGTGCTACATATTGCATAGGAACTTGTGAGAGATCTTCAGATATTTTTTCATCTATCTTAAATAGTTGCAGAAACACTTCTATTTTATAGGCACCATGATTTAAGTAGAATAGTTCCTATCATCCATGGGGTTGAATGCCCTCAACTCCCAATTAGTCTAAGTTGAGAATTGCCAGTACTGAACAGGGTTGGGTTTCCTCATAATTCTACCTGTGGTTGATAGTTCATACACCATTCAAACAGACTTTTCACTTATATTCTACCACTCGGGATCAGGGTTGTYTCTCTCACAATAATCTTTCATGGTGAGCTTACTCTTTGCTTTCCCTCATCTGTTCCCTTCAAATCAAGGGAAGCACACCTATTGCCGTCCTAGTTTTTCTCAACTCTGTGGTGAGAAAGAGCATTTTTAATGCATCCTTTATATTGCTAGCTACCTCTTGTGTTAAAATTATTGTCATGGCTTCAAAGCTGATGTTCTGCCCTTGGCTCTATTGTAGAAGCCACATTCCATTGACAGTCTTTCATAGCAGATGCCTTGATTGTTTGAGTAAGGGCTAAACTATGGACTGCCATTTGATGTGCATGCCATTCAGCTTCAGACCCACAAAGTATATGAGCAGAACCTCTCCAGAAGAAAAGACTTTCTGCTGAAGAATAATGAGACAACTTGTGGGACTCTGGTCCTGGAACAGATCATTCTGTGCTTGCTTTAAACCAATCAATTTGGCTATGTCTTGTAAAATGTGTCAACAAGTCCAGGTTTGACTGGAATCCTCTTGGTGAACCCCCCCAGATATATGCCTTTTCAATTTATGGGTTAAAGTTACTGCAACGATGGCAAAATCCCGTCAGTGGATGCAAGGCGACATCATTTTGTTCCTTTTCCCTCTTGAGATTAGCTGACAGATGCACTGGTTTTTGGCTGGGAAACTCACTGATAGTGTAGAATCTGCAGTCCTTACAGGAACAAAAAATCACACATCAGTGTGATCATAGTTTTAGAAAATATAGCCCATTAGGAGAGGTGAAGGGACTCCTCTGACTGTATAGCCTAAATAAGAGAATGGGGAAAAGGGAAATGCGAAAGAAAAGGAATATGATATGTCTTCAAATATGTTTAAGAAATGCCCTGCTGTTAGGAACAGCRAAATCACCTGTTCTCCATGACTGTGCTAGAAAGGATGAGAAGTAATGAGCTTCAGTTGTAACAAGAGAGGTGCAAGTTACAAGTTAGGAAAGCCGTTTTAACAGGGTATTTTAAAATACTGTAGCAGTTGCCTGTTGAAATTATGGAGGTTGTCTATCACTGGGGAACTGAGAAGACCGCTTTTGAGACCAAGGTATAATTGATCCTGCCTCGGAACAAAAGAATAGGTCCTGGTGTTTACAGGGTCTATTGTAGTCTGTGATCTTGACATTCAGGGTGGTGCTATGCACTTGGAAGTGACATGCAGAATCATAATGTCCAGGCAGTGAAAGACAACTTTTCTTTCACACACCCAAACTTAACAAGCAAGGACAGGCCAGTAAGGTCTCATTTCTGTGAGGAAGCAGTTGTCATGGAACTGGGACAACAGACAGAAGGTGATCAGTCTTTTCCAGGGACCTTCAGTAGACTATCTGGTGGTCTGAGTTGGTTTGAATTTGTGAGGGTACAGCAAGAGTGGGCTGCTCTGCAACGGAAGGCAAACTAGGAGTTAAGGGTGACAGGCAGGGACCTCACTGACAGGGTGCAGTCTCACAGAACCTGAACAAGAAGAACAAAGCAGGTCTGGTGGTGCTAGCCAGGGTCAGCCCAGTGATCACCAGCCAAGTCCACTGTGAAAAGACAGGCTGAGGTCAAGCCAGGAAGTCCAGATATCGAGTCAGAGGCAGGGCCAGTGAGGCGCAAGGGGTGGGTAACTGCAGCTCCCAAGCCAGAGAGCACAGGGTGTGTGAGTGGAGGCCCCAGATGAGGCTTCTCACGGCTCTTTCTCACAACTTAGCTGTTTTCACAGCAATGTGATTGAAGCTTGAACAGCTTCTGATCAGGAGGGGCCATAGAAGCATTAGAGCAGACCTCAAACACAGGCAGCTAAACTCTTAGATGTGTGGGGTGGAACTGGCTGCAGAGGAGGATTACAGAGAAAGATGGCTGTACACAGGCTACAGGCTGGTCAGGGCAACCAGAGGCTGTTGGTATACTCAGGGCCCTGGCAGAGTTCACAAAGGAAGGATGTAAGAGGGAGACTCAATCTGATACCACATTTTGAATCTGGGGTTAAACAGAGACAGAAATCTTCATGTTGCACTAGAAGAATAATCAGTCCTTCAGCTTCTGAACTAGACACAGGAGTTTGTCCTTTTTCTATGGCCCCTCCTGATGTACAGTATCCTGTACACAGTAGAGGTGAAAGAGACACTGATGATCCTGTTTCCTCATTATAGGCAAGGTGAGGTTTTAGGATTTCCTTTGTCTTTTAATAAGGAGTTTAGAGTTCTGTCCCTTTACTAAGTATGTTAATCTGGAGCTCAGAACTCCCTTCCAGGAAGTTGCCTATATTCTACCCGTTGGAGTGGATGTGGGTTGTTATCAAGGCTATTACATTCTTGTTCTACTTGAGACAATGTCCCGATGGATAGCAGAAATGGAACTCATGATGCACCTACTTGGTTAAATGAACTAGGCAAGTCCTTTTTGTTAAATGAATTTTATGTATTAATTTCTGAGACCTAAAGGTATCCAACCTGTTGTTGAGTTTGATTCACTTGATTATTCTTATTGTGCATCATCCACAAAAGAATATTTTATCTTTCCCTACCTCTTGCTCTTGAATTTGAATTTAGTCCTCTTGATTCTTAAGAGTCTTTGACTGGGTCCAGGCTATTATTTCACCTTTCTAAAAAGGTAGCTTTCTGCATAGCTGTTATCTTTGTTAGGTAGATGAGAGAGACTCGTGGCCGCTTCTCCTTATGTGATAAGGTAGGCTATTCCTTCACATCTGTCTGAAGTTTTCTCCCAAAAGTAGTTCTTTAGCTCCATTTACACCAATACACTAACCTGCTAGGGATTTTCCCCTTATTTGTCACATGTCAATAGTCAGAGCTTTCTACTTGTGCTGTTAAAACTTGCGCTGTGTCCACAGTACCAGACTGTTCCTGAGCTCAAGAGATCTGAGGACATAGCTATTTATATGCAGAGATTGTTTGGTGGATAGCTGATTGCTTGCGGTTAACCACTATGTGAATGTGTATGTAAAGATAGAAAATGTGAAGATAAAAAAAAAAAAAAAAAAAAAAAAAAAAAAAAAAAAAAAAAAAAAAAAAAAGAGGTCAGTAAGCAGAGTTCTTGGAGATGTTGACACTACCCCATCTTGTTCTCCTGGTTCTCCAGAGACCATGAAGATTGCTGGAGTTCTGTGATGGGGGGAGCAACAGAAATAGTAATGAATGTTATCTCTCTGTATGTATGAGCATACATGTGGAGTCAAAAACTTTGACACGAGGGTGGAAAGTACAGCAGCATGCTCTCTGCTGATCCAAAATTGAAATTTTTGTGAGAGGCACCCATAGCCAACATGTCTTGAAGAATTCCTATTACTGACAAATAATCTGGCTTTGGCATGGATATTTGCGGGGTTAAATGTCACGTGACGTTTGTAATAGTACCGGTCTGTTTTTTTTTTCCTAGAAGAAGCTTTTTTGTGTGTTTCTAAAAACATAACACTAAGACATAAGTATGTAATAGCCTTTTCTGTTTCTACATAAGAAAGAGTACAGCGCTCATGCAGCTTTTTTTCTGTTTGTTTGGTTTAGATTGTTTAGGCGTATTTAAAGGAAAGCATAAGCTATGGGATCATCTAAGAACCCACACGCAAGAAAGAGTTGTAGCATGTCCTACTTGTGGAGGAATGTTCTCCAATAACACTAAGTTTTTTGATCACGCAAAGAGACAAGTTTCAGAAGATAGTAAGTGGATATGCTCTTATTTCTGTTTATATTTCTAAGAGATTTTCATTTAAGGTGCTCTGTGATAATGTGCACCTGTAATTTCATAAATATTTCTATTTTTCATATAAGTCAATTGCAGGAAAGCAGGGTTTACTCCAGGAAGGCAGTTGTTTTCATAAAGCATAGAAGTTCTCTTGACTTTGCATGTCTGATGAATTACGGTAATGAAAGTGAGCAACAGAACACCCTTAGATCCATGTTTCAGCAGAAAAGCTATTCACTTGGCAGCTGTGACATCGCACTGCCTCTCTTCCCTTGGTGCCCGTGGTGCAGCGTGACCTTCCACTGACACTGGGAAACTGCCCGTGAATGGGAAAGATTTTTGATTATTGAAGAGAGAACCTCCACAAGAGCCAGGCTTGGATTACAAAATCTCTGCAAGTAATCCCAATGAGCATTTAACTACTGCCAGGTCAAAAGGCATTTTTTTTCTCTTCAGCTTTGCTTTTCCAGTAGGTGTTTTCTTCACCAGAACACTCCCTACCTCAACCAACTGTGTATTAGTTGGCATGCTTTCTTGCATGCTAGAGAGGAAGGGAGAGGTGGTGATTTTTTTCTGTTTTTAAGTGCTTGGAATATATTTAGGAATTGTGGATGTTTTGGTGATGGAAAGTAGGTGCATTCTAGGTAATTGACAGAAGAGCTCAAATTTCAAACTGCTAGTGTTTTGAACAGATTGTTATTCTGTTTAGGATAAAATTAACTTACTGATAAACAATCCTTTTCATTAAGCCTAAACTAAATTTTCTTCGGAAGAGTATTTGTAATGAAAAAGAGTATTGAAACTGTCTCAATGCTGTGTTAGTTTATTCATTAAACTAGCATCTATAGGTTATTAATTAATAAATCTTTCATAAGTTATTTGTGTTGCCACTGAATAGTTTCTATTTCAATTCAGAACAAATATTTGTTTGCCAGAACTGTAGGAAACATTTTGCCAATGAAAGGCTGCTACGAGATCACATGAGGGGACATGGTAAGTCAGAGCTTCTTAAAATAAAACGTACTTTTCTCAAGGTCACCTTGTACAGAACAGGTTTGATAAACTACAGAATTATTATAAGTATCATTATATCAGCTAAGAAAATTAATATATGGAACTAGGGCAACTGTGTTACAAATGCTGGAAAGTAGGAATTTCATTGCCCTCTGAAACATGGCAATTCCCTTCTTCATGCCTTCTGATCAAAAAGTTTAAGGGGCTTTTCTGTTTTGTAGTAGCTCCTGTGCAGATGCTTATTCTTGACTTGCATCTCTGTTTACTTGCTTTCATGACTAGGGGCATGGTTAAAGCCAAAGCTATGTTTTAGCTTGGGCTGCAACTCTGCTCGCCTTGCAGTGCATAATCAGCCTCACTCAAATGGTGCAGTCCTTCGTTGACCTAACCACAATCTCCCTGAGGTCCCCAAATTATTCCTGCAAGTTATACTACAACAGCTATGACTTGCTGGGAAAGAATCCTACAGCATCGAAGCATAAGGAAACATGTGATATTCCTGTTGGACATACAGGAAATGCAGAAGCCGAGAGGCGGGTGGGTCTTTGCTTTGGGAATAGGAGTATTTGAACCATGTAGCCAGACCTGGGCACCAGTCATTTAGGTTGTATAAACATACAAGTAGCTTTGTGCAGACTTGCTCAGTCAGGGTAGATTCCACTTTCTAGTTGCATTCTTAAGGAAACATGATTTTTCACTGTCTGCAAGTCAATACATTGATGCTTAACAACTATGCATTTGATTTGGTGCTTACTGTGAGCTACCAGGACTGACCATGTTTGTATTTAAATGGTTTTATAGTTGACATGCATCTGACTAAAATCTTAATTTTTATATGTTATGTTAGAAAATAGAGAATTATTTTTGTTTTGTTTACTAGATTAGTTTTATTCCTCTGGCTCAAGGTGATTTTGGATAGAAATTGGAAATAAATACAAATTAAGATTTTTTTTTTTTTTTTAGGGTTTGTTTTTTATTAGCTAATGAAGCAGTTTAAATATGCTGTTGTTTTTTTTTTAAATTAAAGCATTAAGATAGATTTGATATATTAAATAAAGCCCATGGCTAACTGAACTATTTGTTTCTGGTCACTCTGGCTGCACTTAAACCTTTGTGAATTGTACAATGTGCCTGGCTGTCCTTGTCCCCTGATAATTCAGACTGTGTTCTGCTTGCATAGCCTGGGAAAATCACAAGGTGGCTGGATCTAGGAATAAGGATGATGTGAACCTGTGTCATGTCCCAGTAAGCCACAGTGAACCAGCTGAGATATGAACTTGGCTGAGGGAGCTGGGAGGCATTCCTGGGTCCAACTGTTTAGGCACAACCTAAATCCCTTTGGATATTAGAGCCAGTTACTTCCCCAGTTCATGATTCAGCTTTCTTTAAAAATTCTGGCAGCGTACATGTCTGCATGTCAGTGCAGACTGCCAGTGCAGACATGACATTTTCAGATTCTTACCCCAGCGTATTTCATAATAGCTTGCTGGTATAGATAAATATTGAAATTTTCTTTTAAAGCGCTTGCCTACCTATAAGAAATTATTCTGAAATAAGGTGTGATGTGAATGCAAATGCTATAGGTATTCTGGAATCGCTCCCTACATGGACATATTTACATGCCAGACAACTAAGTAAACTGGTGGATACTCCCATTTCAAGAGACTGTTGAACTTCACTGATGCAGTTTTGCAGATTAAGTTATTCCAGACTAGTTTTCCACATGAAGCTATTTGTTTTAGGGAGGGGGGAAAAAAAATCACTTTTCCTGGTTTAAGACAAACTATGAGGAAAAGTGCCTATGCAGGGAGTGATTCCAGAGTAGTTATAGTGCATTATATTTACTTCCTTTTTGAGAAAACATGAGCACTTCAACTGCATGTTTTTCTTTGGCCACTTGTAAAGCACTGGGCTGATTATAAGGTAATGCGTTGTTTCAAAGTCCTAAATATAACAGATTTTGTCTAAATCCAAAACTTCTTTATTGAGACTCTTCCTACTGCATTCATCGGGTTGCTGATTCATATGCAGCAAGGCAAGCATTTGTTCAGCTTAAGATGTTACAGTCCTGCCTGCCAATCTGCCAGAGGTACTCCCCAGTTCCAGAGTCAGCAGAGCAAACCTGTGTCTCAGCCACTGCAGTTCGTAGTCTGGCAGCTTAGCAAGCACCTAGCATTATTATGCCTTAAGCAAATATATCCGAATGTGAAATGGGGAGGCGGAGGACAGACATATTCTTTCTGCCACCTTTTTAAGAGTGGTAATACCTTAAACACTAAAAGTAGATTTGCCAGTGCTTGTCTCTCAGAAGGCCTCCAGACAACATCCACCTTTTAGAAATCCTCCCAAAGTGCCAAGGGCAAGACGATAATCATCCTTTTTGTTAGAGCTTAGAGAGTGAAACATGATCCTCTACATCTTTTTCCCTTACCATCTATTTTTTGAAAGTAACTTGAAACATTGTAAGATTGACTATTACTTCACTACTCTCTTCATTGTATCTGCATTCCATTTTAATCTCTTTTTTTCTCTGTATATTTTATTCCCAAATGTATTATAATCTGTTAATTTTAATATGATATTTTAATACATTTTTTGTCATGTCATAGCAAAAATGTCCTGGTGAAGTCGTGATACAGAACTGAAAGTATCTTTCTTTCTACTATCTTTTCTAGTTAATCATGTTACATGTGCCCTTTGTGATACAGTATGCACAAGTGTCTCCTCACTGAAAGCACACATCAGATTCCGACACAGTGATGAACGACCTTTCCATTGTCACCTCTGTGACAGCGGGTAAGAAAATTTGAGGCTCGTAGCTATGTGAGCAGAACTGTAGAACCAAATTAGTGTTTTACATAGGAGTTAGTAAAGAAAGAAAAGTTTCCAACCACAAAAATAATCAACTGTTCAATGAAGAAATCTAATAGCTTCATCTGCTGTTCATCTGCCTTCAGCTGCTGAGACATGGTAGTTCATGAACTTCTGGTGCAAGTAGGACTGATGTGTTAGAAGGTGAATTTTCTTGGCAAGACTATGTGTACTACAAAATGGTCATCACAACAAGTTGAGATGTGTAGCAGTAGTGCCTTAAACTGTGGGTTTTGCCATTCTAAATGATTGCTGGCTGTTTGCTGGGAGAGTCAGAGTCTTCTCCTTTGAGTGATTTTTTTTCTGCCACAGGCTTACTATACCTTCTGCTGTCTTTCACTCTCATTTTTCTGTGGTGGTTTCTTTTCTGTGATAGACCAAGTTGCATATAAAAGCATTGGCAAATTTTGTTTAGCTTTGCCAGAGAAGATGAGAGGTCTAGCCTTTGTATGCTGGAAGTGGGATAAAGTGAACAAATATTTAAGTACTTTTGTGTTCACACTGTGGGTGGACAGAAGGAAATAATCTGAATTTCTAGACCAGAGAGGATGAAGTGACAGACCGACAATGGACAACAATTTTCTCTATGTGAACAGAAAGAGAGGGTGATGCCTTACAACACGGTTGTGGAAGAATTACCTAGATTTGGGCATGGTGTGGATGTGTGGGAAGAAAGAGGGAATGGAAAATGAAATCCAGAGCACATCAAAGAGATGTCTGTACTATCCCCTTTTCACAGGTGGAAAAACTGAGGTAGAGAAGCGATTTACACATATTCCGCTTTCACTTGTCATTGTCAGAGCCAAAAATTACTACCTCCCAGTCCTAAACATTAACCACAAGACTACTCCTCTGTACTATTATATCTGTTATTTGTTTTACCTTGTTTTCAGTTTTAAGAACGCGTATGATCTGCATAAACATGTTGAAACACACAATGATTCAGATGCCTACAGCTGTGATGTTGAAGGATGTGGTTTTACTTCACGGACTTTACGAACTTTGACACAGCATTACAAGAGAGTGCATGTGGTGAGTATATTAAATAGCAGAATAAAATATACTGCTATAAGTGAGACTAATGTTTCAAATCTACGTGCGTTCAGTTTCTTGTGAATTAATGAAATGTTTCATTTTTGCATCAAATCAAGTATTTATTTGCACACGTTTCTAGGACTCTTGCAAGTATTATGCAAATACCTGACTCATCCTTACCTATAGATTTTGTGTGCTTACCTTATGTGCATGCAGTTGCATACTGACAGTCTTGAACTCTGGCCAACCCCCCCGCCCCTTTTTTAAAAACAAAATTAAACAAACAAACAACAAAAAACCCCATGACAATCCTAATCTCAAGAGCAAAATATTTCAGGGATTAAAATCCAATATCACCTGTCTCCTCATTTTGGTACTCCATCCATAGAGCTACTATGTTACCTGAAAATAGAGCAACTATAAAGCGTGTAAAGCTTACATCACTTTTAATCGGGTGAGTCTGGCCACAACATTAAAACACAGTTTTGGCTGCTATAGTTTATGCACGCTTGTTGCCTGTTTCTTGAACTTTCTGAGTTAGGATCACTGCTATGTTGTAAAATGAATATATATTTTAGTGGAAGCTGTGTGTCATGCTGCTATTGGAGATATCTGCAGTACTGATGGCCAATGCAGAGAATTTCCATATTCACTGGGGTTCCTTAATCAGACAAGTTCCAAACCCCACAAATTAAACACTTAAACATTTTAGGAAGTTAACTTCAAAAAGGTTTTCAGCTAGTTAGTGTGGTTTTGCCCTTTTCAACAAGGGGTTATTTTTTGTCATATATACGTGCAAGCCTTCAATGACTCTAACAGTCTTTCTTTTCAAGAGTAATGGTATTCTGAAATACAAATGCCACATCTGTCAGAAATGTTTTTCCTGGAGTTACACATTGACCCTACATCTTCGAAAAGCTCATAAACTCAGCAGTCATTCTCGTTTCAGGTATGTTACCAGTTGATTCTTGTTCAGGTCATAAAGTTGCTTTTTTTTTTTTAAATGTTTTGTTTAAGAGATCCAGATATTTAATTAAATGCTATCTTAAGTTTGGTTCAGTTTTAAACATTCTGAGCATGAAACARTTTACTACTTAGGTTTCACTATCGTGATGGAAAACCTAGTGTAAAGATGGTTAAACCAAGGAAAAAAAAGGTCTTTTTGCTTTTATAGCTTTTACCACTGTGAAAATCTTGTAACCTAGATTGTTGAAAGAAATTTTTTGAGCCTGCAAGTTGTATCCACCAAAGAGAGTACGTAAATATACCAACAGCTTCTGTAGTATAAACAAGCCATACTCTCCATTTTGGGACAAGAAAACCCAGCAAATAAAATATAATTATGAATCGGTATCTCTTATTTTCTGTTACATGATGTATATTTGATAAAAACTACTTATTGGAACCCTCTTGCAGGTGTTCCTTCACATAGAGTGTCTTTTGTTTGAGTGCCACCTAATAAAGAGCAATCTAATTCATCTTTTAATTGCTGACATTCTCAGTTTTGGCAATCTAATTAGATGTTATTCTTATTTTCTGCTGTAAATGCTATGTTTGTAACTTGTATTTTCAGTATTTTCAATTTTATTACCTTAGATATAAAGAAGATGATGAGGGTCACATGAGTTTGAATTTAGCAGTATATAATGCTGTCATGGGTTTAGGTCAGCCTCTTAATAACAAGATGGTAACAAATAAGTCTTCACCAAGTCAAAATAATTTTGGAAGAGGAGGAGGGGACTCTTGCGAAAGAGACACTTCAACAGCAGAAGTACTTTTCACACAGCTTCAGCCACGGTCACAAGCTACTAGAGAAAATATTCTGGTAGAAACAGAGACTTCTATGCCAGAGCCTGTGTATTCTGAACTTCAAACTGCTGTACAGCCATTCGAAAACAGTTGTACTTCCGCTAAAGTTGATGAAGCAACACCAATGAATGTGAAGGAAAAACTAGTAGAAATGGAATTGGGCTTGGGAATTCAGATAGCTTTCTAGAAAAACTGTGAAAAGCATACTCTTCAGAAGAGGTTTATTTTTTTAAACAAAATATGTTTTAAAGTCTTCACTTTTATCCTTGTCAAATCTTGTATATAATACTGTGTTTTCTCAGCTTTCATGTTAAATTATTCTAATGTGCTTAGAGAATACATGCAAGATACACACAACATTATGCACATATAATACTTTCTTCTCTGAAAGGCTACAAATGAAAGTATTATGTTCTGTATATTCATATAGCATATGTATGTGTGCATGTGTATTTATTTATTTATTAAAAAAATACAGCCYGTAGGGAAAGTGTTGAGCCAATGCATGAGACAAACAGTTTGAATTGGTAGGTAAAACATCCCATTTTTTTATTAGCCCGCTATGTTGTTTATTAGAAATCAGACAACAGCTTGTGAGATGTGTATAAGAAACTTTTGGCAGGTTTCTTAGCTTTACTTAGTGACTTCAAAATTATTTCAAGAATCATTAGAGACACTTTATTATTATAATGTACTTTTAAGCTACAATGTATTGTTAAATGAATACATTTAAATAAAAAATAAGGTTATGTCTAAATAAAGCAGTTAAAGATGTTTATAGAGCTGACTTCGGGATTTATATACCATTTGGTATAATGGAAATTTTATAGTTATTTGTTGGATGCTGCAGGTACAATGACGAGAAAGTAAATGAATGATATTGGCAGCATAGCTAAATGTGGCTAACTGTATTTTCATAAATAATTCCACATAGCCATAGTTATTCTGACCTGTTAGGAAAAGTGCTTGGCAAAGACATGTATTTGATTCTTGTATGAAGGGCATAGACAAAACAACAGGTATCTTTCATCACAGTAAAAATGAATTACAACGTTTGAAACATTTTTTTAAAACAAGAGCTGAATGAGCCCTCCAACTAACGTATGTACGACTTACACACAGGAGAAGTCAGCTAGGAGACTAACTTACCCTGTATCAGCTACTACAAGCTAGCGTCCTGTGAGGACCCAGAGGTATTCTCTGAGAGGGGCTTGCTGTGCTGCTTTGAAAACAACTTTCGGTGCATACGCAGAGCAGTATCGCATCATCACTGCTTACTGAATGCTCATTCCTTTATGTAGACAAACTGATACTGGGAGCCCAGGACAAGCAATCAACCTGCACACGGGTGAGTCCCTAGCCAACCGGAATGGCGTATCAGACAGACTGGGAATAGTTTGAACAAAAATAGGCCTGGAGTGAGCTTGCCATGTAACCCCAAGGATTCTGGGGCACTTCTATGTGGGAGGATTTACACTGTGCATCTTCTGTAGAAAACTGTCTCCCCTGAACTGGCCCCTCATCATCTAACTGCTGACTGCTCTTGCGCGTGAGGACTATGAGGCTGTGCTAGGCTAGGGGAAGGAAGGGCTTGTTCCCTCTCATCCCCACCGCTGGCAGAGCACAGTGCTCTGCCCAGGGCCCTCACGAAGGCCGGTAGGAGCAGGTGAGGAGGTGGTATCAGCATAGGATCTGTTACGCTTTTACATGAACTGTTCCTTCTGCTTCCTATGTTTGCTGTCACGAAGAGCGTGGGGAGAGCGAGCCAACTGAAGGGTCTGTGCCATTTTGCTACAGTTGCATTATGAGTGGGAGTGGGGCTTGCTGGAGGGACCCCTAAGTAATGCCTCTGACTGTGCACCTGTGCTCAGACAGCAGTGATCACTGCTGCTTCAGCCTAACAACCTAGACCAGGTTGTCTACGATGTTTAGCAGTCTTGGCCAGAGAGAGAAAAGCAATTTAAGACCCCTGTCACAAACATAGGCAGATTAAAAGTTACAGCAGTAAAAATCTCCTCCCATAGGTGTCCAACTTGTTACTGCTTTGAAAGTTCCTGCTTTGCAGGCAGCTGAGATCTTTGTGCTCAGGTTTTAGTATTATTAAATAGGTCGGGCTGTAATTTGTGGCAATTCAGCTGATGTTTCAAGAGCCACCTGTGCAGTGGGGGCAGGCCAGACAGATGTGGGTGGCAGCGTGATTTTAATCTGCCATTGTGCATGAATCAGAGACCCAGCATTTTTAATACTTTACAATACGGATAAAACTGACTCACGTTTCTCTGGGCAATGAATAGGTACCACTATAGCCTCTGGGATTTCCCCTGCTAAATATCAAAGGCCTGCAACAAACAACAGAAGTGTTAATGCTTCCCAAAGAAAAAGTCCTTTATAATGGAAAGTATTAGTCAACCAGAATACAGAGGAGTCTTTTCCACATCTTTTACAATAGCTTACCAGAAGCCTCTCATCCAATATCCAACAATTTACTCCTTTGGGCAGATCCCCATGCCTGCCTGACTGAGAGTTTGCTGCCTTCAGTGCCAGTGCGTTGCAGGTACCAAGGTTAATTTACACAAAGCCCATTCAGGGCTTCACATGACAGGTTTAAACATGGCATTATAGATTTGTATGTGAGCTGTGGAACCACACTTGCAGGGCAAGGGTATGACCTGCAAGTTCTAATTTGCCACAACTTTGTGTAAGCCTATTAAATACATTTTGGAAGACAAAATCAACTGCGGGGGCAGACACAATAGGATGATAATTYATTAATGGCAACCTATTTTTTAAAATCATATTTTAAAATAATTTCCCTCATTTATGCTGCTAATGACACCTAGAGTTTTATTCTACTATTAGTTAGGTACCTGTTCCACTTTATTATTATTCACAATGTTTGCATTCACACAAGTGCCTTGCAAAGCTAAAAAGTTACATCCATTTTCTTGTCAGTCATCTAGTTTAGAATTTACATTCATATATTAGTTTGTATACAGAGGCTTTGTTACACCCGTGTATTTACTAGGCAATAGCAGTTAGCAACAATGGATTTCAAAGTTGTTTTTTCAAAGAGCTTTTTCAAATTTTACGTTAAGATTTTGGTGTTACATTAACACTCCAAGATGCTGGTTTGCATGTACAAAGCAAAATAAAATATCCATCTGAATGAAAGCACTTTGGTGAAAAAAAGGGTTTTTTCTGATTTTGATACCAAATTATAAATTTTTCATGCTAGTTATTTGTACTAAAATAATTGTATGTAAATCTATTCGGTTTTGAAAACTAGGTTTTTGTTTCTGCTTAATTTTCAGTGTGATTCTGAAGCTGCTTTCTCCCCAGCAAGTGCTGCCGAGTGCTGTCCCACAGAAGAGCCCACAGAGGGTGCCTGCGGACTGAACGCTCTGAGTCACCCTGCCACCTTGTCCCACAACGTTGTGTGACATGGGGTAAGTGTCAAGCAAGTATCTTCATTGAACACATACTTTATTCAGTGCCTCCTAGAAGAAAGAAGCTCTATGAGAAACAAGACATTATTTGCTGGGATGTGTGGGAGCCAGCTTGAGAAACAACTTCTTCCCGTGCACACCAGGTATGAGGTGGACGTGAGTCATTAGGGACTTGTTCTCATGGAGCCAGATCATCAGATAAGGTAAACTGGCGCAGGTCCACTCGAGTCTGTAAAACCAGCATAATGTCTAACTGCAGCTCTGGCACGGGACCTTTGTGGATTTCGGTGGGACTGGACTAGCCCTTGGCTTTGTGGAGGCAGGAGGAAACAGCTTGCCAGGCTGACAAAGAAACACTTCGATAATGACCTCGGAGATGGTGCCCTGCAGCACAGCTAACAGCAGGAAAAAATGTACCTAAAAAATTACGGTGTCTGCCAGCAAGCAGAGCAAGATCGAGCTTGAGGAACTCGTGCAGAACACCTTTTTTGTTCTCAGAGGTTTGAGAACAAAAATTTAAAACTGGGCATTCTTTTCCTTAATACCACAGAAACAACCGTGTTAATCATTCACTGCTTACACGAATGTGATTAATCTTTTTTATAATTTGTATTTTTTTTATTTTGTACAGGCTCTCTACCATCATAAACAGAGCTGATAATGAGATACAAGTAAAATTTGGGTTGTTTAATACTTCTCAATTAAGTTCCTGAAAGGAGGGCTTTTTATCATCCTTACAGAGGAAGAATGTTAGCAAAAATAGTTCAGTAGTTTCTAAGAAAGCAGTTGTGAAAAAGCACAGTATTTGTCTCTTGGGAAAAAAATTCCCAAAGCTGGATCATTAAGCAGCGCTATTATTTTGCACAGACTTTAACATTTAGCATCTGGGAGAGGAGTGGTTGCCCTGATCTGGTTTTTGGCATATAATTCCATGAAGTAAGACGTGTTAAAAGCTATCTGCAAAGTCTACCTAAAGCCCCGAAACAGTAATTTTCTTACTAGATCACATCAAATACAGAGTATGTTCTGTTACTGTCTCTACAGGGAGGGGCTTATGTGGTCTCCAGCAAATTATGATGTGCCTCAGTTTTCTGCCTCTAAAGAAGAGTTCTCAGCTTTACAAGGAAGCCACAAGATTTTTATTAACTTGTGTTCTGATTTGTTCAGCTATTACAGTCATGAGCACTAAAAACACACTGATGAAGGCCAAGCATGGTCCCCAGCCTGCCTTTTAATTCATGGCTTACTTTTGTACGTTCAAATGAATTTATAAAGGAGCTGACTCTTGGGATGCTGAGCAGGCAGAGCTGCCATTAACTTAAGCTCTGAACTAGCAAAAATTCCTACACGTGTCTGACCCTGGGCACTAGGAGCAGCCCAGCTGGAGTGTGCAGTTGACTTCAGTAGGATTACCTACGCTGTACTTTTTTTTTTTTTTTTTTTTTTTCTTCAGTGGAAAAGTTGGTTTAAAAATTCCCACCCTCTTCCTACCGCTCATTTCCACCTCCACACCACACTTCTCAGTTGTTTGCGAGGGTGTGCTTTAAATGAGATCAGCAAGGAATTCCAGCATCTGCTACGATGTGTAACTATGCCCCTTTCATCACCTTCTTCGGAGGTAGTTTCCTTCCAGCCTATTCACCTCCCTTTCTGTTGACATTAACGAGCATCTGGTAAGTCAGGCCAGCTTTCTGATCTGTCTGAAAACTAACCAAGGGAGTGTTTTTAAGTGAGATCATTGAGCTGATTCAGTTACTGTTCAACCACGTGAATGCGGGTACAACCATGTGAACGCTAGCACTGACACAAAAGAGGGGACAGCAGCCTCCTTCAGAGACAATGTCGTTCTAGATGAGTTTAAGCCAACTGCAGTATTGTACCGTTTGTGTATAAACACCTAAGGATAGCTTAAATGTTTGCAGAGTGGGTGAATAGACCGATTTTTGTTTTATCCTTTGGAAAGTTGCAAATTAGTGCTCTTTTCTATATCAGCTCTAAAGCTATTACATAGTTGCCATCTGCTATCTGTTCACAGAACATAGAAGCAAAACATTTTCGCTCTAACATGCAGGACAAAGGTGCCCTACAACCTGTTAAAGCTTCAGGTTGGTTGATTTCATACACGCCAAGCAACCCTTTAGAAGGATTTAATTCTAAAAAGAAAAGGCTAAAGCACTGGATTAAATCCTCTCCTCTGAAAGGACTGAGAAATACTGCAAGACAGTGCAACAGAGTAAGAAGAGAGTTTTCTTTGTGATGCCCCTGCTGATGTACATGCACGGGAGAGGAGGAGTTAGACAAGACTGGTTACCTTGCCACAAGAAGAACATCAGGTTGGTTTCACATGATTTGTTCTCAATAAACCTAGTATTGACTGTTGTTTGTCAGCCTGGCTAGCTATTAGCATATTTTATTTATTTATAGTCAGGGACCTGACAGCTCTGGAATTCCTTTGCCACCTTCTTTTTCTGCCTCTTGAAGACAAGCTCTTCTGGTGCCCTTTTCCAACATTCCTACACTTCACCAACTACAAGCTCAGAGGCTGGGCAGCCAGTTTTCTAAGCACCTTAAATGTGAATTTTATTTAGTCCTAGCCCTTTTGAAAGCACTTAAGTAATGGAAATTCTCTTAGATGAACTCTTTCCATGTTCTATCATGAGCTCTCACTCCTTTGTTGCTGGTGTTTGTTGAATTAATTCTCAAATCACAGTGCAAGTAGAAGGTATAAAATCCACTTCTTGCTTAAACTCAACTGCCAACTAAGTGCAAGTTGGGATTCGTCTAACTCACTCAGTTTTACAACTTTCACCATCTTCCCAATGAAACAAGAGTTTGAATGGCAACATATCAGTAGTGGAATAAAGTATCTGGTGTGCTATTTGGAACAGTCGTGCATACCTCCAGAAGATATAGTGTCCAAGGCCCTGGTTCTCCAAATCGCTTCAACTTAAGCAGAGCTCCTCAAGAGCATGGCAGTCTCTCCAGGCTGATCCAGTCACAGCTGAAGTCCCAAATCAAAGCAAGGAACAAGTTAGGATGATAGCCAGGAGAAGGAGGTCAGATACAGGTGTATTGTTGGACCACACAGGTGGCCTAAGGGCTTGTCTCTACACACAGCTATTTCTTATTCCTGATTTATTTATACATAAGATATTCTCATTGAAAGTAAGCCATTGTTTAGTTTAATCCGGAGTAAATTAAGCAGGAACAAGTCCATGTGGAATGAAGCCCTGAGAACAGACTTGATGTCCCATGTCTTTTGAAAGTAATTAAATGTTTCTATAGATTCTTTTTAAATGGAGCTTTGCAAAGACAAGACTGACTACTGCTATTATCCTAGCTTTAAAACACATTGTCCTCTATCTATTGCCTAACTCGCCAGATTAAACGGTCATACACTAACTGCCTAGAACAATCAGCTTGAGTCTGATATTCACCATGACAAACAAACACGAGCTTTATTAACCTTTAGACATGCGATAGGTGTGAAGGTCATGATGCAGATCGGAATAGCCTCTTTACGGTCACGTTACGTACCAAAGGTTGCAGACTCCTCCTTTCCAGCTGCAGCATCTCAGTAACAGGGTAAGACCCTTTATCCATTGGTCCGAGTCCTGTGGTACCTGCAATTAGATCCACAAAAGGATTCAGGCCCTGAAATCTGCTGCTGGGATCATCAACGCTCCTAATCCCAGGGGCAACTAAAAACCAGAGACGCATCAGTTCTTGGCAGTACAGTTTCCCAGAGCCTAAAAACTGTTGCTTCGGAGCGTGCCTGGACAGACTCCGGCCTCTGCCACCCGGAGCAGGCTGGCCCGAGTCTCCCAGACCCGAGCAGGACGCGCAGGTGAAGGGTTTGTCCTCCTTTGCCGGAGGGACGCAGCCCGCTGGGGTTGCCAGAGCAGGCCCCGCGTAGAAGAAAGGAAGGAACGCAGTTGCTGGTGCTTCCCTCCCCCTTTATTTAATAGCTTAATTGTCACAGCGTGCGCAGCGCTCCCCTCCTGCCACATCGCTTTTGGCCAAGGAGCTTTGGACACGCGTGCTGCACCCCGCTGCCGGGCTTCGGGGCTGCTGCGACACGGGAGCTGCCCGGGCGAGAAGAGGGGCCGCTGGAGAGCCCACCCGGGGGTGGGGGGACCGCCCTTYATCGGTTTCGGGAGAAGCAAGAGCCGGGCCCCAAGCGCTGTCCCGGCCCCGCGGATATCCTGGCTGCCTACGAGGGGCCAAGGAGGGTGCTACGGCCCAGGGCCACTGCCTGCGCCCCAGCTGGGAGCGGGACCCGGGTACCGGCGGCTGGAGCGGGCCACAACCACTCCCCGCGGCGCTGGCGGGGGGAGCAGGCACGGCCCAGGAAGTGACGCCGTGCACCCCGGGTGCAGCCCCCGTCATACCTGACTCACCTGGGCGGGCGGTGACGGCAGCGGCGGCGCTGCGCACCGCGGTGCCGGGCAGGCAGGCGGGCAGCATGGCGCGGGAGAACGGCTCCCCGTGGGCCATGGGACTGCTGAAAACCTTCGAGGAGAGCGAATTCGGCAGCTGGGAGAAGATCGGCTCGGGGGGGTTCGGGCAGGTGTACAAGGTGCGCCACCTCCACTGGAAGACCTGGCTCGCCATCAAGTGTTCGCCCAGCCTCCATGTGGACGAGAAGTAAGGGGCGACGGGGAAGGGAGGGAGGGAGGGAGCGGGGGGAAGCGGCTCTTCCCGCAGCAGCGACCCTCTCCAAGCGCCCCGGAGCCCTCAGTCGCCCCGCGGCTTCTCGGCTGCGCGTACGCCCAGCCGGGAAGCCGCGGGGCGACTGAGGGCTCCCTCTCCGCAGCCCTGCCCGGCTCCCGGGAGCTTAGAGATTTTTTCTTTTTTTGTTGTCGTTTTTTTTTTTTTTTTCCCTTGTTTTTTTTCCTTGGCTCAACCGACACAAGGCATGCAAATATAGGTAATTGTGTTTTTAACAGCAGTTCAAACGCTTCTGAGGCCAAACGAGGTGATAACACCGCTCGCCCTGCCGGTGCAGCACCTTATTTTTGAGAAACAAACCAGGCGATATAGCCCAGAGTTACAGATCTCGGGAGCGTACTTGAAAAAGAACAAACCCAGCCCAAACAAGACCCAGCCCCGCGCCGACTCGGCAGGAGCGCCGTAGCTGCAGCCCGTCTCGCAGCCCTGTTTACCAACAGCAACAACGGGTACGAAGGTCTGACTAAACGCCAGCAAAGAGAGCCGCGCAATTAAATATTCCCTAGGCAAACGTGGCCTTTGTCACACTTAAGCGAAGCCCGGACCAACACCTTTAGTTATATCGTGCATAGTGGGGCTGGCCTCCCTCAAAGAATAAGCTATGTTGCATAGCCACTTGCAGCAGCTTGGAAAGAGCCGCCGCTCGGCTGCAGCGTAGGTCCTGCCTATTCCCTTGGAGCCATTCGGAAAGCATTTTGCCCTGCCCTGGTCGTGCGTGTATTGGCTTGCGCTAAAGCGTTACGCCTGCTGCTGCTCCAAAGGTCATCGAAGGCAGTCCCGGAGGGGAAGCGCAGGAGTGGAAATGCCGAATGGGATCTGGGGGCATCTCAGGCCCGCCGTGTCTCTCGCTCCAGTCATCTCCCTACCTTGCGAAAAGCCAGCCCTTTAGCTTGCAGTTGCAGATGCGTTAGTTGTGACTGCCATGTGGGAGATGCTGGCGTCGGCGTGGGGGGCGTTGGGGCGCGGGCGTGCTGTCTTTCAGGAGTGGGTGCTGAAAGGAGACGTGCTGGGAAATAGGTTCTCCAGCTTCAGTTCAGGGCCAGCGCTTCTCCCTGCGTCTGCCCAGGATGTGTCCTCGCTGGGTAGTCCAGTGTGGAGCTGCGTGTTGCAGGTTAAGATACCACATGGGGCAAACCCCCTCCAGCTCACCTCCCCTCCGTAACTAGCTGTGGCCCATGGCGGAGGACAGTCGGCTACGCTGTGCTCACACGGTCTGCATGTGATGGGGGCCGATCGAGTGCGGCTCTCTCCTTTCCTAGGAGAGGAAGGCTGTCAGATGCATCTTTAGAAGCATCCTTCTGTTTTGAGGGACAGTAGTGGTTTCCCAGCAGGTCAGTGTCTGTGCGGAGGGAGGTGAAGATGGCCAAGTTGAGTTCATGCAGCTTTTCCAGCTCCACCTTGATCTCTGGGATCTCTGCCAACTCATGAGCTGATTCTGCAGTTCATTTTTTGAGATGCGGCTTGGTTCAGTCACAAAAGGTTTCCCTTGTTGCGGTTCCTGCAGGAGGAGGGAGATGAGTTGGCCCAAGATTGAAAACGTTTGTAAGCCCATCTTCTACAAGATTACTGGGGTAGTGGGGCATCTTGCCCGTTATCTGAATTGTTGACTTTGCCATAGGCATGGCTCATATAGCATAGTAAATAAGATAAAAATGTTCCTTGTTTAAAAGGGGAGAGGGAGAGTTTAATATATGCATAGGGTAACTGTGCTGTCTGTGAATAAAATGGAAAAGACCTCAAAATTGCAGAGGGTGTTTTATTGGGTTAACCTGCAAGCCCTCCTACCATTAAAACTCCAAAGTAGATTTCAGACTTGATGCTTATTGAGGCCTAATCAAAATTGTATTGTAGCTGACTGATTTTGCAGTTAAAATTAAAACATCTCTTAAAAATAAGCTAGACATTTGTTATACTTCTCACTCGCAGAATGCATTTAGAAATTTACTCAAAAGTTAATTTTCAGTCAGAGACGAAGGATGCTACTACCTATTGTAACATGAACAATTAATTTTGAGAGTTGCTACCAAATCTCTATATTAATATTTTCAATGAGCAACAGAGCCTGTCCCTCAGTGGCTGTGAGGTGTGTAGATACTGGAGAGATCATACGAACATGCAGTGCCGTAAACAAAAATGCTTTGAGAATTTGGGAACTTTGAGGGCGTGGAGCTCCTGCAGTTCCTGGTTAATTTTGACAATCCAATCCTTGAAACACTGATTTATTTGTTTTACGGCAGAATTTGTGCTTCAGATGCTTAAGGGGTGCATTAATTGGAAGTTGGAGGGTCCCTGGCCTTTGAAAAGGCTGTTTCTGCAAAATTAAGGCTAAGCTGAATTGGTATATGCTTCTCCTCTGGTTCTAGGCTGCTCTACCAAACCCCTTTCAGTAGTTGGTAACGCTGCTCCCCCCACCCCCAAAGAGACTTTTCACCCGAAACTTTTCGAAGAAAGTTGTGCCATTCGAATGGTGGGGTGGGGTGGGGGGCACAGACAAAATAAAACACTACTTCTTTAGCTCGCAGGTTGAAACAAGCCTGTGTAATTAGATTGTTAATCCAGGAGATTAACTTGACTAGCTGTTTCTTGGAACCCTGTGAAGCAGCAGAGTTAGAAGAATTACCAGTGGTATCAGAAACATTAACTGAAAAACACAGAGGCTTTTTTTTATTTATTCATTTGGTACCACATTAAAACCCTGTTTGTAATGGCTTGGTGGCAGTAATGCTCTGTAGTCTCTCTTACTGTGTTTCTGCAGACAGTAAGAGATTTGAAGTAATTCCCTTGGCAATTACCACAGCGTTGAGCCAAGTGGCCTCAAGCAGAAGAAAAACTGAATGTACAGCCAGAAGTGTTTTCACCTTTAAGCCCAAGCCCTCTCAGGCGATCGAGCCAAATTCCATTCCTAACACCTTATTTGCTCCCACTTTCTGCCTCCTGAGATCACATTTCCCACGTGCGACTCAAGATGCTCTCAAGATGGGGAGGTTCAATGGAAGCCTGAAGAAAAGAGTGTGCGAGCCAGGAAGGTGGAGGAGCCTCTCCCCCGGGACGTGCAGTGGAGGGCGCAAAGTCTCTTCTCTTTACCCCTGTTGGCCAGAATGGGAGTATGGTCTGGAGAGAAAGGGTGGCGAGCTCAGAGAACAACCTGGAAGCCTTTCCTTTGTGGATTTCTGCTAGCTGAACGTAAACGTGCAGACTATAACCAGTATGAAGGATGTAACGGTTCCCAGAGAGGGCTCTCGGCTGGAGGTGTTAGCCGGTGGGGGTGACTACAGGGCGTGGAGGTGGAAAGGTCTGCCTTCCTGATTGGAAAAAAAATGAGCAAAGCCCTACATGTACCTCCCTCTGCAGGACCGGGATGTAGGAATGGAGTAGGGCTTCGACATTTAGGAGGCTTTAGAAATGCCTTGCTGTTAGCAGATGCTGCATTTATTTAGGTGACAAAGGTGACTGAATGTCTGTTCTGGCGGTCTCTGGATGTGTAGGTAGAACTTAATACTCACCTTGTGCTCCTTAAAGAGCAGGGGTGAGCCCAGCTGTCTGGGTTAACCTGTAATCCTCTCGTACCTGGGCTGTGCAGCAGAGATCTGTTAGCAGGGCTGAGATCTGTGTTAACCTGAAAGAAGGGATTTCCTTCTCCAACACCGCCCCCCCCCCCCCCAAGTACTCTGCCCTGACCATGCAGCGGTTTTTCTTTTTCTTCTCTTACTGAGGATCAGCAGCGTGAAGGTCATTAAAGCTGTACCCTGCAGAGCAGAGGTCACTGCATGCTCTTAAACATCTGCCGTGATGCAGATGAAAGAGTCCCTGAACAAATTCAAGGGTGTTGTGTTTTTTGTGGACCCTGTCTTCCCCACCAGCAGTTTGTAAAGGGGTACCTTGCATTCCCCAGGGGARAGCAGCATGGCTGTGCAGGGCTGGACCTCCCCTGGGCTGGGAGAAGCCTGGCTGCTCTGCGTCTGGAGGTGCTTCACAGAAACAGCCCCATTACAGGTTTTCAGGGCTTTTTGAGTTTCTCTGGAGCAGCTTTAACTGCTCTGTCTCGGACTCCATTAGGGAAATGTGATGGTAGTGGTGGGGGAGTATGAAACTGCAAGGACTGCCTTGTGAGTTTAAAGTTGTATTTTTATAACACAGTGTTTTATCTTTAGGGCATAAAGATTGGATACATGCAAATGCGGATATAGTAGCAATTCTTGCCGTTCTTGTGGCAGGGTTTGTGGTACAAGGGTTGGGCCCTGGTCCCTGGGGAGTGAGGCAGTGGGCAGGAGTAAGTCCCTTGTCTCTCCAGGAGAATCCAAAGAATGCAGCCCTGTCCACTCGGGGTCTGACTTTGAGCGGAAGCAGACAGCTGTTTCGGGGCTGTCAGAGGTCCCCCATTCAGGTAGTATTTCTGATTGCTTTGAGAATGGCTGGTCTGTCATTGACTTCTTCTCTGACAGAGATGCTGTTTGGCACTGAGCCCAGTGCTAGGCCTCTTGATGTGTGTGCCCCTGTCTTCTAATACTATTATAGGGGAAGGTGTATGCACCCCATGATTTACATGAGCTCAGCTGTCCTGTGTGTGAGCTTTTTCTTTTTTAAATTTTTATTATCATAATGTTAGGATATAGTACTGGAGGGGGCGGGGAACGGAGCCAAGGTGCTTAGAGAAGATAATTCTGACTCTTTAACTGTGTAGGTGTTAAATAAGAAACTCCATTATAACAGAGGCTAGTCCCATGCCTCTTGACTGAGAAGCCTCATAAGGAGCTTTTCTTTTCCTCCACTTTAGAAGGAAGTGTTTCTTGTGGTAGTGCAGAACAATTTCTAAGCACTAGGAGTAACTGAGCAGCATAAACCCCCCCCCCCCCATCCCATACTTTGATCTGTTAAGTGTGAACTTGAAGGATACCTACAGCATCCTTTGTTGCAGCATTAGCACTTGCGTATTGAGGTGATGGGCGCACTGAGAACGCCTAAGACTGTGCTGTGCGCCAGTAGCACCTTGCTTTAAGGGAAAAGGAAAGGGAAAGACCTTTCCTCTTTGCCTGATGGAGGAGATCGTGGTTTAACGAGCTGTTTGTGTTAATAGGATTAATGCAAGTGCACTCCAGCACTTGGCTACTGGCTGAGTTGTACTTTGGCTCTCTTTATTTCTTTTGTCTTTTTTCCTTTTCTGGTTTTCTGAAGGTGACAGGGGTCTGTGTTTGAAAACTGACATGTCTCCCTGGCTATACCAGATCACTGGCTGATTCAGTTTTGAACGCTCTGGGTGTGGGAAGATGCTAAAGGTGGCAGTTGTTGCATGGGGGTTTTATTTAAACAGGCAAATTAGATAAAGGGCACTCGCCTGTTAATTAGTCAGTTAATTCACTCAAATAACTGGGTCTGGTCCAAGCAGAAAGGGAGCTTTTTTAATTTTGTTGAAACTGGAAATTCTCTCTTCATTGGGGAAAGTGCCCCATTTCGAGCAGCTGATGCCTGTGATTTTGGCGATGCTCTCTGAGGCTGTCGTTAGCCCGGGAACCCCGTCCCCGGGAGTCTAGTGGTTCTTGATAGGCTTTAGCTGTTGCTGGGTTCTTGCCTTGCCTTGGAGGGCTCAGACAGGTATTTTACATCCCTGACTCCAGAGCTCAGCCCGCCGAAGCCTGGTGAATTATGCTGGCTATGCATGTGGCTTTGGGGCAAGGAGTTGGTTGTGTTATTCATAGGCGCTCCCTTCCAGCGTGCCAAAGAGCAAACTGGGTACTTGTCTACAAAGGCAATTATTTCACAAGAAAGTTGCTGTAGGGAGCAGCAGGAGCCAACATGGTTAATAGAGAGAAAAGATTTCCCTTATCTTTTTTTTCCTCCCAGTGTGTACGTCCCTCTTAAACCATTTTTCAGCCTGATCTTGCCTCTGAAATAGGTCTGCTTCTTCTTGCTAGGCTAGACTCGCCCCTAGCGTGAAATGTTAACTGCATCGGGTTATTGCAGGCTGCTACAGCTGGTGCGGAACAGGCAGCAGACCGTGTTCCCAACCTTGTCTGGGCAAATATCGACCCTGCGCTTCCCCAGCGGGCGAAGCAGAGGGGACGGGGTCAGGGGGGTGTCCTAATGTGGAGTCTGAGGGCTGAATGCTGGCTCCCGAAATCGCTCTCACGTGGGAGCACTGAGGGTCCCTTGCAGGCTGCGTTTCAGCGTGGGTGGTGCCTGCTGCCCCCTGGGTCATCCAGGCATCGGGGGGGGCTCACGGGGAGGGGAGACTTCACTGCGCTAAGGCTGGACTTGGCGTTTCTCTTTTTAGAAAAGGAGAGTGCTTCTAGCTGGCCTTGGATTTTTTTTAAAAAAAAAAAAAAAGGTTGATTGAGCTGGTAGCTCTGCCATGGCAGAGGCTCCCACAGTGGTAACTGGCATCGCTTGTTAGTGGCACAGGGCACAAACTGCGACTGGGTCAGGATCGGTCCCCAGGTGTTTTCCAGCTCTCAGGGTCTGGCAGAGGAGGCAGGCGACAGAGCTTTCTGCCTGGCAGAGGCTACGAGCATCTTTCTTCTGATCGGTTGTTGCAGCCGCTGGGAATGTGCTCGCTGAGCTTTATATTTAAATCCTGACGTCTTCCAGGAGAGCTGGTCATCTCAAAAGGCCTGCGTGGGGTGGGGGAGTGTCAAAGCAGTGGTTTTTTTTCTTTTAAAGTAGGACTCTCTGTTTACCAGGGGTCTGTGTTAAAACTTTGTCCTATTACTTCAGGTACTGTTCTCCATTAAATAGTGTACACGCCTTGGGTACATTACAAGAACAGAGAGGGCCTGTTCAGGACATATCACCTATCTGACCTCCCTGTGTCCTCTTTTGTGCATCGGTGGGTGGCAGCAACAGTGATGCATCAGTACCCGTGGCCCAAAGCTGCTCTGGGTACTGCCCATCATCACTAATAACGCAGTTTTTGACAGACTGAAGGTTTTTTTACCCATCACGTGCGGCTCCTCTTTGCGGGCGCAGTCGGCCTGGGGAGAGGACCCTTGTTTCCTCTTCCCAATTCGACGCCCGGTGGGTCCTYGCGGGCTGTTGCAGCCCGAAGGCCGTGCGCGAGGTGCAGGCGGAGGGCATGGCAATTAAGGGTCTTGACCTGGGAGGCTGCAGCTTGGACTGAGTAACGCTTAGCGCTCTGCAGGGTCAGGCTAAAGTGACCCATAAACAACCCAGGGGTGCTCATTACGTGTGCCGGCGCTGGGCCTGTTACATCACTGAAAATGGCGTGCCGGGAATTTTCGGCATCCGCTGGAGCCGAGTGAGCGTAGTATTAGAGTTGCCAAATCTGGGTTTTGAGGACAAGGAGGCTTTCGCTGTGTCCCCCCAGCTACAGCGGGCAGCTTGCTCCCCGAAATGGTGGGTTCCGGGGGTTCCTTTCCCAAGGTCTGGGTCTGCGCGCTGGCAGCCTGTGCCAGCAGGGCAGCTGAAGCAATGCTGTCCGTGCTCGCTCCTGATTAACGCAGTCTTATGACTCACAAAAAGTTAATGACTTTAGCCCAAGGAGTTACAGCAGTGGTAAATCTGGGCACTACATGTATCGTCCTTGTTCTTAACAGCACAGCATAAACATCAAAGCGGGGAGATGGGCTTTGTGCTAGGGATATTTGCACTGTTGAAGTGTAGAACTCGCCTGTGGTTCAGCAGCTGCGAGCTGCCTGCCATTAGAAGCATAACACAGAGTTAGTAAATGTGGAAATATGCCTGGAGTACAGGCTGGTGAGATGTAGCGTGGTTCAGCCAAGCAATGATCATGAAGTGTGGTGTTCAGTTTCCTAAGAAATGTTTTGTGTGTGTTTGGGGAAGGGGAGAAACAGCTACTCCATCCTTCACTATCTGTTCTCTTCTACCCAGGGAGCGCATGGAGTTATTGGAAGAAGCCAGGAAGATGGAAATGGCAAAGTTTCGGTACATCCTTCCTGTTTACGGCATCTGTAAAGAGCCGGTTGGCTTGGTCATGGAATACATGGAAACGGGGTCTCTGGAAAAGCTCCTGGCTTCTGAACCTCTGCCCTGGGAACTGCGCTTCCGCATCATCCACGAGACAGCTGTGGGGATGAACTTTCTGCACTGCATGTCCCCTCCGCTGCTCCACCTGGACCTCAAGCCTGCAAACATCCTGCTTGATGCCCACTACCATGTCAAGGTACGCATYGGGCACTCTATGCCAGGGACCCACCTTCGGATATTCTTGCGTGGCTCCTGCCAAACTCAAAGGCCTGAGAGAAACCAGCAGCAATCCTTTTGAATTAGAAAAATGCCCACCAACCCAACCCCTTCAGTCCCCAAACTTGTCTACCTGATTTATGCACCATTTTAGTACATAAATAGAGGTGTAGAGTTAGGGAGCTTGTGAGAACTCTCCTGAAATTTTAGGAGGGTGCTAGTGTAGTGAACTCTGGTTTTGAGACCTAATGGGTCCTGCTATAAATTTCCTTGCAGTAGGGTCATGAGGCAGATGAGAACAGGGAGAGAAAAGCAGTGTGAACCTCTAAATCGTCTATGCCACTTCCACAGCTGCCAGTGGTAGCCTTGTTCTGTCTAGGTTCTTCTGGCTTTGTACGCTCCACTAAATAGCCAGATCTCATTTACAGCTGGAGTCCAGAGAAGCCTTTCCAGAGGCAACTCATTTTCTYCTTTCATTTCCTCAGAGCATATACAGTGAAGCAGTATCTCTGTCCTGACTGTTTATGCATACCAGAGGTCACTTAAGAGAATTTTTGTGGCTATGTCAGCATGAAATTCTTTTCGTTATCCATTTCCAGAGTAAGCTAGCAAACTTGTTGGCCTTCTCTATTGGAGGTTCTGTTTTGACAGCTGGACTGAGGAGGTTGTGCTTGCTTTCTGATCCTTCCTTTTGGAGGGGAAAGAGACTGAAATACATCTTTTTCCTGATTGGTATGGTATTATGACCAGAACATCAGGATCTGAACTGCTGAAAGTATATTCTCGCACATTGGTGCCGAGAGGCCTTTGCTAAGTATTTATTTACCTAAAGTTTGTGCTTGCTTGCATAACTTCTCAAATTCCTAATTCTTGACTCATCCATGAGCCAAGATATGAAGGCTGTATTTTTCTCACTGTTTCAGGAGGTTGAAATGCTGCCTGATATTCTGCCTGCTGTATAGCCTATATCTGGGTGGTGATGTAATACAAGGGGGCAAAGTGTGAAATGTACAAAAAAAAAAAATGTTTCTGGTGAGGTCATTGCTGACATCCCTAAACTGTTGCTGCTTGCTCTGTATATGAAACACATGAAGGTCTTGGGACCCTTTCCATTAAGTTCAGAGACGAATGGTCTAATCCAAACCTTTTTCCAGCCAGCAGTCTTTTACATCTGCAGGCGTCTTGGAAACCCCTCCAAGCAGCAAAGCAGACATAGGAACCTATATGCAAAATAAGAGATGTACATATTCTGTGAGGCGCCTTCACTTTAAAAATGTGGCCCCAAACCTTCTTTTTGTGTGATGCGCAACTTGTAATTAAATTTCAGACCCTGCAGCTTGATTTAATGTGCATTTTCTCACTGGAAGGCTAATGGAGCTGATGATTGAAGTGTTTTTACTTTTTAAATGTTAGCGTTAATTTAGTAGGTGACCTGTCCCTAATAGAATCCTAAGGTGAGTGAAGAGATGTTGCAGACTGCAAAAGAAGAGTTTGGAGGTAGGGAGGACTTTTATAAACTGTTTGCCCTTGAGCCAGGAAACAGACAGTCTTCCAGTGGAGCACATTAGAAATGCTTCTGTGCCGTATTGCTAGTTAAATGGAAACACGCCCTTCTTCTTTTACGAGCACAATGCTTACTGTAAAAACCCCAAGTGAGGATGATGACTAACGCAGTAGTGTTGTACAGAACTTATCATCAAGTGGGTGCCTCCATATCATAAAGCTGTCTCCTGTGTATTACATAAGTGTGTGCTGAATTTTGTTCTTGGGAGGATAATTAAGAGGAAGGGATTAGCCTGAGCGCTGAGCAGGGATAGACAGATATTAACTTTTTCAAAGGCGTGTTGGGGGATTCCTTGGTGATTTTAAAGATACGTATATAATATGTATTATAATATGCTTTGCTGTTTTTTGGAGGATGGATGCGTGCATGCACGCCTCCTCCCTTGTGAGCGGTGATGGAGCTCAGTACTGACAGGAGCCTCAGCTGGGAGCTCCCTTCCCCGCCGTGTCCTGCTCCATCTTGGTTGCCTTAAGCAGAGTGGTTTCCTTGGGAGGATTATTCCATACCCAGGCAGGCTTTGCTAGCAGGGATCAGCCTGCGTTTTTTTTTTCCTTAATGTCAACCTGTTACTTCTATTTGTACCAACAAGATCCTCCCTGCCCCTTTCTCCACTGTCCCATATATGCAGCCTTCCAGTACTACGGGCTGTCTTAACACCTAGTTTTTGCTTAACTGGACCACGTCTTACGAGCTTGTTCTTCAGCTCTCCTGCCCTCCGTACGCGTTCTGGATGTCTCCCCTGAGCTCCCAGTGATGTGGCAATCGCTTGTGGGGAGCTGGCGCTGGGGAAGCAATGCCGCATTCCAGCGCTGCCCTCGCGGGCTGTTAGTTTGCTCGTTCCCTGCTCCGATGTGATCTCTTTCCAGGGCCCTCGGTAGGAGAATACACCCACCCCCACATGCAGTAATCTTGTACCCTAACTTGTCGCCAGCTACCATGCCCGCATGCTCTCTCTGTTGCTGTTTCCCAGGCTTCTTATCTTCAATATCTCATGGTTAAGAGTGTCACTTTTTGTTCAGGTATTTAAAATGAAGTCAACCTGCAGCTTAATACTTTTGGGCAAAAGCATTATTTGTAAGTTCTTGTTTCTCTTACTGTCCAGCCCGTTTTTTGCAGCTCCTCATCTTGTCGTATATGTGTATATATACACACATACACACACGCGCGCGCATGTATATATGCGTGGGTACACACACACACACACACAGAGGCAAATCCCACCAGATAGTTTTCATCTCCCAGATTTTGTTTTTAAAGAACTTGAAGCGGGATGAGCTGGTCTCAGCTGTGCACTGCTTTAAGCTCACTGTAGTTGCTTTTGTTTTTTCCCCCCATGCTCCAATTTAAACCAGTGGGAGGAGTGAAGTTTGCCGCTGTGTTGTGCTGTGCTGATGGTCTTGCTAAACATGGATCGGTTGCCTCTGTGGTCTTCACCTTTATTTGCTTCAGCTGAAGAACGGGCTGCAAAATTTCTGAGTGTGGAGTTAGGAGAAGCCTAGTCAGACGGCAAATGTGTTTATCAGAAAGCTTCTTAATGTAGGTCGTTAACTGTAGGTCAAAGTAATACCCAGAGGCCAAGCTGGTAAAGAGCGGTTGTCTCTTTTTACTAGACTAGCTGATGTAGTTAACACAGCCACTCTTTTTTATCAGCTGCAAATGCTCTTCTGTTATTAGAAATGAGAAGAGGCTTTGTTGTTTTGTGTGTCCCTTCCCCCTGTTTCCCACCCCTCCTGATCAAGGTTTCCATGTAGGGCTGTTGTTACATGGGTCTTTAATTCCAACCAACAAAGCTGGTTTTCGCCTTGATCAATTCTCTAATTGATCTAATTGTGGTGGCACAGGGGAGGGAACAAGACCATCCCTGTTACGGTAATGCAGATTTATGATGGATTAAAATGGATGTTTGACCGTGGCTTTGGTTTCTGCCGCTTCTGAAGACAGCATTACAAACGTCACACCTGAAAGAGGGTTTGAGGAGTTAAGGTTTCAGGGCAGGTTAGAAAAGGATGGAAGTACAGTCTGTTTCAGAAAGACTTCTTTTAGTAGCTAACCGAAGTGTGTTCATAAACACTGAAGTAAAGATACGCATTTGAAGTGCAGATGCTGGTTGTGTCTACACTTGGAATTAATTTTTATTCCTAATTTTTAGTAGTCCAAATCTGTGACCCATGTAAGTCTCTTAAAAATTTCTGCCATTTCTTGAAGAACAAAATTGAAACAACCAGCCGTTCTCCCCTACCCCCAGAAAAACAAAAAACCAAGGCCAACACCCCCCGCCCAAAAACCCCACACCCAAAAACCCCATAGACAAATGTGGTGGCATTCTCAATATCCAAGTGCACAGAGACGTTGGACAGAGACAAATACTGGCTATGCCAGCAGCGATTAAAAATGAATCTGATGACTTTGTTACCTATTTGATGAAGAAAACCTTTTGGTGACCTCCGTCTCTGAGTCCATTGCAGTGGGTTCCTGAGTCTTATTTGCAGAAAAATGCCATGCAGCGTCAGAAGCTAAGTGCACGCTTCAGGGTGGCCAGTCAGGAGTCAGCAGTGAAAGCACTTTCCAAGCACTAATTTTGTTCTGGGAGCTAGATCCCTGCAGTGTTTGGGAATAGCTGACTTTAGTAACCATTGTAGTTACGTGAGCACATCTACTAGTTTTCCAAAAAAAAAAAGTTCCAAAAAATAACTTGACAAACTCAAAGCGTCTAAAACTTTGCAAGTGAGTGTTTTTTACAAACTAGAATGGAAACGTCCACAGATGAGAGAAGCAGAGAAAGGCCTGTGYGCACAGTATGCTTGATTTAAAACAAACAAAACTAAAAAAAAGAAAGAGAGGAAGAAAGAAAAGGATCTTCAGATCTTGGAATCTCTCAGTAAATACGTGTTGCTGGGAAGTGGGCAGGAAAACACGTACAGCTCCCCTCCCCAGTCGCGACTCACGTGTTTGTTCTCATGCAGACCTTTAAAGAGCAGAGACCGAGCGAGCTGTCTGAACATGAACAATCCCACTGTCTGCGTGGGCTTTGGCCAACGTGTTTTCTCTTCTTCCTACCTCTTCACCGCGTGTTTTGCATGAAGCAGGCTGTCGCCTCCATGTCTCCTCTTAACTCTGCTGATATTAGGTATGCTTTTGAAGCATGATGGGATCCACCTGAAATAACTGATGTGAGGAGTGAGATTAGGGGTTCTGTCGGATCGTGGGGCAGGGCAGACCCCGGGGTGGGCTGCAAGGGCTAGTGGGGATGCGGAGGAAGAAGTGGAGAGGGGTGCTCCACTCTCACTACCTTCACGAGCAAGGGTGCCTTGTGTTGCAGAACTAGGTACCTGGCAAGCAATTTAAAGGCAAAATAGGTAAGTTAAATGGCTGTCTTCCACCCACTGCACAGTTCCCACTGATGTTTAAAGAAACTGCATGACTAAATACACTATGAAGTGTGGAAAATTTATTCTAAAGGAACTCGTAAAAGCCACAAAAGCTGTCCGCAGAATCTTACGATTTTGTTGCAGCCTGGAAGATAACAATTCTTCAACTTCCAGTGCTTTCTGCAGAATTTGATGTGATTGAAGCTCTGCTCTACAGATGAATTTCCTATTAATTGGTATAAAACCTAGTCCTTCACAGTAGGTAGGGGCAGGTTCACAAAGTAAAGTTCTTGCTAGCCTGGGGGGGGTATGCTATGTACCTTAGCTGTTTCTTGGTTTGTAGACTGAGACCTTTTCTATCTAGTGTGCTTAGCCTCCTGTCTTAGCCCCTAGCCTTAGATTCACACAACATAGCTGGTGGCTCTTAATGCAGCAGTGTCACTGCGCTGTCTGTATTTCATCTTTATTTCTTAACTTACACAGTAGGAAACCCGGTATTGTTTAGACAAAGAGGAAGGTGTATTACTTTAATTATGCCTGCGTGCCATATGGATTTCTTGAGGTGTATACAAGCCTCTGCTTCATGTTAATCAAAGGATAGCAGCGCTTTGCCAAGTCAGATCTGTTCAGACTTGCAGCAGTCGGTTCGTTCATTAACCTGACACCATGGGCTTGTGTGATGTTGGGGTTGTGCTTTTGTTCTCCTGTGGAGCACTAAGCAGGTGCCCCAGACTCATGCAGCACTTCCTGGGGCGGTCGATTCAGCTCTTCCCAGGGTAAGCTGGCTTGCGAACCTGGGTTTCTTGACTACTTACTGCTTTCCTGGACTCCGGTGCTTGGCTTGCGGAGGAGGCCAGCGATCCCCCTCTGAGACTGTAGCCCCACAAGCATGAGAAACTATTCCTCCAGATGACTTTTTTCCCTCTTTTTCCCCCTCTTTTTTTTCTTCTCAAGTTGTTCCCGCATTACCCTACAGATTTAAGATACAGTGGACAACAGGTTGGATATACCTGTGTGCTAGGGTACAGGACTTCTACAGCTCTTGAGAATGCCTCTGTTGAGCTCTTTGTTACTGGGAGAAGTTCCTCCTGAAGCTGTGTGGGTTGCTTTGTTTGTTTTATGGCAAAGGGAGATTCCTAGCATTTGAAGACCGATGGCTGTGTAGCCTGCCTGTTCTCCAGGAGGCTGAAGCTGGCAGCAGTTTTCTCCCTTTCCAGTAATGGATGCATGTTATGACTAGCTTTGTGGTATCTTTAGACGGAACCTTCTGAAAGTGGAAAGTTGGAGCCTATTTTTAAAAAAAAAAAAAAAAAAAAAAAAAAAAAGAAGCTTTTTTTAATTATGCTTGTTGTTTGGAGGGAGAACTTTCTCAAAGGAGAAGCTGTGAAGATCAAAAGGGGAATGAGTCATTGAAAAACCTGAGTATTTATTAGATAAAAAGAATGTATAGGTCGGGGGGGGGGATCTTATCTAACATGTAGACAAAAATCAGTGGGCTGAGTGGTCCAAAAAGACTTGACTTTTCTTTAAATTTCCACTTAGCGTAATAGACATTTTTGAGCAGTGGGAAATAAGTAAGACAAAGGAAATTCCTTGCCTATCTGTTTGCTTGATGATTGGTATGCCTTTGAGAGCAAATGAATGCATATTTGTTTGACACTTCAAATTAAAGTGGAGGTGTGTTTTCCTTTTTATATACTTGCTGTCACTTGTTTTGTTCATTTCAGCTGTGTTCACTGCGTCACTGCACCAACTTGCCGTATCTCTCCTAGTTGCCAAAAAGAATTCCCTGTGTGGGTTTTTGATGTGTGTGTATGTGTGTGTGTGTGTTTTGGTTTGGGTTAGGGCTTTTTTAACACTTGGTGCTTCTGGTGTTGGGCTTAGTCCTTGTTGGCATGGTCAGTGTAAGAGCGGTATCTGAAAGAGCAGTTCTCTTGCACTCATTGGAGAGCTCACGGTCTGAAAACAGGTGCTCAGAACACTTAAACATAGCATACAACGTGAGGTTACACAGGGAAAGGGGGTGGCAGGACCAATAATTACATTAAAGTAGTTCGCACTAGCTAAATTTGACTAGTTTTAAATTACAATAAATTGTCTTGACTGTTTGTTGTGTTTGCTATGTAATGGGCTAACATGCTGCTGCTTGCAAAAAACTGCTTGCCTTTTTTTTTTTTTTGCTTAACCATAAAGAAAAACCTACCATAGCGTAATGCTTCCAGAGATGTTTTCTTAGCTTAGTGTTTCTGAATGGCAGCTCGCTATATTTTGTTGGGTCATCCTGCTACATCTATCGTTCTTTACAGAAATTTTTTTGTTAACGCCTCTGAAGTCTAATGGTAGCATGCACTTCTCTTCCTCTCTTCCTCCTCCATTTTTTGCAGATTTCTGACTTTGGACTTGCAAAGTGCAATGGCTTGTCCCATTCCCATGACATCAGCATGGATGGCTTGTGTGGCACAATTGCATACCTTCCTCCAGAGCGTATCAAAGAAAAAAACAGGTGTTTTGACACCAAACATGATGTCTACAGGTCAGTTAACTACGAAAACACTTAAAAGCACTTTAAGTAAAACTGTAAAATGAGCCCTCTTTTTCTGGCTATAAAACCTAATTGAGCATGAAACCCCTAAATCTAGTTTGGGCCTCATCTTGCAAAGGGTCATGTTTGCTTTGCTTTTTGCAAAGTCTTTATAGGGTAGAGGCCTTTTAACAAACTGCAGCTGATCCTGGGTCTTGAGCGTTATCATTCCAAGTAACACTTACTTATTAGCAACTGGCATGGGAGGCACTCTGCCCACCTTTAATTTCCCCATCAAAAGGTACATCCTGACCTACTTTTTGAGTCTGTGACAAAATTCTTAGTTATCTTCAGTGGATTTCATCACTAGGTCTTTGGTTCTTCTTTCATGGTAAGGTTATTAGGAAAAGGAAATCATAGCTGTAGATTAAAAGAGATGTCATATTCTTAATGGAATGTATTTCTTTAAAGTCATCTTGCAGGATAGAAGTATTAAATAAAATCCACAGCAATGCTTTGCTGCTCTCTGATTTTGTCAGTGTTGGTGTGGAGTGGTTGGTAAATGTTACCAAGAACTCAGCAGCCTCCAGCAAGTCCCTATGTTCGCTGCCTCAGGTTCCTCCCTGCAAAAACTAGACTTTCAAATCATGGTTCTTGGCTGCATCTTGCTGTGTGTGTTCATCAGCTGAATTAGATGCAGAAGTGAAGGACAAGGAAAGAGAACTTAGGAAAATATATTTCTGTGAGGTTTTTGGCTTTTTTGTTGGGGTGTGTTTTTTTTTTTTTTAAAGCTTTTCTAGAAGTAAGTTTTTTGCATTTATTTGTAGCTTTTCCATCGTGGTTTGGGGAGTTCTTACACAGAAGAAGCCTTTTGCAGGTAAGTTTGATGTATTGTGGGTTGTGTTGGAATTTTTTTCCTTTCTCCCATCGATAAGCACGCTTCCTGCCCCACCAGCCCCAGATTACATGCGTGTCCTCCAAATTCCTACGGTCTTGCGTGGTAGACACTTTTAAGCTCTCCAATTCCGATCACAAATGTAAGTCCTCCTTTGTCCTACATCGTGAAAGCAGAACCCATATTGCCGCAGGGGGCCCTAGTCTGCACCTTTTTGCTTCTGCTGGAGTTCGCTGTACAGATCCAGATTAGTGTGTGGCCTGTGCAGACTTCTGACATGTTTGCGGCCAACGAGGAACAGCGCAGAGCAAAGCCAACTGGCAGGCAACTGTGCTGTTTTCAGAAACAACTCCTCTGTAGAGAGTTCTGTAGTTTATTTGTAGATTGTGGGTACAGATTTGTTCTTAAAAAAAAAAAAAAAAAAAAAAGCTGTCTGTGAGAATAAGCCTTGTTCCACCCCCCGGTAAATGTACCGATCAACAGGCAGCTATTTATTCTTTATGACTTTTCCTGTGTGTATGACTAGCCTATGTATAGCAAACATGTTTGAACAGGTTCCAGTCTACTATTAATTTTTCTCTAAGTGAGAGATCCCATTTAGCGCAATGGTTGACTTCAGAGTCAAGAGCCACATTACTGCACTGCTTGATTTGTGTTCCTCCTTCACCTTTACGAAAAGTTCAGGTGCCTGGTCTAAATAAAAGCCGTGGTTCAGTTTTCTTACAGCAGGTATGGAAATCCGAAGAGAGGTCGCAAAGAACTGTTTGAGTCGTCTTCTTTGGTTCTGTGTCTTTTATGGGTGGAAAAAGAACACGGTCACTCACTGACAATTGTTTTTAACTGATACACGGGAAGTAGGTGTTACTGCATTGACGAATGTATTGTGGGAGAATAAGACCAACTTGTTTTTCCCTGTTGATAAAAGAAAGCACTCTAAATCTAGAAAAAATGCATGAAAACCAAGTTTCAGCCTAATACGCTGTTAATGCTCGCAGACAAAAGAGAAATCATTCCTTTTGCTGGGAGATCTTAATTTGTGTGCTTTTGCTTTACAGAGGAAAACAACATTTTACATATTATGGTAAAAGTAGTTAAAGGCCACCGCCCAGAGCTACCTGCTGTTTCCAAATCCAGACCTCATTCATGTAATAACTTGATCAAACTGATGCAAAAATGTTGGCAAGATGATCCTGGTGAACGGCCAACATTTCAAGGTAAGATTTCCTCGTAACTTGGCTGCCCATTTATTCTTCTATGAGTCACGTTATTGCTCAGGACTCTTAATCCTTCRGATAAATGCTGTGAACCTCTGTGACAGAATAAATAGAGCACATTGTATGGTAGAGACAATGATACAGGCCACTTACTCATTTGTGGAGGAAGGGATTATCTGGGGACAAGTCTGACCATGACGGTGTTATGTAAACACATCAGGAATAAGACCTGTACTGAACCAGTTGATCCATTTAGCCAGAAATTATGCTCATTTCTGATTGTGCGTATTGGGGCATATGCCAAGCTGGAGTTGGTGTGGTATTCACCATACCAAAGCGTTGAAGGCGCTGGCTCTTGAAATTTACTGTTGCATGCTGAGAATCCGAATTGTTTTCTTATAACAAAACAATTTGTACCGTCATTTTTCTGCCAATATAAGGCAACTCTGGTGAAAGGCTTGAACTTGCCCAAAGCACCTGTTACGAATTCAAATGTGCAGAAGGATGTAGCAAGTGCTGTCTCCAGGTAGCTTCATTTAGCATTAATGGGAGAGATTTGCCTCTTCCCTCTCCTCCTGCCCAACCCAGGTATGGGGACTGAAGGGAAGTGGGATCCCATCTTTTTAAAAACATACGTCTAAGTCTGCCAGCAGTAGACTGGTTCCCATTTCACAGTCCTGCAGCGTAGCCACCATGTAACATCAGTATGGTCTGAATGTGAAAATGAATTGTTCGGTCAGCCCTGTGCACTCTTTGCTTAGCTACACACTTGTACCTACTGATGAGGTACTAGATGGAATAGTCAAAACTGAAGTCTTTCTCCCACAGTATCTCAAAGCTGTTAAACTCTAATGATAGAGAAAGGCAGCAGGGCATCTCAGAAAAGTCTCCTATTAAAAAAAACCCAAAACCTTCTCTTGCTTTCTTCAAAGAAATCACTTCAGAAACAGAGGCCCTTTGTGAAAAACCAGAAGACGAAACAAAAGAGATGATAACGCAGGACCTGGACACCAAGAATTCCCCAGAGCAGCAGCCTGAGGTATTTTCTCTTTCCGCCTCTTGTTCAAGCGCACTAGGTTTTGCGAGGAACAGGTTCCTCTGTGACCTGGAACTTCCCAAGCAACCTTCTCTTTGCTGCTTTTGAGCACCTTCTTGCCTGATAGAAGTGGGTCTTGGTGAAGGACTGGAATGCAAAAGTGACAGCAGATGCATGGACCAGCTCAGGAAAACCTCAGTGCAGGACTAAGTGCAAGTGGACTGTTGAGGGAGAGCAGGACAGTTAGGAAATAAAGGCTGGAACTATGTGGGTGTGACTGATCTTAAAAAATGCTGTAGACAGAAGAGCCATGCGGCTTTAGTGGCTGTGTGAGCACTGATGAAAGCTGCCCTCCTGCATCTGAAAATTTTCAGTGACCTTATTCATAGGTTTCATTTAATACGAACAGTGCTTAAAGGCTACCTGCAACTGAAACTTATGTTTCTTCCTGTAAGGCCTCATGCTCAGTTTTCTGACCTTTCTGAAATGCTTGTGTGCTTCTCTTGAAGGGGATGTCTGCATTATCCCAGCCGAAACAGGAGCCTGCTCTACCATCGGTTAAGGATTACAGTCTCTCAGAGTTGTTGTCCCAGCTGGATTCGGGGATTTCACAGACTATGGAAGGCCCTGAGGATCTCAGCCGCAGCTCTTCTGAGTCCAAACTTGCCTCCAGTGACAAGCGGCTTTCAGGAGTTTCATCTGTAGATTCAGCTTTTTCATCCAGAGGCTCCCTTTCCCTTTCCTTTGAAAGGGAGAGTTCAGGTAATGGTCAGGTTTTTCTTTGTTGGTTTTTTTTTTTTAGTTTTTTTTTTGTGGTTGTTTGGACTGGGGCATGGGAGTCAATGGGTTGGAGAGTAGTCATATAAAGAATAGCATTCTGGACATCACTGTTAGCCTTGCTTTCTCTTGCTGTCAGCACTACAAATTTGTTTACTGGAGGTAGTTATTTAAAAAAAAAAAGAATGAGGTGGTTCCCAAACATGATCTAATGAGAAATAATAAATCTCATTTACTTTTGAAAAGAAGTGACCTGAATTCCCATCAAAGCAATTACAGAATCAGTCATTTTAAGGTTGGTTGGAAGGGAGGTCACCTAGTCCAGCGTCCTGCTCGAAGCGGGACTAAAGCCAATGCCCAGTGAGGTCAGCTGAGTTTGTGGCTTTTTCAGTTATACTAAGCCCAAGTCTGAGCACCTTTTTTTTTTTTTTTTTTTTTTTTTTTTTTTTTTTTTTTTTTGAAAAGACTCAAGCCACCTTCTCAGCAGCCCCCATGAACATTATAATAAAGACCCCCACTGTCGTGCACACGTCCCTCCCTTTTCAATCCAGTGCTGCAAAAAACAGGCATCTATTTTCCAGTTAGGCAAACAATGATTAGTGCAGGGAGATCAACCACAGCATCCTTCGTTCTTCATTTCACAAGAAACAGATTAAGAGTAAGCGGGGCTCCAAATCTGACCTGAAATTGTTCTGAAACTACTGCGGGGGGCGGGATTTCTTTGTAGTCAAGTCATTGCTGAAGCCACCACGTATGTTAGCCATGGGTAAGTAAGGTTTGACGGGTATCGGAATTGTGATGGTGTCTTTTTCATAGAATAGTTTGGGTTGGAAGGGACCTTTAAAGGTCATCTAGTCCAACCCCACTGCCATGGGCAGGGACATCTTCAACTAGATCAGAATGCTCAGAGCCCCGTCCAACCTGACCATGAATGTTTCCAGGGATGGGGCATCTGCCACCTCTCTGGGCAACCTGTTCCAGTGTTTCACCACCCTCATTGTAAAAAATTTCTTCCTTATATCCATCTAGATATTGGTACTACAGACATACAAAAGAGGAAGCTAACAGAGGCCATTTTATCTGGAGATACCAGCAAACTCATGAAGATCCTCCAGCCTCAAGATGTTGATATTGTTTTAGATGGGAACTCCAGTCTTTTGCACTTGGCTGTTGAAGCTGGTCAAGAAGAATGTGTCAAATGGCTCCTCCTGTACAATGCTAATCCTAACCTCACCAACAAGAAAGGATCCACCCCTCTTCACATAGCCATTGAAAAGAAAGTTAAAAGCATTGTGGAGCTGATTATGGCTAGGAAAATCAATGTTAATGCCAAAGATGAGGATCAGTGGACTGCTCTTCACTTTGCTGCCCAAAACGGGGATGATTTCAGCACCAAAATGCTGCTTGATAAGAATGCATCTTTAAATGAGGTAGATTTTGAAGGCAGAGCTCCCATCCACATAGCCTGTCAGTATGGCCAAGAGAATATTGTGCGGATCCTGCTGAGAAGAGGCGTTAATGTGAACATCAAAGGAAAGGATGACTGGGTGCCACTGCATTATGCTGCCTGGCAAGGTCATCTCCCCATCGTAAAGCTTCTGGCCAAACAGCGGGGTGCAAACGTGAATGTGCAGACCGTGGATGGAAGGACCTCGCTACACTTGGCTGCTCAACGAGGACACTATCGTGTTGCTCGCCTTCTCATAGACCTGGAGTCGGATGTCAACATACAGAACGTGCTCTTGCAGACTGCTCTCCACATAGCTGCTGAAACTGGCCACACAAGCACATCGAGGCTGCTCCTTAAACACGGTGCAGACATTGAGGCAGCAACAGCAGAAGGATACACCGCTCTGCACTTGGCATCTCGCAGCGGCCATTTAGCAACAACAAAGTTGCTGATAGATGAAAAGGCCAGTGTTCTAGCCGGAGGCCCTTTAAATAGGACAGCGTTACATCTTGCTGCAGAAAATGGGCACTCTGAAGTAGTAGAAGAACTTGTCAGTTCAGAAAATATCAATGTTTCTGACAGTGAAGGGTTGACAGCTCTTCATCTGGCTGCACGAGGAGGGCACACAAAAACAGTTGAGGTTCTTCTGAAGCATGGGGCGCACACTGACATGCAAAGACCCACATGTCAGACCCTGCTACAGCTTGCTCAGCAGAGCAGTAATAGCTCAGTTACTGTGTTGTTAAGTGAGACTTAAGCAAAAGGTACAGAATTTGCTACCTTTCTACCTGGTGCGAGAAGGCTGTTGGAGCTTGACTCATGAGGGCCTTCTCCAGTTGTGCAGTGACCTGCTCATCAGCAGTGTCAGCTGATGGACTGAGGTGCAACCAGCAGAAGCTACTTGTGTTTGAGTGTGCGAGTGAGAGCGCACCCGGACTAAGGCCAGATGTAAGGCTAAGAGCTGGAGTCTGCCATGTCATGGTCTGTATCAGTCATTCTGCGTGTGCCTGCCCTGTCTGTATATTGACATTCCCCTCCCAAGGATGTTGTGAGAGAAGGATGCAACTTGTGGGTTTCCCCCCTGCTTTTTTTTTTTTTATGTGCCAAACTAATTTAAGAACTAACATTCTGCTTTTTTATTTTCCTCCAAAAAAAAAGAAAAAAAGGATGGCATAGATTCCTGGTTTATTGCAGTGATCTATTTTTTGGGCTGAAAGCCTCCAGTGTAAAATAAACACAATACAAATCTGCATGAAATTTATGCAAGAGATGAGGAAGGGGCTATTTAAGTTAATCATGTTTCAGTGTCAGAAGGTACTCTGTTTAATGGAGACATTGATTACAGATTTCCATGTACTCAAAATTGATGAGGCAGACTTATTAACAAGGCAGGATCCCAGAAGTACATAAGCAGAAGTAAAAGTTGAACACTGGTATCTCCATATACAGTACCACCTTGTATGTATTCTAAGATCAGTAAGCTGAACTAGGTGCTTAGTGGTTTGTCTTAAATGAAAAAGTCAAAAGCTAAAATTCATACTGGTCTGTAACTGGATGGTATATTCTAACACCATTATACTAATTTGCAAAACAATGTTTGGAGGGGCTGATGACTAGACTGATATACTGTGTATATAGTATTTCTACCTGTTGTATGCTTTTTTCTACTGAAGAAAATAGATTGCTTAGAGTGGGTATGTTTTAATACACCTTTTAATTTCACTCTTTTCAAAGTTCAAATGTGATCTGTTATTAAAAGATTGTGTTCCATATCTGTCTGTATTTTGTAGTTGTTAAAGCAACTGAAAACCCATTGACCAGCAGCAGCTCATAACCGTAACGTGTTTAATGATGTTGAAGCCCAAACTGTTGACATGGAAGGCTGTCCTCAGTTTTACATTCGCCTTAGCTTTTATACGGAAGGCAAGGAGCTTGAATGAAGTGGAGGTGTTATTTACAGAATAAATTTATAGAATAAAAGCCCACATAACCTAACCTTTATGTGCGTAACACGTTGATGTACAACGGGGATGCTTTCCTCTTACGCTGTAGCTGTTCAGGGAGTTTAGTTTTCTTCCCCACCTTGAAGCCAAGTCAAACGCTTTTGCATCTTGACTGGTGGGCTGCTGCCCAGACAGGTACCTCACCTCTCCTTGGTGGTGCGTTCCCACCATGCATGCCACAGAGCAAGCAGCAGTGGTGTGGTTTGCTCCCACCTCCCCTGCCAGGAAAGCTGCTCCTGCTCGAGACCTTTTTTTGCACATACCTGATGGCAGTCATATGAATGCCAGTGCTACCTCAGTATCTGATTTTAGGGGTCAAAGTGCTCCTGTGGGAATCTAGCCCCATGAAAGTCAGTATTTTCTTAAAATCAAAAAACCAGCCTCTTGTCATCGGAGATGGTAATGGCTGAGGGCAATAACCAAAGGAGGATGGGTGCTTGCAGAGGGGGCAGGGAGCCTGCTGCTGTTTGATACTGTTCCTGGCTCTGTGTACCTGCGTGCAACTCCCCTACTTCAATTTCTTGAATTTCAAGATGGTTCACTGACTACCTAATGAAACTGTATTAAAGAATAGATGGTGAAGCCATGCTCATGCCAATATATGGAGGTTACAAAGCAATATACCTCTTACCAGAGCATGGCAGTCACAGCAAGCTTCCTAAAGGTGCTGACAGTGAAACTTCTCATTAAACAAACAAAACTGTAATTTTCTTACTGCTTCCTTCAACTTCTTTTGAGACCAATAAGTTTGTCATTAAGCTGTACTTAATCAGGCTCCCTTTATAGCAAATTCAACCACAGACCACTTAGTCTCTCAAGTCCTGTGCCACTGTAATTAAACACTTGGCCTAGCCTAGCACACACTATACTCTTCTATTTCAAAGTCCTCCAAACAGTGAGATTTGAGATGCTTTAATTCCAGCGGTATTTGCCTGAACTGCAAAAGAGCTGTAAGACCAGCTAACAGCAATCTTGTGCCTCCTAATAAAGGTGGTGCATGCCAGCTAGGCAAGGGGAAAGTACACTTACAAAATGCTTTTAAAACAGCTCAAGCACTGCTTCGCCGGTACATTCCTTCAGTGCTTAATAATAATAGCACATTAGCTTCTAATTAAACATGAGGCCACACTCATGAGTCTTTATTTTCCATGCCGTCTTTCACAATAGCAGGCACCAGCTATGCATTACATAGAGGGCAACACAGCTGGCACTGGAAAAAAAAACAACAAAGGGATTGCAATGACATGCTGTCAGTACTGGAGTGGGTATTTGTCCCTGTGAACCCGCCTTCCTTGGGGGCAGGAGGGGTGAATGGGGGTGCTAAATTAGCACTAATGCAGCAATTACGAATTACTGTTTTGTAAAGGTCTCCTGCGGGTGACTTTCTTGGTTGTATGTGCACTCCTCTGACTTAGCTGAAGTCCTAACTGGGCTGCTGACCTAAAGCTTACAGGCATTTCTTTGCCTCTTTCCAATCTTAGCCATGTGCTTTAAAAAAAATACCCGAAAAATACACAGAACGATCTAATGGCAATATCAGGCTTTGTTGCTACTTACCTTCAAAAAAAAAAAACCCCAACCCTCTACCGAAGGAGAAAGAAATCCCCAGACCCTACCACAAATGCACACTCGGTATCATTTGACTTCTTTTCCCTAGTTGAGTTGGCAGGTTGAACTCAGCTGCCCCAAGTCTGAAAGGAAATCTGTTCCCCACACCGCTTTCTGCCAGCTTCCCTCCCTCGACTTCAGCTCGCGCCCTGAAGCGAGCCAAGGCAACGGTGTGAACCAGCTCCTAAGCCGCGGGCTCTGCCTACTCACCCACCAGCTCCAGCCCTCACACAAACCTCTAAAACGTGCACAAAACCCCGCACACTCGGGAAGCAGGTTTGAGAGGTGGTGTGAAGGCACAGAGGGCTCCACGGAGCTGAGTCTTGCTCCAGGTCCCCCATGCTGCTTAACCGCTCCCTGGCAGCAGAAAGGGCTGCAAGATGAACATAAGCTCCTCTTGCTCGCCTCCAAAATCGGGTAGAGGTTGCTTGCAGGGTTTCCGCGTACACCGTGCTCGCCTGCTTCCTTAGGGCTTCTGACCATGGCCCCAGGTGGCTATTTCACCCAAGGAGTAATGAACATAGGAAAAAAGATACAGTGAAATGGTGTTAGTGACTATAAGCTTCACCTTTTCATCTCTAGATGTGATTTTTTCAACCTGGCCTCTGCCTGTATCCCATTCCTCGCTCCTCCATCCCAGCCTCCGCCTCTGGGGGATAGCGCAGCCCCTGATGCATTACCTGTCTTCGCAACAGTTCGTTCCCAGCACCCGATAGCTTTATTTACCTGCTACATAGCACGAGGCGCTGCACTGCCGTGTTTCTACAGGCCTCGAGAGGACTCGACAAGCCTGCGGTTCAAACACGCTCAGCGGTGGCAGCGAGGGGAGAGAATTGCTGGGTGATTGCAAAGAGGCCCGGAGGCAAACCTCAGCCCTTTCATTCCTGCCTTCTCTCTCTTGCACCACCTTGGCTCCGCACAACAGGGTTGCAAGAAAAACAAGGCATGTGGGAGCTGCTCTACAAGGTCTCCTTTAGCGGAGAGATCTGAGGGCAGGATATCATCTGCTCTCCTCCACACTCCTTTAACCTCAGCTGGATGGCATAAGGTGCAGACCCGCTCACAGGTGTCCCCAAAAACCCAGGCAAAGCCTTTGGGTGCCGTGGTGCTCTGCTGCTGGGGTGCAAACCTGTGTTACCTCCCTGGCTGCCCCTGGGCCCAGCTCCTGGTCAGTTCCCATCGTCCCTGTGCCTTGGGGAGGGGGCATCCAGCCTTTCCCCTTCCCTCCCCATCTCAGACAGGGAGGACTTTCTTCAAACAGCATTGCTTTTGATCTGTTTCTTTGAAGGAGACCCACACAAGCAGGGAAGAAAGAGTGCTGGGCTTCTTTACACGAGTCCTGGGGCCAGGGGTTTGAGATAAGATGTCAGCCGCACTTAGCCTGTCCTKTTCTTTGGCCAAAACCGCTGCACGTGTGCCCAGCTCCCTGCATGAAGCCTCCAACTGCTTTTGCAACACCGATTCGGTATTGTGGAGGGATGGATCATGCACGGCACCGCTCCGCTCCCTCCCCTCTCCCTGCTTTTGGGACGCACTTTAACCAGGGGGCTGTGGCAAAACGCCGACCCGAGCCAGGGAGAGATTCACAACCCAAAGCGAGTGCTGATTAAACAGAGCGTAACAGCACAGGAAGCCCTTTCAACAGGGAGGCGGCCGAAGGCAGATCCCAACACGTTGGGCTGCTGCGGTCGCTCGGCGGCTGAGCATCACGGGCTGCCGGGAGCGAGACGCGGGGCCGGGGGGCAGCACGCTGCGGCTGGGAGCGGCGCGGGGAGGCTGTGCCGGCGGGGAGGCAGGCACGACGCCTGGCTGGGCTGGGAAGCCCTCACCGCTGCACCGGGGATGTCCTGAGCTTGTAGGGAACCACGCGACAGGCACTTGAGCAAAAACAGGGTTTAAAATCACTGCTGCCACCACCTTATTTACCTTGTGTTTTTGAAATGCAGTGGGAGAAGCTTTCAGGCTTTTCTCTGCAGTTACATAGAGCAAAGACCATTTAAAAGCTAATAAAGAGCAACTTGCAATCTGCACAGAAACACCTGGCTCTGAGAGACTCGAGTAGAAACATGCAGAAGCACAAGATAGGTACCTCAGCTGTGGCAATGACAAGGGGAAAGATGCTCCACACTCTTCCCTGGAAGAGCAGGCAAGAGCCCATTTGTAGGCACTACTCCCTGGGGCAGGCTCTGCCCCACAGGCAGAGAGTAACCCTTGACCGCGGAAGGAATAAGGGCCCACGGGCTGCAGACTCACAACATGCATGAGAGACAAATCTGGCTGACGAGTCCCCCCCCAGTCTCCATCACCTGATGGGATCAGAGGAAATAAATCCTGGCAGAGCCAGTTTTCATATGAGTTCATGCCCTGACCCTGCCTCAACAGGGACTGGGTCCAATGCATTTCCTTTTCATCTATTTAAATAGGATTGCTTTTCTTAGTCCACTAACAGGCAAAACATGCCAAGTCCTGTGCTGCCATTACTGATGTCTGCCATGTGTTTTAAAACCCCCAGTGAGCCTGGCTTTGTCCCAGCATCATGTTGCTCTTTGCAAAGATGCTTAGCTAGGGGCATCATAGGAGGTTAAGCAGGCCACAGTTATAACTGACATTGGCAACATTTATCACAGTAGCTATATCCAAAAGCACGTGTGCAATGGGGTTTAGACATTTGCAAAATCAAAATCTAGAAGTTTGTATGCGGTGAATATAAAGGCTGACTTCAGGCTAACCTGAAGTCCCTCTGCCAGTCTCAGGGGCTCACAAAAATCTCCAACATCTTCCTTTTAAAAAAAAAAAAAAAAAAAAAAATTAAATCTAATCAGCAGACTAGTCCATCCTGGCTTGAAGAAGATGCTAGATGCCTTAAGATTAATTTAGCTTGACCACGAGCTTCCCGAAGCAGAAAAGCCTTTACTCCCCAGTATCTTCCCACTTGGTCCCAATTCCTGAGCATGGCAGCATCCCTGTGCCCGGTGCAGCCAGGGTACAACTTGTGTAGTACCTTCAGGACAGGTGGGAGGTACCAGGCTTCCTCCCCATGTTGAAGCTCCTTGTTTTTCCACACAAGGATGTGCGAGCCTACGCCCCAACTGAGCTCCCCCGTGGGGAGCAGTAGGGAAGAGGAGGAGGAGGAAGCTGCACTGCAGAGTTGCTGCTATAGTGGTAACCGCAGCCTGGGGGAGCAGAGCAGCAAAGGGCCACCAACCGCTGACAAGCAGCCAGGGCTTTTTGTTTCCACTTGACCTAAATCCAGATTCAGATAGTGGTTTATTAAGAAAAGGCAGTACTGCTCCATTGCTCTCCAAGTCAAACCGCTCTCAGGACCACCGCTGTTTTGCCCTCACCCTTTGGGCTCCTGACACATTTCTCAGTGCACCAATTCCCAGGGAAGAAGTTTGCTTTAGTGGAACAAACCAGGCCAGCCAGCGCAGATGCAGACAAGCTCCCTTGCCACAGCTACAACCTGCAGCGTGCATTGCCCTCCCTTTCACTGGGGCAGTGTTTTCTCTGCTGAAAAGGTCCCAGCTCTGGGACATTTCCAAAGCAAAAAGTTTTGCAGAATTGGAAACTGAGGGGCTCATTTCCATCCTTGGGTCTGCTGGCTTCGGGGAAAGAGAGGTGCAGAACTGCTCCCGGCATCCCCTTCCCGGGGCCACGGCAGTGCCAAGGACACAGCCCCACACACGCTTTCGGCAGAGCACCCTTTCTCCTTCCTCCTCGCAGGCCTGCCAGGACTAGGCAGCTCTGCGGCAGCCCTTTGCCCTGGGTGGCGAGCGAACCCCGGCAGCTCGCACGGCGTGTGCCGGCACGCACCGCGCTACAGGTGGCTCCGGCTCACCGCCACTTGCCTTTCCATCACGGAAGGCTCCTGCCCAGACGAGGCTGGCTGAGGTTTTCCAGCCGGCTTTTTGGCAGGGAGGCGGCGTTGCAGATGCCGCTGGACTTTCTCCATTACGTTTCTCCCCATTAGTAACCAAAACAGCTGCTCCAGCCTTAAGCCAGGGTAAAGCCTGACGGTGAAGGCAGTGGTAATTAGCTGTGCTGGCAGTGCACCCAGCGAAGCAAAATGGCTGGGTAGTCATCACAGCTCATAACCAGCCTGTGCCAGTGGGGAAGCTGAGGCCTCCCCTGATCCTCTCCTTCCTCCCTCTGAGCTTCCCTCGACTGTCAATTAGTTGCCTCCTTCCTGGAAGAATTAAAAGAAAAAATAAACTAAAAGGCCAACAAATGCAGAGGAACACACCGGCTTCTCCCTGCCGGTGGAGACGTTGCCTGAAGGGGGGGCATCCCATTTCCCCCCCGCCGGGCTGCACGCTGGCAGCTGAAAGGCAGGGGGGAAGTGGGACGGGCTTGGGGTCGGGCAGAGGGTGCAGCTCCCCAGCGGCAGCACAGCTAGCCAAGCTCGCCGTCAGAAAGGGACTGTTTTGTTCCAYGCTGTTTTGGGGGCGGTGGGGCTGTGCCAGCCCCCTGACAGGGTCTCGCTGGGCTGGAGCGGGGCCAGGAAAAGCTGCTCTGGGGGAGGCTGCCATTCCCTTAATCAACAGCAACCCATCTCCAAGGGATTTTACGCATCTGACTCCCATTAAAACCAGAGGGACGCCGACCTAAGGGACTTGGCCAGCATTGTGCTTGATGCCTGCAGGTGTCTGGGACCGCTCCTTCAGATGCCACCTCCTCCGCTCCCTCCTGCCCTGCGGAGGGGCCGGGCCAGGCTGGGGGGATGCACCGCAGCACCCTGCTGCCTCCCTCCAGCCGACAGCCCCGTGCATGCTCTAAGGCACCCAGAAAAAGCCCCACAGGGCTTAGAGACAGGTTGTTTCCATGTAAAATTCCCAGAACTGTGCTCTGAGGTGTGCCGCGAGGGACCCTCATGCGTGCCACCAGTTTGTCCCCTCTGTGAGCTCGCGGGCAGGGCTCTCCCTCGGCCCCTCTCCCTTTGCTCAACTGCTCCGAAGCAGCTGGTGTCACAGGTTGGTGCAAGCATCACAGCAAGGTGGTATGGCTTCCCGGAGGACCCGACCTGCTGATCAGCCCTGTGGCAAGCGCGCAGCAACCCCAGCTGCCGCTGCGTCCCTGCTGCTGTTTGCGAGCAATTAACAGGGACATGGTACAGGGTGAGGCTGGGCGAGGTAGGAGACCAGAGGCAATAAGGACGGGATCTCAAGCTATTTCAGCACTTTAATGCGGCTCTTTCTTCACTTTGGTCACAGGGACGGTCGGGTGCCCGTGCATGTGTACCTACCTACATAGGCACACGCGCTTGCCTACCCGCACACGCAGTCTCACCGGCACACACGTGCCTGCTGTCTGCCTGCACACACGGGCACGCGTCTGCGCACGCACATTCACAAATGCAATATTCGTTTCTTATTTTCATGGTGAAAATTAGCCACTTTTCAAGGCAGGGAGCTCTCAGACCACTACATCCACCAAACTCACCCCAGCCCAAGCCAYGTACAGACATGGTTGTAATTCTTTGCATTCAGAAAAGGACTACAAAAATGAGAAAGGAGATGGCAGTAATGCACTGCTGCTCATGCAATGCTTTGCTAACCTAATCCCACTGACCACTCGGTACCACAGCAGTTTGCAGCTCTCCCGTTAAGCTACTCCATCCCAGCTCCCTGTGGTCTATCAGAGCATCTGGATGGCTAAAAGCTGCCTCAGGGTGTATGCCTCGAGGCTGCCAAAGGTTCGAGTCAGACACATCACAGCACTGCCGCAACCCTGTAATCCACTCCCATGAGATACTGCCGCTGTCAGAAAGAAATCAAATCCTGGCTGCAAAAGAAAGAGGACTAAACACCCACTTGCGGAGCCACGAACGCTGGTACGGTTGTTCCTGTTCAGATATTACCAACCCAATAAACACAAGCTGGATCAGACCAGCATTCCCCAAATTCAGTGTTTTGCCTCAGAGTTTCCCATGTTAAAAGCCTAAGGAAGAATCAAAACATAATCCTGCTCTAAGCAGTTAGGAAATAAAATGCTCATAGGAAAAATGCCTTCTACATCCTAGTCACTTACCACTGTGTTCACATTACCTATAATAAATATTTAAATATTTCCAGAATCCTACACTGTTCTTAACAGTTACCATTTTTAAAAATATTTATATATACATATTTTTTATATTTTTATATATATACACAAACATACATATATATGTGTGTGTGTACATATATATAAAAACCCTTGAAAGCATTTATTTGATCAGTCTAAAGACATGCTGCCTTTGGATTCTGCTTCTACCTCCTGTTGTGGCAGAGTAAGTCATGCTTACCTTCTCTCTAGCAGTCACATGAGATACGGGATACAAACTCTTATATTCCTCTACAATGCTACTTATCGACAACAGTTCCAACCCCATCCCATCCTAACAACCCAAATCCAAACCCAGCAGCAAGGACTTGGGTCCAAAATGGTACGTGCAGCTGCTGCTGCTGCTCCTGCACAGAGCCCCACCATCATCAAAAACTGGAGGAGCTGGGAGTATCTTAGTTACTTTTGACCKTACATCTTTGCAGGGGTTTATTCCTCCCCCTGTCCCCCAGCTTCTTTCTTTAACACGCTTTTTAATAATTTTCTCTGCTGATGCAGCGACAGCCTCAAGTTTACACTAAAGGGCAGTCTTTGGCCCATAGAGAAGGTATTTACTAATTATTTCTTACATACGTTGCAGACATGTGCATGCACACACAGAGTCAGTGGTCAGTCGCAGCGCTAGACTGCTTTTACAACCAGTAACATATCAAGCCTCCTCCTGTCCTTCTGCTGTTTTCCCAAGCTCTGTTTGTTTTCCCAGGTTTGTTCTAGGCCCTAAACATGTTCCAGATTAACAAAATTCACCAGAGACCAAGATGCAAGGGGCAAAAATTTCCAGCCAAGCGGACCACGACCCCCAGCAAAGCTAGATTTATTTATCTCAGCTAAAGATGTCCCCTTGCCCCCTCTCGATGCTGGTGGGTGCCGGGGTCTCCATGCCGAGCCCCAGCCGCTCATCACCAGCCACACAGTGAGCAGCGGCTGCGTCCCATTGACGTGCCAGAGGATTACGGCTTCCTCAGAGGTCTCCTGAGTGGCTTTAATTATCTTCCTCGATCAGATAACGAAGCTCCTCTGCCAATAGCGAGTGACAGGAGCGGACCCAGCTGGGGAGAAGACACGCTCTTGGGCAAGGCGCTGGGCTGCAGCAGGGTGCTGCCGCCGAGCCCCCTGGCAGGGCTGCCCGCAGGGGGGGTGAGCCCCTGCACCTCGGCTCTCTGGAAAGTTTAATTTCTGGAGAGGCCTATTTTGGGGAGAGGCGCAGGCCAGCTCTTGCAAGGTGCTGGTGCTTTGGGGGCAGCTCTGCTGCTCCCCACAAGTGGATGGGAGGTGGGTGAGGCAGAGGAGGAAAGTCATTGCTGCTGCTGGAGAAACCTGCCAGAAGCCCAGAGCCAGCCTGTTTTTGGGTTTGCCCCCGCCCTGCTCAGTGCTTTTACCTCCTTAACGACCTTCCTGAACAACCAACCCAATCCTCCTATTTTGCCCAAAAGGCATTTGGCCCACAGCAGTGAAGATAAGATGTCAGTACAAACGCCTCTCACGTGCCAGCAGAGTTTGGCTGCAGATCTGAGTTGTGACACAGTTAATATGTAATGAGGTTATTAATATTATATTGTGACATACTTAAGATCACTAGGTTTCCACTGAATATGTAATTGTTGAGGAGCCAAGAAATAATCCTTTAAGTACAGATTAAATTTAGTCCTATTTGACATCCCATCCTTCATTCAAGCCATTAAAAGAACCCGGGCCAGGAAGCTATCCTTGTTCCTCACCGGAAATGCCATCCAGCTGAGATATTTTTCTAACATATATGCAAATAAGAAGTTACAAGGCTCTTCAAGAAATGGTTGCTTCAAGCTAGTGCCTACTTTCTGCTTAGGTTACATTAGATGCTCTTCCTTTGTCTTAAAAAGGCCATTAAGCTGCAAACACATCTGTCCCATCTTACTTTGACCTCATTCTTGACTGCAAACTTAACACAGCAGACCTTAAAGACAGCTCCTAGATGCCTACATTTGCTTGTCCCTGAAAGCAGCAGGTGCCAGGGGTGCTGTCACCGCAGGGTGACCCGGCTGTACCTCCTGGGTGCATAGGTGTGCCTACAGCCACCGCACACACCAACAGCCCAGCCTGCCCATCTTTTCCTTAGGTGTGCCAGCTGCCACTGGAAGGGTGCTTAAGCCTGCTGTCTTCACCTCCTGCTCCTCTTCTGGGTCCTGCCCTTTGAGTCGTCAGTGATTGAACACATCCAGAGTTGAAGGGTGAAGCCTCAATGACTCACGGGGGTGGGGGGAAAATGAACCCAAGGGACAGGCCATGTGTTTCAGCCCCCAGTGCAGGTTTTTCCTACCCTCTGTATCCTGCAGGCCTGTACCGTGTGCTCCGGAGGGTGGAGGCAGCGGGTGTCTGCTCCTCTGGAGCAGCTGTTCCAGCACTTTGCAGGAGTACAGCTGCCAACAACCTCTGTAACTCAGCCTACCGTAACCCGGCCCAGTCACTGAGTTTTTTTCCCCTCCCTCCCTCCTTCCTCTGCAGGGACTTTCTCCTTYTCTTCTCTGCCACCTATGATGAAGGTCCCCAGAGATCCCTCCTTCACTTCCTCCTGCCGTGGCTGGGCCGGGTTATTAAGGATCTCACTCTAGCAGCAGTGAAATGGGGCAAGACACGGGAAACTTACTGACTCAATGAAAAGAAAGCCAACAACTCCTGAAACAGAAACACGGAGGAGGAAGGGAAAAAAAAAAAAAAATCAAGGCGGCAGCTGGGAAAGAAAAGCACATTGTGGAATTATGCAGCATCCCTGTAACAAAATCAGTTATTCAACTACCTGTGAGGGCACCTATCTGCATTATTCATAGGGTATTAATTACACAACTCTTAATTTTTTTTTTTGAGTCTTTGCCATTACAGCTCAACACCTGCAGCAGGTAGCCCAGCAGCGCTTTGTTGCCTCTGCTCCCCCCCCAACACAGCCTATTCAGTTTTCTGCTCCTGCCTAATTATGACAATTACTTTCTTATCCTCCTCTTTTATTTCCCTTTACTTGCATTGTTTGAGCCAGCTATTACAGCTTTAATATTCTTGTAACAAAGTTGTTCTCTGCAAAGACCCCACCCAAGATGGCACCATGATATCAGGCTGGTATCAGGTAACAGCACTGCAGCTGAAATCAGCTCTCCACCAGGTGTTTTTCTGACAGCTCCAAAAAAAAAAAAAAAAAAAGAGTTTGTGGGTTTCTTTTGTTTTCCTCTGACTGCTGCATCTCTCCATAATCTTCTCTTACCATCCTACCATCCCTTCCTGCTCAGCACGTGCTAGATGAACACAGATGCACGGTCTCAGGCATTTTTTCAGAAGTGGCAGGTGCCCTGGGGAAGGGCTCAGCCGACTGCCTAAGCACAGYGTCCCAGCTCCTCGAAGCTGAAATCCATGGCACCAACTGTCTAAGCATCACCAAGGACTTGTGCTTACAGCCCTCCTGCAGCGGGACCAGGCAGGCCCTGCCACATGAGCTCCCCTCCCGCACATCCCAGATGACAGGGCAGGGGGCTGTATGCAGACCACAGCGGGTAACGTGCTTACTAATTAATTATTGAGAGTGCCAGCAAAGAACCAAAAGAACATGTTTGCAAATGCTGGAAACACATGACCAAGTCAGAGACTAATAAAACAGGGGGAATAGGGCTAGTCAGCAACACTCGATCACAGTTGTTTAGGTTATTCATTAAAGATAAATTTTCATAGCCAGGTGGGATGCAGCACACCCAACTTTAGGCCTCTAATAGGCCACAAGTGTGCAAAAGCTCCCTCAGCTGTCAGTGGAGAGAAAAAGCGGAAAACCCAGTGTATTTATTCCTCCCACCTTCCTCAGATGCCAAGCTGTGTCTCTGGGTGAGCCGAGTGCCCTGCACTGACCAGAGAGGGAGAGCAGGCTGCCCAGATGAACCCTGGGGAACTGGGCTGGCCAAAGTAAGGAGAGACAAATCCCACCAAGGCTGCCTACACTTTGTTGTTAAAACAGCCCCAGGAAAGGCCAACGACAAGAAGCTCCTGTGGCATGCCTCAGGCTATCACTGGAGTTATGAGGGGGGGGTTGGTACAGAAACTGGAGAATTGGGCTCATGATGGTGTGTTGTATAGTCTCTTGAGGAAGGAGGCGGACTGCGGCAGTAGCCGAGCCAAGTATCTCATCTGATGGGTCCTCCTAGGGTGAGCGCTATTTGTGAGAGATTGCCGTCAAAGCTAATTGTCTAATAGTTTGGGTTGAGTTGACCAGGCTATTGGGCTAACACTAGGGTTAGGGTTATGCTTATGGACAAGGACAGAAGGAACCAAAGAGCTGGGTCTACCCAGCTCTACTGTGTGAAAAGCAGGGACTAAAGACCTACAGTAAGTGCTGCTGTCTCTAGGGGTAATCGGGTCATCAACCCTTGAGCTAGCAGTGCTTCACTGAAGTGGCCTCCTGTGTTAGGGCTGGGGCTTAGGGCTGCCTTGACAGAATACAGCCTGGGGTACACAGGCATGGAGACAAGTTTCTGAGGGACTGTAAATAATTCTGAAATTGGCTGAGGACTCCTGGGTGTAGGGAAGCTCACAGTGGAGGGGTAGGTTGGACAATCATTTGGTATAGGTGGGTCTGAGGAAGTTCAGAACTGAATCAAACGCAGCCTAAAGACGGAGGATGAGGCGAGGTGCCAGCAGGGATTATCAGCATGTGCTTTGCATTGGGCTATTCTGCTAAGGCCAGAGTCAGGGTTAAGAACCATAGGATCAAAAGAAATAATCTGAGCAATGTTGCCTAGAAGGTGAATGCAGGCCAATGGTGGTAGTAGGGACAAATAACTCTCAGCCTTCCCAGTAACACCCAACCATTTCCRTTTGTCCTAGACAAAGATAATCCATCTAGCGTTCCTGGCACCAGCCTCACTTTCAGTGATCAGCCAAGCTTGCCACTCACTTCTCTTCACAATGAGGATAACTTCTGCTTTTCTGAGACCTAACACCTGTCCTACCCCTGCCTGGGCCACAACCCCTTCCACTTTTACACTGTAGTTTCCTGTACACTAGGTGCAAACCATAATACCTGTTCAATGAGTTGAATATGGCCTAGAATAATCAACACTGAATTCACACCAGGAGGCACTGGCTTTCATTTTAGCCTTAGAGAAAAATCTCATCCCACTTCTGAGCAAATCAAAGCCAATTTACCTCCACATGATGCAACCCTTATCTTAGCCAGACAGGCTTTGCAGATACTTACATTATATCAAACTCTTCAGCTTCTGCTCTTAACAGTCCAGTCCAGTGATGCTGAGCTGAACCTAAATGAATCATGACCCTTTTGCCCCAGGTGATGCTAGCTCTTACCTGGGTTTTACAGGACTACAAGAACCCAACAGAAATTACAGCTCTTTGTGAGCTGGTGTGAGCCCTAACCATAGGCCTGGTATCCTTGCTTACAGACCCTGAGTTGGTAGAAAATGAATGAGGACTCTTTCACCCATGTGGTAGCCATCCTACTTTTAAACACGTAGCAGGACCCAGCAGAACAGCACACAAAGCCCAAGAGTTCTTCAGCCCATGCTAAGCCAAACCCTAGCGATCATGCCTTCTGCCTTGTTTTTTTCAAAACACACCTGAACAAATCAAAGATCAATGTTTTGTCTCAGGATGCCACTCTCACTTTTGCTTGTTTAGCCTTGCAGGCACATGCACATATTGACCCATGCAGCTCTTTAGACCCTTCCCTTTCCACGTGGTCCCTCAGACACAGGAGCCACAAACCCCCACCCACGTGGCACCAGCAGTAATCAAAGCCCAAAGGCAGTGGAAACACCCCAGAAAGCTTAGGGCAGGGCCAGGGCTTCATTCAACAGGAGCTGAGGAGTTTCCTGTTTTACCATGAAGTAAATCCAAGGGCCTGGGATGAGGGTCTGTGCAGCATCCTCAAGGGCTTAATAGGTTTCCATAAGGATGAGCTCCTGGAGGTCCTGTGCTAAGATGAGGGCCAGGATTAGGAACAGCAGGGTTTGAGGAGGGCTGGCATTAAAAGGAGCAAATAACTTTTGGACTATTTTGGGATGAGGCAGGGACTCCTACATATGCGTCTATGGGCACACACTTAATGCTTGTGTTGGAAGAGCCTGTTTTCCTGCTGTAATTGGCCCAGTGGGAAGGCAGGTTGGGAGCTGGTGTCACGTTGTCGGGGTTATTTAGCCCTTGTCACCATCTCAGTGAGCACTGTCTGGCCAAACTCACCATTAGCTCCACCCGTGGGGCCTTCCCAGCTCCAGCAGCAAATCTCCTTTTTCAGGCCACGCTGACTCTACCCTGCCCAATGCTAACATACCTCAGCAGCTCCAGCATCTGGTGTCTCCTAACCACCCTTTGGCAAACAACAGCCACTCACCACAGCTGCCAGCAGCCCTCTATTACATATCAAAGGAGGAGGATTGGGCAGGATTAGGGATCAAAACAATGCATGGAAGATCTCAGTCTGCTTCTGAATCATTCAATGCTTGGAGGCTAGGATTAGAGATGGTGCCACTGGAAGCCAATAGCTCCTGCTTTTTTCTGGGGCAGGGGGAGTTTGCTGGGATGCTACTCCATGGCACGGTAGTTTTTAAATATAGGGTTGGCACTTTGGCCCAAACTCTACACCAGATGATAAATCCTGCAGATTTGCATAAACACTGGTGTCAGTCTGGATGGCTTCTATGTAACTGTGGGGCATCTGTGGATCTCCTGGATATACAATAGCAGAAGCAAATAACTTAATAGGTCTGTTGTGAGTAAAACCTGCTTCAAAGGCTGGAGTTGAAGTCCTGATTAAGAAAACCAAGGGATGAAGAGCTAAGCTGATTTACACATTTTGCAACACCTCCCAAGGTAGAACGAGGACTGCTGGTAATAGCAGCAAGCATCTCCTGGTTTGTCTCAAGGCACAAATTGTTCTCCCGGCAAACACGGCCAAGCCTAGAACTGGGCTTAGTATTAGGGAAAGAGATAACAGGGGCTGAAGACCTCTTTATTGTTGTTTTCTCTTAAGCTTAGAGCATTACAGTGGATGCTGCCCTGGCAGGACCTTACTGATATATTCAGCACTCAGTGCCTGGCTGGTGCCTTGGGTTGATCAGGGTGCTGGCTCAGCGCTCAGGCAGCGGCGTGGAATGAACAACCTTACTGCTCAGGCCCAGGAGGTCCATGGGGGTTAGTTCAGGTTAACACCAGCAGAGCCACCTGCCTTCACCAGGCTATCTAGCAGCACCTTTGCTCCTCAGCCTTAGCACATGGAGCCACCTAGGCATAAGCCCCTCTGACTCCCACGGCACCATCCAGCCAGGCTTTTTGCCCCTTGCTCCTGCTCCCTTTTTACCCCATGCTATTCTGCAGCCCAGACATGTCCTGACATCCACTAGACAAGATATATCATATACAGGGAACACAGACAAATCATCAGGGAAATTGCTTGGGAGCTGTAACTTCCAGAGTACACATACTGTTGTTCCCCCCCTCCCCCAATAGCAGATGTTGGCCTAGATGATCTCTCTGAATGTTTCCATTTCCAATTAATTCATTTTATAAGTGTACAATTTTTTTAAGTTAAAAAGACAACAAAGTTTCAATTAGTAAGGTTATTGTTATCCATTAGATTTGGAGAACCTCTGTTGACTCTTTGAATAATTGCCTTTCTGCTCCAGGTCAGCATTATTGGAAAGGCTATTGAAGCACATGCCTAACATGAAGCAATACGAACTATGGTTTATAAATTAACGTTTTGTTGTAGTAATCTTTCACGAGAGGTACTTCTGCCTCATTCATGTACCCCTGTCCACCTTCATGTGCAAATGTAATGCTCATGAATTTTACTAGATATTGGAAATGCTCACTGGAGTGAGAACAGGCTCTTTTCACTGGCCACAAACACAATACGATGGCACTAACATTTTTTTCCACATGGCTCATTTTTTGATCCTGGCTTCTTATTTAATAATAAACCAGGCTGTGAACACACTGACTCATCCCTTGTTTTCTCAAAATAGTGAGAAGTTTTATTTATTTTTTTAATCAGTAACTACCTGAGAGAAAGGAATGCCTCATAAGATAAAGGCATTTAATTAGTTTGTTTGCTGTTAAGAAAAATATGTAGGTGGATGTGGGCGAAATGCCAAGCCAAAGTGGTCTGGCTTTACTGACAGTTCAGCAAAAGAAAAAGATTAGACGTCATGGAAAAAATTACTCCCTGAACAGGAAAAGCTGGACACGGCGCATATTTCTGTTTGCGATCTAGCTTTGTAACAGTAAAAGGAACCACTAGCATTAGCTAACAGAACGTACTTGGGGTGTAAAAGGGCTACAAAACAACAAAAAGTGTAGCTGAATCGGAGGACTTTGCCAATTACATGAGATTTCTTTCAAATATCTTATCTTTCATTATTATTAATATTATTATAGCAAAAGCGAGTACTCCCTCGTGTCCCCAGACTGCACAAAGGCCAACACGTCAGCACTCTTCAGGGGCACTGTGAACATCTGGCTACACTATATACGTTTCAGAGCAGACTCAGACATCAGGCTACTTTCATTTATAATTCTGAGCGCACTACAAAGCGGAATACTTTTTGTAACCAGGTTAGCAAACAAACAGCACTATATCAATCATCCTAATCTTGATTTTAATGCTTTTCACATTCCTGCGGACGTGAAACACTCGAGATACAACGTGCTGGAATCCCAAAACACAAACAAACCCAGAGAGCCCATAGAGGAGCACAAGCCTGTTTAGACTTTGGCCATTCTTGCCGAAGGCCACATTTGCATCGCAGCTGGACATCCTTCGTACTCTTTTCACAACTGGATCCTTCTGGTCATGCTGCTGCCAAGGACCTATTCCCCACGCCTGAGTTTGTGCCACATCCTGAAGCGGGAGCGCGCCCGTCTGTACCGAGCTCCTCTCCAGGGACTGCAGGGCATTTCAGACAAAGCTTTCCAGCTGGCTGCTACATCAGGAAAGTCTACCAGCATGTTTTGGATACAGTATCTTATTGCCAGTCATCCTTTACCCTTTAGACTTTTGTCCCAGATAACAACCAACCAGCTCCATACCTTTCCCGAAATCCATGATTCTTATCGTAGTGACCTGGCTTATTTTATGATCACTCAATTAACTCCCACCTTTGGATTGTTAAATCAGTTTCTATTAACCAGGACAGACACTGAAATACCCAGTCCATTATTAGCTGCCTCCTATTTCTGAGATGAGTTGTTTCTACCATGTTGGAGGAACCTGGACGCCCAACTGCTTCTCCAACAGACCTTTGGGAGAGCGAGATGTCTATTTACTGCAAGGTCCCACCCCTCAGACAGGCATGACAGCTGCCATTAAAAAAAAAAAAAAAAAAAAAAATCACATCCATCCCTTCCCATACCGTAGAGTCTGTTACAGACCCTCCTATCATATTACCTTGGTTTTCCCTTTTATAAGTGGAGGGTTTGTGTGCATGACTGCATGAGTGCTTGTAAGGAACTTAGTGAGACAGTTTCTTCACAGCCACCCAGTCCAGGTGCGTGTATAGGACATGTTTGTACAAAAGTCTCCAGAACAAATTGAACCCGATGGGAGGCATCTAGTTTTGAAGACCAGGTCCGACATTTCCAGCAGCTGTTAGTGATAGCATAGGGACCCACTGGACGGGAGAGGATGGAGATATGAACAGAGAACAGGAATTTACATCAGGTCAAAGACCGTGAACCATGAGCAGATTGAAAGTTTAAAAAAAAAATTAGCAGGTGGATGGTCTGCTCCCCAACCGGCAGAGAGAAACCTGGCTCTCACCCTTTCTTCTCCCACAGGATCTTCCCTTGCATACGCTTCTCCCATTACAACTCCCAGTTCCCCCGCACCCCAGCAAGACTTCCAACTTGTGCCCTTATGCAACTCCGATTTCCTTGGGAGGCGAGCTGGGAACCCTACCTAAATAGACAGCAACTGGCTCAGCACTTCTCGCTGCTGAGCCAGTAACACTGACGGTAATGCCCATACCACAGGCTAAAAGGGTGCAACTGCCGCCTGGGAAGTCACAGCTCGGGCACTGGCGGCAGCTTGTGTCCCTCAGCACGGCTCCAGCAATCTTCCACGCTCCCAGGCAGGGTTTGCAACTTGTTATTTTACCCCGTATTGGCATTGCATCAGGACTGGTGTCAGACACTTTAAACCTCGGCTGGTTACTTTTCCCTTCTAGGGTGGCAAGAGGGGTGGGGAAAAGAACAAGATTAGGTCTGAGTTTTCTCCTCCAGGAGAAATTAGAAATAAAATCTTGGTTTAATAAATCTGCGTTTTACCCAATCTGGCCCCCCAGAGTGAGGCTAAAGGCAACAAGTTCTCCCTACTACATCCACATGGCTTGGCCAGCTGCTGTCCTGCCAGGGAACATGGGCTCCTCCAAGCTAATGTATTCTTTCATATTTTGTATCATCTTCTCTGGGTCACACCCCCTCTGGCAGGATGACACAACTATCCTTTTGCAACACATTGCCTGTACACACACCAGTGTGGACCTCCCTCCTCTCCTGCCATTACTCTCCCCAAACTGACGAGCTTCTCCCTCTACCGCAACCACAGCTGCTGTTTTTCACCAGGCAACGTACCTATGCACGCACAGCTCCCATCGCACAGGGCTAGAGCCGAACTGTTTCCTTGCTAGGTTGATTCTGAAAGCTGACTCTCTAGCACAGAGGTGGGAAACCTCCACCCCGATGACAACTTCCCTGGCATAGCCTGGTGCCCTGTGAAGTCCCACCTCTGTTCCATCCCTTCTATTGATCTTTTTCCAGTCTCCATTTCCACCCCTTTGTCCCAAAGGATGCTCTGGGACTCCCGCTTCCCAACTCCGCAGTGGTCGACACCTGGCCTGGGGCAGCTCAGTGCCGTGCGGGGGCTATGGCATGCCCCGACGACGTGGGGCTTAGCAAGCTGAAGAAACCTGGTGCTGTGAGGTGGGAGGTGCTGGGCAAGAAGGGGCACGCAGCCCACTGGCAGTAGCCTGTTCATATCACAGGTCTGTGGGCACCATACGGGGCCCGGGCAATAAGGAAATACAGACTGGTGTGTGCTACTGCAAGAGCCGCTGATATGGTACCTGAGAGCCCTCTGTGGCCCCGGGGAAGGAAAAGGTTTCTCACCCCATTCCAGTCGAACAAAAGACTTTCCCCTCCGCTTTAGTTTCTGCACTTTCCATACTCAGCCCAGCTTAATCTTCACTGCACCCACATACAGTATTTAGCTATGTTATTAAGCCTTTGTAGACTGCAGCAGACACACACCGCATTATGTGAAAAATGCAGGAATTAATGTAATTGTTTTTAAACATGGCGCAGTCTCCAGCATCAATTAAATACTTAAAGTAAAAGGTATGCATGGGAGATAATGGTAGGAGTACAAAAATGGCACTGGGAAACAGCTCTTAAAGAACATGAATTTCTGGTTAAGGGCGGGGGGGGGGGGGGGTGTGTGGAAATCAAGGGAAGCCTGAAAAATGTTTCCATTACATGAAACATCTCCAAAATAATTCATGAAACTTTTGTTGTGAAAATTAATATAATATAGATAGATTTGAGGACTTAAAAAAATAAATCTCAATATTCCTTATTTTTATTCATTTGAATAGCATGTTTTGATACACATGCCAAATCATATTTTTATCTTGAAAAACCTTAAGTAAACAAATTGGCTGATCAGATGTTGGAAGTTAACAGAGTGAAAGGAAAAGAGTCAAAAAGTGGGAGGAAGCATTAAAGAGAAAATGTTTGTCTTTGCCAATACACAAAGTAGGATATATTAAAATTGCCAATTAAAAATTAAACAGGAACGAGGATTTCATTTTCGTGAAGTGCATGTTGACATGAATACAAATTCTGAGCAAATTAAAAGCTTTGCCCATAAAATAACCACCCCAAACCCATTGCAAAAAATGTAAACCCCAGCTCTTCGCATCTTTCTCAATACTTTTGCTCTTCCTCCCCAGCGATGATGTGGAGGGGAATGGTGAATTTCCTGGCCACAAGAGATGTAGTGTTTTAAAGGAATAAGGAAGCGCAATAGGAGGTGCAGTGCTGATGGAAAGAGAAATAACAGAGATGAGAAGACTGGAAAAATATATCCCTGAAGAGAGAAAATCTGACAAATTAAGAATAGAAAAATACAGGGGAACGGGAAGCTGACTTAACAGCCTGTGAGCAATGATGAACATTTCCAACGCTCACAGTAGCAAGCTCATGCTCAGCTTTCACTCCAGTGTCTCCCAAGCTGAAAAATGAGTTAGCTAATAACCTGCACATTTCCTGTACAGTTCACTTCGGAACAGCATCATTTAATTATCATCAGAAGTTCTATTTAGACACCGAGTAATAAGCTTGTCACGTAAGTAGGTCAAAGGCACTATCCGAAACACAAGTATCGATCCCAAGATATCCCCTCCATAAAATTTTACAGTTAAATATTGACATATAGGGAATAATCTAGATCTGGGACATTTTTCATTCATTAAGCTGCACCCAATTATTTTCATCCCTTATATCACTTTCTCGCTGTCATTCAGATATACATATTTTTTTTCAGCTCATCTTTTGCCTTAAAAGACAGCTTGACTTCTCTTGTCTGTTCATGTGTTGGTTGAACACAACCCTCCATATTATCCTCTGTTCCCTACAGATGTTCAGTGGAGGGCTGTGCTGCACCCACTGACTGGCAGATGATGAAAAACCTTCTCCCCATCAACTGCAGCCAGGCAAAGAGCATGCTGTGAGCCCACTGACAGAGCAGAACGACTGGGCTCCTCTACATGAACACAGCCTGGGTTTAGAGGAAGAAAAAGGAAAGACAGACAGACACACAGAAGCTATCATGAGGACAGAGCATAATGGCACTTGGAGAAGGTGGTTTATTTCAAAGTTTTGCAGAACAGGACCAGCTTGGGTGCCAAGCTCTCTGAAGCAAGGGTCAGCTTCGAGGGACCTCATTTCAGAGAGCCAAGTATGGGGGAGGGAGGAGGATTAGGGGGGAAGAGGAGTCCTGAGCCATGACTGAATAGCATCAGAAATCCACAATACCAACAGCAACTCAAAAAAACCTTAATACTGACAGCAAGAGCTCCGAGTCCCCCCTCGCTGCGAGGCTGGGTGGGAGTGGTACCAGCGGGCAGCCCTGATGCCTCTGTATGCACGCGTGCACACACACACGCACGCAAACTTGCCGGTTCGTCATCGAATGTGCGTGAGCCGTTCTCACCGAGGACAGCTTATCAGCAAGACAGCTATGAGAAAACGATAAAGGCCAATATAATTACACCTGCTTGTCTCATCGCTGGGTAAATATTGTGGGACTCATGCTGAGGAGTGCTGAGTCCCTTAAAATTCATCTGAAGCCACCCTGTGCCTCTCAGGATCTGAAATGCTAGACACTCATATGCTAAATAAAACTGATCAAAATATCTGAGGGAAGATTTTTCTATTAAAAGAAGAAAAAAACCACATTTTAACAGAAGCAAGATGTTTTGCAGAAATGGTTTGATATAAGTGTTTTCAAGAAAGGAAGAGACCAAACAATTTTGCAGATTAACAAAATGGAATGAGAAAATTTTTTTGATAGTGTAATTTTTTTTACTATTTTCTATGTTCTCTCTATTAAAATATGTTTACCTGTATAACAGTAAAGTATAAGATGTCCATACTATCAAAATTAAAGGTTTCTGGAGAATTTTCATTAGGAATAACTGAGTTTTGTTTTGCAAGAAATGTGGACTTTTTGTTCCCACACAGGATTTAGATGTCAACACTGGACTTCAGAACAGAAGTACTAATTTCTCAGCAGCTCCACCACTAAAAACATGCTTCCCCTGATTAAGTTTCATGGTAACTCCCGTAATAAAGGCAGGAACCAGATAAAGATACTTTTCCTCAAGTAGAGGAAGAAATCTCTGTAACTCATACTTGCTTGGAAAAGAGTTAAAGTTAGTACATCTTTCCACAGTGGCATATTCCTTAGACTGGACAGAACCCATTGAAAAAGCACACAGAAAAGTCATGTAGCACATACCAAAACCAATTAATTTCTCACTTTCCCACAGAGAAAATTGGCCATTGGGCGTTTTCATCTCCGCATCTCCAAGTCATTACATCCCAACCACTCACAGGATAAACTTCAGCTAATTAGATCAGTCTCCCAGGTTTTAAGCCTTGAATATCATTTAAAGTTTACACCATAACACCAAAAGCTCCTTGACACCGACAGCTTAATTTGCTGTCATTGATCGCTCCACTACCACTTTAATCAGATAGGCTGCAGTGTCAGAGACCCACTGAGTTAGCTACCTGTGGTGTAATCTTGGGTGCGTAATACTGAGTTTTATATTCATAAAGGCTGATATCACCATGATGCACTCCTGAGGCAGATAGGAGATGCTGAAATGAGTGGAGTAATGAGGAACCCCACCCTTTCCATATATACTTGTTAATAACTGGTTTCCCTTAATAAGTCTCTTCTAAAGGACAGGCCTTTTCCTTCCCAGCAGCCATACATAATACCCACATAAGCGTAAATGGAGACGTTTCCTTCCAAAGCGTTGCTGTTATGCAATGTCAAAAGGTACATCTCCATCAAGCCAGGGGCATGTAAAGAGAAAACCAATATTAAGCACAAGAAAACGAAGTCAAAGTGGGAACYGTGCTGACTGTGGATAAGCCCTGGTGGACAAGACATTACGTTTCCACGCTCTTTTCCAAAGGGTATCTCTTCTCAGAAGAGGGGCCAGAAGATGGCTTACGCCCACCCTGTACCCCCTTGGGTTCACAGCATCTTAGTACAATCCTACCATCCCTACTGATTTCAGGAATCGGGCTGGACAATGCAGAGCAGCAGCTGGGCTGTAGGTCCTCCTGCCCTTAGTGCTGCCCCACTGCACAGACACCAACCTCCAGCAGAGAGGCAAGCAGAGAAAGGGACAAACAGCCACAGCTACATCTCCCAGAGCTCATCTCTCACCATCCTTGGTCAGATGCCCATTACACACAAGCAACAGAAGAATCAAGGCCAAAATTTACACACTTTGTGCTTTTATCATTAATTTCCTGCTAACTGGTCTAGAAGTCCAYCTTGCAGCCTCCTTTTGCTGTAAATCAAATCCTTTTTCTTTTTCCTTTGCCATTGCCACAGAGCATGACATTTTCTCTCAAGCCCTCCTAAAACTTCCTCTCCTTCTTGCTGCGCTAGCTTGCATTTAAGCTAATTGGAGAGAGATCATCAGCCAAGTGAAGTAAGGTCTGAACACAGCTGTGTGTCATATCTCTCCCTCTGTCTAGAAGATAAAGCTGGGTGGAGCCCAGGGAGGAAAGGAGAGCAGAGGGGAGCTGGTGTGGGGCAGGTGTTGAAAGACCCAGGAGGGAAACACACAGTACAGGAGGGGGGAGAAGCACGCAGCTCCTAGCCCAGTGCGGTGAATGGGGAGCAATGGGAGGATGACAAGAGCCCCTGGTATTTAAGTTAGGCATGCAATCCACCCCTGCAGGGAGATGGCAGAATGGGGGGAGAGGGATGCAGGGAACTGAAAATCCCTGAAATAGAGGGATAGGAACACAGCGTGCCATAGTTCATGCCTAGCAGTGTTTATAGCACTGACATTAAGGACTACCCAGGCTACTAAAAGGACTGCAGCCATACCACAGTTCTATCCCTCAAAAAACCCAGAAAGCGCCCACCTTCTCCCATCTGCATATCAAAAACTTCGGTCCAGATCCTGAAAGCTGACCCGCAATAAGGAAGCCAGACCAACCCCRTGGACCTCCAGAGAGACCAGCAAGGCTCAGGACAGGCCCTGGAGGTGGCCTTTGAGGAGTAACACTGATTTGGGGAGAGGTGTGTGAAGGGTCTGATACACCCCTGCAGATCAGAGTCAGATGAGAGGCCTCTGAGCTGGAAAGGGTGGGCCTGGGCACTAAAGAAGCATCTCTCCACACAAAGAAAAGCATCCAAAAATACCACAGCTCTACCATTACTGATCTTGAGGGAGCACAGGAGGAGCACCAGGTGCATATGAGCCCCAAACCTATACAATCGGAGCAAGGCACCTGCTTCCAGGAAACTGTGACGTGAGGCCAGGGGCTGAGGCAGAACATGGCTACAGCAGGGCTGGCGGCAAGCACCCCGTTGCCGGGTGCTCACCTCCTCCCTCACCGCCCGGCGCAGGGGGAAAAGCCCAGCAGGGCTTTTGGGGAAGAGTGGGTGAAGGGCATGGCCCCAGTTGCCTCCAGTTAGCCTGCCCACTAGTATGGAAAGGCAGGGGAAGATGAAATGAAGGGATAATGAGGACAAATCGACCGTGATCACTCCGATAGGCAGCAACCTCCATGCAGCGTTGCCTAATCGCTGTGGCAATTTCGGTAACACAGTGCAGGGATGGAGGGGCTTGCAGGAGGACAACGTGCAGAAGCCCATGGGGTTTTGTCTCCTCTCGGAGAGGACGGGTGATGTCCAGGTGCCATGCCAAGCCCTGCCTTGACTCAGCAAAGCCGTGAGTGCGAGACACGCACCCAGCCGAGGTCAGAAAGTACCCTGTGCTCATCACATGGAAAGCACTATGGCAACTGGAGAGGAACACAGGAGGGCCAGATCCTGAGGTGATTACTCTGACCTTACTCAGTGGGAATTTTGCCTGAACAACAACTSAGTAATGACTTTGCGTGTTGGCACACACATGACACACCAGTGTGTTTTATATGGGAGTTGTCTAGATTTCTAATTAGTTTGCACTTGTCCTGGTTGTATTTTGACAAAACAGCACTAGACAAGCCTATTTTCTTCTACCCCCTCCTGTATTTAATTGTGCCTATGATGCACCCAGAAAACACCTGGGGGGGCATAGCTCCATGCTGCAACCTGAGCATAGCTACAAGGTGCACAAGTGCAAACTCACTGCGGACTTTGGGCATGCTCCAGGGATGGTGGCAGGGAAAGCCCAACTCTGCTTTGGACTACAGTATGGACAGGAGCTTTTCCACCAGGCACAGGCACTGTTGTGCATGGCTGGACCTTATCCACCACCTCCTGTCCCATAAGGTGCTGTGACTATGCCAACTGAGTGCAAAGATGTCACCCTGTGCTGTCTTTGCTGAAGGCTGTGGGGACAGCTGGGGTTTGTGGGGCAAAGGAAAGCACTTGAACACCATCTGCTCACCCCCATTTCAGCTCTGCCCACAAGCAGACTTTTACCACCTAGAGCGCAGGTCACTAAGCACCTCTATGTTCAGCTCTCAGGTCAATCCTCCCCAGCACTGCCCACAGATTGACAGACGCCTCATCCTGTTTGTGGTTTAAGGCTTCTCCACCACCACCRCATTTGGGAAGAAATCCCAAAGCAGCAGTGTCTCCGATCCGGCTCTGCTCCAAGACTCGGAGGCTGCCCGACCTCCTCCCCACCGCAAGCAGCCGCACACCCTGATGCAGCCTGACCCGTGATGACTGTTCTCCCCAGCCCAACTTCCTGGTCAAAGTTCTCCGACTCCTCTGAGCACACACTTAAGTTATTATATAACACCCTCTAATGCTGTAAAGTGTTTCAGCATCACTGAAACATCGTTTCTGAAGATGAAAAATAAAACCCCATCACCCCCACACACGTCTGTCACCAAACGTTATTGCAGAATTCGTTCTGGTTGAGGCTGAAAGAACAAGAGTACATGGCACGTTTTACAAGATGGCTTTTATTTCTTTGAATAGACAGAAGAAGAGATTCCCCTTGCAGACACCTGCAATTTTATTTCTAAACCCAAAGGAAGATGCCTGTGTGTAATTATGCAGCAACGTGCTTTCAGTCAGGGATCTAATACTAAGATACAGAAAAGAAAAACACCACGTGTGTCAAACTAAATATTATCCTTATGAAACATAGTGATAGCAACAGATCAAACCARAGACCAGCGTGCAACGCGTACTCCAAACAGCCCAAAAAGTCACATCGCTCTGTACAATGGGAGGGTTCGCATCCCTCCCACAGCCTCACTGAAGCTGACGGGAGCGCGAAGAGCAGCCAAGCCCAATGTGCTGTTCAGTCTGAAACCTCCACCTGTTGTGACAAGTGTATTGTTAKAGGAGATATACTGCAAGCATTTGGCACCTTTAAAATCTATTTTGATCTTCAGATAAGATCAGTTTACTAAAACAAGCTCGGAAATTGCAAAGGTCTCGTTACCGGCTTAAAGGAGAGCAGTTCCAGAAAAGCTTTTAAGGGCATGGGTCAAGCATGCAATGCCAAGTTTAATAGCAGCAATTTGGGATGCTGCTACCTGATAAGCTGTTTATAACCCAGGCCTTTGCACTGCATGGCCAGCCACCAGCAAGGCTGTAAAACAGACCACGTGCTGGCACCTCAACCTCGCCAGGGCTGAGCTCACAGACTAGCTCAGACCCTGTTACGGGCAATCACTTGGCACCAAAACAGCCAAAGAACACRTGCATGATCTCTCTGCCACCAAAGGCAGACTTCTGCTGCCAAAAGCCAGTTTGCCCTTAAACCACCATAGGCATTTCTGCTCTGAATGTGTTTTTTAACCTCATTTTACTGTTTAACTGGCACAATTAGCAGTGTGTTCAAATAAAGAACTAATGGGAGATGTAAGCACCCAAAAGCAGACTGGCGTATAACACCTGAGGGGTTCCATTGCAAAACGTGGAGGAACTCAGACTTCAAAACTGACCAAATCAGTTGAACTTAAGACTCCTGCTAATTTTGAACAGTGGCCAAATTTCCTATCCAACCCAAGTGCGGGGTGACTAACACCCCTCCAGTCTCATCAGACATATTTTTTTGGCATCACCATTGATCTCATAGAACTTGCTCTGTAATTTGGCATTTTACTGAGTAAGTACGTGGATGTATATAACTTTCCTTAACTGGCAAGGACRTTCATGCTGAATCTATTTCTGAAGTTACCACACAGGGTAACTCAGCCACATTGCAATAGGATATATAAATCCCTGCATACATCAACTCTTAGGAAAAAATACCCATTACTCACTTGGATTTTGTCATTGTTTGACTGCTTTACAGACTACATACAGGAGGCAACAAGTGTACGTGCATAGTTCCACAAAAAAGTCTCTGCCATTTTCATAMGTAATAAGACACACAAGCTTGAGTTTCCTGACCAAAGTATTTTTGGATGAAAAATTACTCTGACCTCAAAATTTAAATTTTTTATTTTGCAGTTTCAGGTATTTCTGGGCAGCTTAACACCACCYTTCTAAGACCACTCACACAGTACAGAAATTCAGGTATACCATGCCCTTATTGTTTTCTGCTGAGCTGAACAGTTAGATTTTTGTGATATATTTCCTGCCCACCCAAGCCATACAGTATTTCCTCAATGAAGATGTTTTTCAACATAGAAGCTTGATCCTAAAAGAAGAAAGGACATGACATGCCCTAATTTCAGTTCCAACTGGACACCTGACAATCCAGTAGCAGCGACTGACAGGCTCTAATCTGAAGCATTTCTGGACCAAATTTTTTAAAAATGGTTTTATATTCACCATAAAAACATATAAACCTCTCAATAGACAGGAATTCCAAGTTTCATTCACCTGTAAATACCTACTTATCCGTTCATATCTGTAGAGGTACAGAATAGTCACCTTCCCTAAGCATTGACCCCTGTACTTTTTTCAAGACATTCCTGTGCTGACAATGAACTTGTCATGAACTATATGAAAGGCTYCCTTTGTTTCACGCTTTTATACAATGCGGTACCACTGATAATCAAACGCTATAAAAAAAGTGATTAAAAAAAAAGTCTCCCCTCCCCTGAAAAATCCCAAGTATTTTAAGTGTGGATGAGTACTTTGTCTGGGAAGCAGGAAGACAATGTGTCAACAGACAAGTTACCATCCAAAAGCATTAATGTTTAGGGCAGAAAAACAGATGTGGCAATAAAAGTCTTTTGAGGGCAATTTGTTCTTGAAATTCAGCTGAGACACTTGTCAGTTGATGGATCTGCTTAGTGTGAGTAGTCTCCTCTCCTGAAGAAATTTCAGCATGAAGAAAAAAATAATGTAGTGGAATGTAATAAAATGATCTCCTAAAACCACACCCCACAAAAGCATTTCCTTCCTTTACTAGTTGAAAAGTGCCCTACTACAGATTTCTTGGGCTTACTTTTTATACACCTCTTTTTCTCACTGTGGGTTAGCACTGAAGTAAATAATTTCTCTGGAGAGAGGTTTAGGAAACAATGGGGAGGAGGAGTGGCTTGTTTGGAAACATAATGACACAGCCGGACACGCTCAATGTCAACAGAGGTTTCAATGCACTTGCACAAGAAGATATTATGGGAGAGGTCTGCGCTGTAACTGGGTGAAATACTTCTCCTTGTATCAATAATGTATCATCATTACGATGCAAATCGGTCTATATCAGGTTCTACCTTATGGCATCGGGACAGACATTCATTATGAAGCCATCCTTGGTCGTGAGAAACAAGAGGTCATTTCTTTCAGCACCCCATTAGTGACTTGTCTACAAATACCTGAACTCTCAGCTCCAGCACACAGCTGGCATAACAGCCTTAGAGAGGATTACTTCATTTAAGAAAAAGTAAGCTGTGTCTATTCATTAGATTTCTGTGTTGAAAGATACCATTTTAAAGTCTATGTATTTCATGCAAGTTACTGAAGGTTCTTCCTGACAGACTTTTATAGATGTGTGTGCACTTCCCCCCTACCAAAAAAAAAAAAAAAAAAAAAAGTGTTTTTGAAATAATTGTCCTGTTCCCCCCACTAAGAAATCTGATATTTGGAAAATTATTTCTTTAATGAAGGTATTTCAAATCATACTCTGAAACCAAAGTAAGACAAGCTCAAGAAGAAAACACAGACTATTTCAGATTCTTTCAAGTTAAAAATTCTAATTGTCGGCGTTTGTGAAGATCATTTCTATTGTCCCATTAACTCAAGAAATTAATTAATAATTAAGTTTTTAATTGACCTTCACTTCCTTGCTTTTCCTCTTTGCTCTCCACACTGCTGCCCTCCCAAGTCTCCCTTTCTCTCCCCCTCCCCGCAAACAGGCTTGTCATAGACTTCTTCTGAGCACAGACTGGAGGGCTGTCACCTGCTCCACCAGCCAAAGACTGGCATCTCCTCCCAGATCTTGCTGTGCAGCCCAGGGCCATGCCCCAGCTTTTGCCTCAGCTCCATCCCCACCACCACCAGCCGGGTGACTGCTGCCTCTGCTCTGCCCATGCTCTGCCCCTTGCGCTCCCTGCCCTGCTCCAAGGTCGGAGTTCATGTCAAGGCTCAGTAACTTGTTGCTACCAAAAGTGGAAGCTCCTGCCCTCCTTCCTTCCTCCTCCTCCCTCCACCCACCCCATGGCAGGTAGCTGGGCAGAGGACACCCTGACTATTGGGGTGTGCAGGGGGAGGGCAAGGGAGGGCAACCAGGGTTTGGCCTGTGGGCAGACACCTCTTCTTCTGCTTGCTTAATACACACCTGGTCTACTTTCCACTCTATTTGTATGAGAAGCCCAATGGTCACATAGAACTTCTAGTATTATTTAAGCATCATGTTCATCTTTGTGGAGCCTGATCTTGCTGCTGACTCTGGTCAGAGTTGACTCAAGTGCACCATTTGCTTAAATAAGTTAGTTTAATGCTATATTAGAAATATCCTCAAAACAAACATAATTCAGCTTTTGCTTGTGCTCCCCACTTTGCATAACTAAACCTGTGACTGGACTTTTTCTGCAGTAGAATCCACCTGGTATGCAAGCAATCCCAAACTTTATGGAAATGTAGAGCCTTTCCATGGATATTAGGACTTGACTGGCCATATAAATATCAGTCTCAGTGCTACTCTTGACTGTAGAGCCAGCCTGCTCTTCACAATGGCAGAAGACAAGCTCCACAAAACTCGGGACACGCCTCTGCAGAAAGGCAGCGGAGCGTGTGGTTTGTAAGCCTAGTTCGCTCTGGGTAGAAATCCAGATGCTAAATGTGTGTTAGAGGGTTGCTTTGTTTTTCATTGTTTTTTAATGGACAAGACTCTAGCCCTCGTTTGTTACAGGGGAGGCCTGCCAAAAAAAGAACTAAGCAGAGATAGTCACACACGCCCAAGCTTGCAGAGGTCTCCAAACAATGACTCAGCAGCTAGACCTCTCTTGGCCATCTCACAGCAACCTCGGCACAGCAGAGTAACACCAGAGTAACAGCGATGACAGTTCAATGTCAACATTAGTTCTTCAACAGTTGATCTTTTCTGTAGGTTAAGCAAAGACTGTGGTAGGTGTGACGATCATAAAGAGGTATGAAACTGCAGGGAGGGAAATGCAACAAGAGGGGAAGAAAAGACACAAAAATGGAAATAAGAGGGCCAGGGCATGGAGGGAGGGAGGGAGAGAAGGAGACAGCAGAGTCAGACAAGTCAGAAATAGTAGCAACCTAAAGGGCTAGCTTGTGAAGAAACCATTAAAAAACCCCACTAATTAAAGACCAGGGAAAAATTATACCCTTGCTCCCTCTATGCAAGCTCCTTCTTGACAGCAGGGATTCTTCTACAGGGAGAGACAAAACAGAGACCTGACCTTAGAGCTAGTTATTCCTATAAAGGAGCTACAAATAAATCTACCGCCCACGAGGCCAAAGAGAAGTCTCCAGGCTGAGACCCCCCAAACTGCCAGCACTGCAGTTGAGGGAGAGCAGCCACAGAACACCTTGTCTTCCTAAAAAGCTGCCTTGTCTTCCCAAAGAGCGAATGCCTCGGACAGAGCACGTGTTTCAGAGGTAGGTGATGTGCCAACCTCCTCTGCTAGTGCAATCAGCTGYGAGCCACCGCAGGGCTGCCTGCCTCCCAGCAGGAATCACTGCTGAGCTTTCTGCTCCAACTTGATGTTTGCTGGGACTTTCAAAACATCCAGAAATGTGATAAATGATTTATCTTTCCCTAACACAGGTCGTCTCCCCTCCCACCTCACAATACCCCAAGGGCACAATTAAAGCCTTTCTGGATAACAGGAACACTCCCTGGAGTGCTAATCATGCCAGARAGATTGCTGAAGCATTTAGAAACCTAAAGCTTATCTTCTGTGCCATACAAAAGGGGACCTACTTCTGCAGACATCCTAATCTGYAGGATTCTATTTAAATTTCAGCTAATTCCCAGTCCCACACTGGGAATAAGAAAAGGCTGATTAGAAGTTGGGTGAATCAATGTGAACTGAATGGCCTAGAGAAGTAGGAACATTCATTTTGGCACTAATAAAACTGGGAAAGCTGTGGGTGGATGACTAAAAGGAACAAAGGGCTGCTTAACAGCGTTRAGCTAGGGTAAAAAGGCCAGGAAGAAAAGCACTTATAAAACTTTATGACTAAGATCAGAATGAGATGAGAAATACACGGGAAGAAGAGTTGGATCAGGAAACACACCACTCAAAACCTACAGTGAGTCATGTCGATTCCTGCTTTTTAGGACAGGAGGTCTGCCTTGCTGAAAGGGTCAAGTTCCCCTCTTCGATGCCCCCACAAAATGGCTGGTTTCCTTCAGTGAATTCATGTGACTACTCCAGGGAGGTYCAACCTTACATTTCAAAGCAAGATAAGCACGAAGGCGCCGGAGCCACTGGTTATTCCAGAGTTGTATTAAGATCATCAACATTAGGAAGAGGGGAAAAAATTACCCAGAGGAGGTTACAGGGCAACAGATGTGCCCTGAAGGACTCGAAACAAGGAGAAAGAGCAACAGCTTCAGCCTTCGGGAAGAGAGGCCGAGCATTCAACCAAGCCGGAAACAGGACGACCTGGGGCCAATGTTACAGCACTTTGTCAGGGCCTGTATTTCTTCTGCCCTTGCTTTATTTGCCCCGGGGCTATACGGAGAACTTTCTCCTCCAAAGTTGTCAATTTGCAAGTCTCATGAGTGTTTAACTCGCTTAATAATCTGTTTTTTGTTAATGTATATTTTGAACCGCAGTCTCTGTTCATTAAAAACAATTTTCTTCTAGAAGTACAGAATGGTTTCAATATTTTGAAACAGCAACATGCTAGGTCCCATGGATAGCTAGTATTCAGACTTACTAAAAAGATTACTGAAACATTCAAATAAGATTGTTTTCTTTTGTGTTTCAGAAGCAGTATTCAATATTAAAAACAAATACAGCACTGGGATAAATACCTAAAGGTGCTTTGTTTTGTGCATTGATTGCCTTCTAATAGTTTTGCCTTCTCCCCTGCCCTTCCCTTAAAACCTACAATTCAACAACCTTTGGCACTGATGTGCAGTAGACCAGAAACAGCACTGAGCACAGACGTGCAATTCCAAGCTCCGTCATAAGGTCACCGTGCCCCTCACAGAGCTTCAGTCCAGATTTTGATCACTTTTAAAGATTATTTACAGAACTCATTAGGAACACTAGTGCTGAAGCTACACAGAAAACAGCTAGTGGGATTTTTAGGTTTTTTTTATTTAGCAAGGTTAAATTTGGGTTTCAGACACTCTGAACCACAGTCCTTGTCAACATGCTAATTTTCTGCCTGAAAGACTTCAAACATCTTTGCTTTCTAAAGACATTTTGAACTTCTGCTATCAACACATCCCAAAAGGCAATGAATAGGATGAAATAGGTTCAGTGAAGCAGAGATGCACTTGGAGTGTTCTCCACACTTCCCACCATCTCCAGCAGAGCAAAGGGGGAGACACAAGACAGTAGTAGGAAAGCAGTGCTCGGGGTATTCCTAACCTACAGCAAAAAACATACCAAAAGACTGAGACGAAAGCCTTCTGGTTTCCATATGACCTTCAAGAGGTTTGCAAGTTCAGGTAAAGTTTGTTTGCATGCACACATGCTTGGATATTTTCAAACTAATACTGATAAATACTGAGGTTCCTTGATTGTTCGAGTCCATTGATTATGACAGACCTACTTATGCTCCATATGAACATGAGATTCTTCAAAGCTATTCTTTAATCTGGTACTTAAGATGGACACAGCGATCCATGTGCTTGCAAGTAGACAACACATCTACAGTGTATGTCAAGACGTATTCAGAAGAACACATTTACTTTCYTACATTTAAAGGCATCTCACTGTAGCATGGAAACACTGATGAGTGCTTTGCTACTGACACAGGTACGCTCTCAGGACRAGAACTGACTTTCAGTGCTGTTTTGCAGGCATGTGGAGGAGGAGGAGGAAGCACGCAGCCTTCCAAACTGCAACAGGCTGCTCCGGCTTTGTTTCCCACACCTCAGACTTCAACTCTCCTATGAGAAATCGTAACTTCTCAAGTCAAATTACAGACTGAGGACACCTAGTGGGGTTTTGCTTAAATATCAACACCACAAAAACTCTTCTATCAAAGAATGATTTATTAAAACCCATTATTACCATTAGATCTTTTTTTTTTTTTTAAAAAAAAAAAAAAAAAAAAACCCCCCCCTTCCCCCCCCCCCCCCCCCCCCCCCCTTCAAATTCAGTTACTGATGCTACGGAAAAAAAATCCCAGTCTATTTTCCCAAATGTTTTCTAAGCTTGGTCATGCCACCACACACTGCTGCAGTTTCTTTCCCTTTCCACATTCTTTGCTTAGACTGGTGTTTCTCAGAGTTTGAGGTTGACAAGTCACTGCTGTATTTTGAAAGCGTTTCATGGACCTAAACCCACCAGTAGAGTCAATCAGCACTAGCAAGCTCATTAGCATTACTGGCTAGAAGGGCTCCATGGCCTCAAACTACTAGCAGAGCTCCAAACTGCAGGATGGCAACCAATAGTTGAAACTGGGGGCAGGCAGAACTTTTCATTTTTACCCATTTGTAATGACTAGAGTATTATCCTGTCAACAGTAAAACAAATAAATACTTGCATAAGTCTCTTATTGTTGAATCACTAATGTATTGAGTGCAAATAGGTTATCGATGCAGTTGGCAGAGTTTTTACAGAGGACATTGTAAAAATCAGTTTACAATTTCTACTTTTTTGGAGCAGGAATAACAAGATGAAGACATTTCAGGATGGAATCTAATCCCTGACAGATTTTTTTTGTGGGCTAAAGCACTTCTATCCTTTGGATTTCTCTATGCTGAACACTTTTGTTTTGGATTACTGCAGCTGTGTGAGAGGTTTTTAAAACAGCCAACATTAAATGCTGTGTGTCACTTTGGGATTCTCAGTCCATCTTCTGCTTTAGTCCTGGAACTGAGCTTTTACTAGATCTGAGCTTCTCAGCTTCTCCAGAGTATTGATTTAGGGCACTATCTGAAACCATAAGACATGAGCAGGTAAACTAACAACTTTATCTACTTCATTGCAGATTTAGCTTAAAAAAAAAAAAATTAAATAATCCCCAGACAGCCCCTCTTCAGTACCTGACAGGTATGTGCAGAGTACCCACACTGTTCTTTCACCTCTCCAGGTAGATCGTGCAATGATTGATAACTCAGCCTGTGCTCCAGCCTGCCCCTTAATTGCCTTAAATACGTGTTTCATTATAGTCTCTCTGCTGGTTCCCATGTTTGAGAGGCATACAAAGCCAGGCAATGAAGATGTTTCATGGCTTCAAAGTAAAATAGGGGCAAACAGACACAGGAGAACCTCTTCCCACCCCTCCCAATCAAAGCTAAACATACTTCTGAAACATACTTTAGTTTAAGAGCAGATTGACTGGGGAGGGCCATTTCTCTGATGGTAACACAATGCCAACAGCTCCCCAAAGAAGCAAGCACCAGCCTGAAATGGGTCAGAGCACCTGCGGGGGTGGGGGGGGAAGATGACTGGAGAAGCAGCTCTAATATAGTCTAGTGACAGAATTCTCAATGGAAAAGCCAGGATAATTTCAGATCTCTTCCTAGTATGAAAAAACATGGGAAACTGGTAACTGGACCACTATTTAGTCTCTCTCTGGGTGAATTCACCCCAATGTGCAGGATAATTCGCTGGTACAAGACAGTACTGTTAGGTTTTGTTGTGTGAAATCAAATTGCCACCTTTAAGTGCTGAGTATAGGGAGGGTACAAGAGCATACACACATACTGAACACAGCAGTATGAGGAAGAGAATGAGGCGATGGGATGAGCCACCACGATGGCTTGTGCACTGAAGCCCTATGGCTAAAAAGCAGGGTCATGTCCCTGACTACAAGGCAAGCGCAAGATAAAGACACTGCTCTTTTGGGGAGTTGAAGGATGACACATTTTCCATTCACTTGGGTGCTACGTCAGCCTTTCTGACCCAGAAGATTTCCTTTCTGCCCACGCTGTGTTTGGTGCTGTCTTACTGAATGAACTTCCATTATCAGGTACTGATAAGAGCAGGATACAGGCTCCATCGTTACCCCAATTCTTCAGTTCTTACYGAGAGATTTGTGTTACATTAACTGAGCGCACAGTTCATGCTAGGAGAATGACACTCTCTGGCCATCCATTCAGAATAACAAGCTATGAAATTCAGAACTTCGATACGAAAAGCGGAGGTAAGACCAGCTCATCAGAGCATGAATTAATACCTCTCAACACTGCTGAATACCATGAACACTAAGCACGATGCTGTTTCTCTGACTAGACATGCCTGTTCAYGAGATGCGTCTTTTGTGCTGAAACAAGAGTCACAGCAGTGACATATCACCAGTTTTCTTCCCAGCACCCAGGAAGATGGTCAGCTCTCTGACATTAAAGCTCACCTATAATTATACTACAGTGCAAAACCAGAGATCTGCTGGGTTATCTCCTCTTCAGATTTAGTGTAGTCAATAGCTCTTCAAGACTTTGTTCAGTGCTATCTAAAACACCTCTGACAGAACAACTTTTACTATCTCTCTTTTTGAAGATTAGGACTTTTCCACCACTTGGTGTTAGGCACCAGGGTCCTTCGGGGAAAGGGAGCAAGCCTTGCCCAGTTCCTTGTTCCGAGCAAGTAATGAATCATCATTTAAACAATACAGACCGATAAACAGACAGTCACAGTCTCAACTTTTGCCCTGAGCCTTGTGGATTCTCCCTAAGCATCTGCTTGGCACAGGGTAGAGTCTGTGCTGGCACTACCCTTGCCCTGAAAAGGGCACATGCTTCAAATGTGTATCATGATAAGGAAAGATTCTCAACAGATAAGGAGCTGGGGAGGGGGGAGGATTAGCCCAGTAAAGACCATGAATACAAGGCAGTTTTGGTGGTTGAAGATTCGCATTTTCCTGCTCTTGCACTGGGTATAGGCGACCTATAATCTTCCCTCTGCGTCCTCCAGGCACCRCAGCCGGCCATCCATAAACCCACAGGGTTTCATCATCAGGAAAGTCTCCTGACAGTCAGGCTGTTTTCTTCTCCTTTGCAATGCTTCCCTACCTGGCTTCGAAATATAAATGCGTTGCCAGTTCTTATGATTTTATCACAACTGTCCCACGTTGTGGGTTTTTTTTTTTTTTAATTAAAATCTGAACTCCCAAAGGCAAGCAATTATGCAGGAATCTCAGGTTTCATTTAAAAAAAAAATTTCTAGACCTCAGAAGTGCTAAGAAAAAGCTTAAAAATGAAAAAAATTTATATTTTAAAGGTTAAAAATCTAGAATGAGACCCAGAAAACCAAACTTTTAAAAGTGAGATCAAGACTGTTCATATTCCAAACTTTTCTTTTTTTAAATAAAATATTTTTTCCCCCCACCTGGAGGGACTAGAATAGGAAGGGATGAAGCTTGGCTAAGTTTTGACTGTCTGGGATTACTAATACTGAATTTTACAGTTAGTTTGACAAATAAAATCTGATTAGTCTAAAGAGGTCAAATAATCTCATAAGCAAGGAGGAAGGACGATTATAAAACTTGTTTATTGTTCTAATCCCTGCTATGAATGTCTCAGATTAATTGAAAATTAATTCTCCTTTGTTTTTTCTATTGTTTACACAGCACTAAGAGAACATCAGACACTTTATGAACACTGGAGGCTGACTTAAATAACTGAAATATGAATACACGACCTTTATATGAGGGATGGAAGCTGAGCGTTCTCTAATTATGTTCTCTGACTGGTCCCAGGCTGTACCTTTTGCTAAGCTGAATAGCATTAAAGATAATAAAATGCATGCTTTGTGGAGCACTGGCACCAGAGGAAGACAGACAGATTCAGGTCCACAATAGCTTTCCTGTTCTTACAGGACAGCTAGTGTCTTCACTAGCAAAATGCTTAARTATCATCAATTCCTTGCATGTGTCTTTGCTCTGTTACAGCCATATAAGCTTTCAGACAAATGCATCGCTCAGATTACCTCACCTGGTGAACTCTTTCAAAGAGTTTATTTATTGCAACCCTACAAGAGCACTACGAACCTTTAGGTGAGGACACCATTATACAAGGCACCATCTAAACAAGCACCAAAGACATGCCCTTCCACAGAGGACCTGAAGTTCACAGCCTCGAATTCAGGCAACAATATCCCAGGCGAGAAAGTGGACAAACAGGACTAGGTGGAGGGAGTAAGTTCACACACTGGCCTAGACATAGTGGCCACTAAGGAGTTTGGAATTTTATTTATTTATGTATTTATTTAATAAGATCCACTGAAGAGGTGCATTTGCAAACTACCATAAATCCTGAACCCCTTCAGCTCTGTAGCAATGCCATTCACTGTTTCAATGCATAATATCCAAAGGAGCAAACACAAAGCTGGTCAGATCAGAATCAGGCTCTCAAATCGAGACTCAGTCAAGGGAATTCTCATCCAAGAGCTCCCTGAATAAGGTACAATTACAAGCTCAGTGCTGTATTTATTGGGGATGGGGTGGTTCCAATATTTCATTTCCCTGTTAAGCAGACACATACTAATATGTGAATGCCATGCACTTAATGACAAAGGTGACATGGAAGGCATGCGACATCTGCATTCCCACAATCCCTGTTGCAACTTTTTTTAATCTTCTCCAATCTATGCAATTTAAAGTAAAAAAGTGAAAGAAAAATGCTTTGCATCCAGAGCCAGGACCACTATTTGCTCCAGTGGCCCAAACGGGGCTACCCCAACCCAGCAGCACTGGAGCCCTTGGGGTGGAGGCCAGCACTTTTTACATCATCTTCCTCACACTCTGTGCAGGATGAGCTCTGGCAAGCCCATAAACGGCCCTGAAGTCTATGCAAGGGCAAAGGTGCTTTTCTTGAAGCTCAGGATCCGGACTAAGAACTCACATGTACTACTCAAGAAAAAAAAAAGCCAAAAGGAGGTAGGAGTTGCCTCCATATGGAATAACGGCAGGCAATGATGCTTTTGTCGTAGTTACTCAGGGGCCCTCCAGTTTCCACTGCACCCTATCCTTTCCCTCACAGGCTGCGCAGAGCTGGCTGCAGCAGAAAGCGCGGCGCCTCCAGCAGTGGGTCCCCCAGGGCAGGAGTCCCTGTGCCTCGACCAGACCCCTTTGGGAAAAGGGCCCACGGCCGGAGGCCAGACACAACAGCCCCCGAAGGGGAGGGCAGAGCTCACCCTTCCTTGCCCATCAGGCCACCCGGAGGCCCTTATGGTGTGGCCGCTTCCTCAGGGAGGGGAGGGGAGMGGCGCTTCCGCTTTCCCGCCGAAGTCGCCTCGCCCTCGTCCGCACAGGGCCGGGCTCGTCGTGAGGGGCCACGCAGAGCCAAGCCGATCTCAAGACAACAAGGCCACTTCCTAACGAAGCCAGAAATACAAACGGGGTTGTAATTGTTAGGGKTTTTTTCCCTCCTTTTCTTTAAACGCCTGACCGTTTTGATGACGCGGTTCCGCACCCTGCCCCGCCAGGGGGGCGGGCGGGGGCACCGGCCCCTCACGCCGAGGTACCGCACGCCTCCCCCGACGCCGCGGGGCGCCAACGGGACAGCAACGCCGCCGGGGCCGGGCTCGGGCCCTGCTCCCGCCCCACCCGCCGCAGACCCATCGTCGGGTCGGCGGCGCCCTCTGCCGGCCGCGGCCACCCTCCCCGGGCCGGGGTGAGCCGGGGGCCGGGCGGGAGGCCGCGGGTCCCCGGAAAGGGTCGCGGGGCTGGCCGAGGGGTAGCCGATAGTTCACAGGGTGGTGCCCGGGGTGGGGGTACCCCCACCTCACCCCTCGTAAAAATCGACATAGGCGGACGGCATTAGTGAGCTGCTACAAGGTAGTGAGGAGGCCCCTCTGTTCCTCCCCACACTAACAACTCGGAGTAAAGTTATTCTAGGAAATGGAGATTTCTCATACAGCCACCGAGGGGCACAGACAGGTGTACTCTGCAGTGGGCCTGCAGGAACCCTGCCAGGCTCCCTGCCAGACCCTTACCTTTACAAATCAATTAATGCCAAAATAGCTGGTGAGAGTTTGAACCTCAAGCGTATCTGCACAAAGCACTTCTGTGTAGTACTTCCCTTCAATTTACCCCAGTTGGTGAGTTTACCAACTTTTGCACTTACATCTCTCACATCGTGTTAACTAATGCTTCATGCTGGAGCAGGGAGGCAGAGCGCTTGCAGAGCACCCCAAGTCCACCTAGAATAGAATAGAATCATTAAGGTTGGAAAAGACCTCTAAGATCATCAAGTCCAACCGTCAACCCAACACCACCATGCCCACTAAACCATGTCCCTAAGCGCCTCATCTACACGTCTTTTAAATACTTCCAGGGATGGTGACTCCATCACTTCCCGGGGCAGCCTGTTCCAATGCTTAACCACTCTTTCAGTAAAGAAATTTTTCCTAATGTCCAATCTAAACCTCCCYTGGTGCAACTTGAGGCCATTCCCTCTCGTCCTATTGCTAGTTACTTGGTAGAAGAGACCAACACCCACCTCACTCCAACCTCCTTTCAGGTAGCTGTAGAGCGCTATAAGGTCTCCCCTCAGCCTCCTCCTCTCCAGACTAAACAGTCCCAGTTCCCTCAGCCACTCCTCATAAGACTTGCTCTCCAGACCCTTCACCAGCTTTGTTGCCCTCCTCTGGACACGCTCCAGCACCTCAATGTCCYTCTTGTAGTGAGGGGCCCAAAACTGAACACAGTATTCAAGGTGCAGCCTCACCAGTGCCGAGTACAGGGACACGATCACTTCCTTACTCCTGCTGGCCACACTATTTCTGATACAAGCCAGGATGCTATTGGCCTTCTTGGCCACCTGGGCACACTGCCGGCTCATATTCAGCCGGCTGTCGACCAACACCCCCAGGTCCTTTTCCGACAGGCAGCTTTCCAGCCACTCTTCCCCAAGCCTGTAGCGTTGCATGGGGTTGTTGTGGCCAAAGTGCAGGACCCGGCACTTGGCCTTGTTGAATCCCATACAGTTGGCCTCGGCCCATCGATCCAGCCTGTCCAGGTCCCTCTGCAGAGCCTTCCTACCCTCGAGCAGATCGACACACCCACCCAACTTGGWGTCATCTGCAAACTTACTGAGGGAGCACTCAATCCCCTCATCCAGATCATTGATAAAGATATTGAACAAGACCAGCCCCAAAACTGAGCCCTGGGGGACAGCGCTCATGACTGGTCACCAGCTGGATTTCACCCCATTCACCACAACGCTCTGGGCCCAGCCATCCAGCCATTTTTTTACCCAGCGAAGAGTACACCTGTCTAAGCCATGAGCTGCCAGCTTCTCTAGGAGAATGCTGTGGGAGACAGTGTTAAGGCTTTACTGAAGTTCAGTAGGCCACATCCACAGCCTTTCCCTCATCCACTAGATGGGTCACCTAGTCATAGAAGGAGATCAGGTTGGTCAAGCAGGACCTGCCTTTCATGAACCCATGCTGGCTGGGCCTGATCCCCTGGTTGTCCTTCACATGGCTTGTGAGSRCCCTCAAGATGAACTGCTCCATAATCTTCCCCGGCACCGAGGTCAGGCTGACAGGCCTGTAGTTCCACAGATCCTCCTTCCGGCCCTTCTCGTAGATGGGCATCACATTGGCAAACTGCTTTCCTTTGGCTGCAGCATCCCCCTCCCTGCAGCTACCAACAGGGTCAATCACTGAAAACAAGAAATTTCCTTTTACTAAAGCAAAACTCAACCCTTTCATGCACCCTTTTGTTTTGAAAGCAGGGCATCCACAGGCAGGTTCATGGTGAAAAGACAAAAAACAAGACCAAGCAAACAAGAAAGAGAATAACCATAAGCTGCTTTCATTCTCACCTGCTAGCCCATGATGAGGAGGCCTCTCCTAAGAGGGAAGTTGCAGTAATCACATCTCTTAGCCCAAAAGGCACATTGCCTTTTKTAAAACAGCTATATGCACAATCAAAAACAGCAGAAGAGAAACTCCCTGAAAGCTGCTCACTCCCCACCTTATAGGGATTCTGCAAGCATTGAAAAGGAGGTGCAAAGCACCTGGGAAGCCCTTAAAAATCACAGCTGCAGGGAACTTTCTCACATGATTGAGCTATAAAGGTCTGGCTTTGCAGAAGAAAGTGTTTTCAGGTGTGTTTTAGGGCAAGTGACAAGCTTGAATAGGTGGTTGTTGCTGCATAGCAATTTTGTTTTTTTGCAGTGACCTGGATGGGCCTTCTGCTGTAGGGGAACAAGTCAAGACAGCTTTCAGGATTGTCAAAATTAGCATGTAGAGATACAATGTGTGTCCCCTCCACACGTGCTGCTCCAGTGCATGATCTCTTTTGATACAGAAATTAATGGGACTTAGCTGGCACAAAAAGAGAAAGCAGCAGCCAGCAACTTTCTGTGGCAGGCGACTGGTGTGATTTGGCACCACAACCTGCCCTGCTGCTTCCAAGCAAATCTTTTAAAGTAGGAGGTCTATGATTTCTTCCAGATGAGCTAAACATTGTCCAAAGTTAGAGAGATAATGAGAGGTGATGATCTCAGAATAGCAGACTGCAACTAACCAGGCATCATAACGATCCATAAAATGTCACTTACAGAAGTTTGGGGTTTTTTCTAGCTAAAGAATGGGGTCAGTTATGCTTGATAAAGTATTTGGTCTGTAATCTTTCAGTACTGATAGGTCAAACAGGCCCCTCATTTGAGAAGTCACAGCCCTGCTGTGGACAATGGCTTAATTCCTCTGTTCCAGACCTACCCGATATGGAGCTGTTTCAGTCCCTTGTTCTAGCCTTCCTTCTTCTCTGCATTGCTTCACAGCGACCCTGTTATGTGTACACATCCTCTTCCAGTTTCTGTCTCCTTTAAAGCATCTCCCTTTCAATTCACATGCTGCTGCTCCACCACACAACCACCTTACACACAACTTTGCTCCCCTTGAACGTTTCTCCTGGCCTTCAGATGAAACTTGCTACTCACCCCTCTACCTCCCTCTACCATCTCTATTGTTTCACGCCCCTCAGTCTCCAATTCCCATCCTCTCCTACTCTTTCTGCAGTACCTGTGGAATTGAAATACATGGGATACGAGTTATTTAATTCTGAGGTGAAGSGTACTCCACAGTTTAAGACATCAGATAACTAGATTTTAGTCAGATGAGGGCAGTGTTGCAAAACATGTTGGTTCCCAGTGCCACACTTCACTGCTCGTCCTCCCAGTACAACTACTTACGTCTCAGGTTTGCATTCTGAAATGATCTAGGCTGAAAAGAAATAAGCTAAAAAAAGAGAGACACAGACAGATTTATGCCAAATCATTTCAGAGATCCGATTTACAGCAGGGCCACAATGACATTTCTGCAGAGGAGGCAGCAAATGCTGTGGCTGGGGAGTGAGCAGCCAAGGGCAGGAAAAGTTTCTCAAGCAGAACTTCTCTGCCAAAGGCAACATGTTGCTGCAGCCAAAGATTTCTGCACTTCTTTTTAATCCTGAAATTTGAAATCGAATTGATTTGGTCCCTACTGCACATTAGAGTTTGTGCGTACATCACTCTCTTATCTTACTCTCTAGTCCCTTTCCCTTACTTCTCCCAAATTGGTTGCCAYGACTCCTTGGACCTACCATAGAATGGTAATTTCTTTTTTTGAATAGGCAAGTGGCAAAGATGGCAATTCCTGCCTTAGTATAGAGGCAGATGCCAACTTGGGGAGGAGAAGGAGTAGGTAAATGGAAAATCCCCTTATCAAATCTAACTGAAAGCAGTCTTTGCCAGGTAGAAGTAAAGTCATGTCCATTTTCAGGGGCATTTCTTTTTTAAAAGGCCCATTTATGACTTAGAGTTCATTTTCAGTGCAGTATGCTGAGAAGCAGCTGTGGAATGCCCAATGGTGGTAATATAAATGTTGTGGCTAATTGCATGGGGAACATTCTTCTTTCCCAGGTTAATTCAGGCTGAGGATCTTTAATTCTGCCAGTCTAATTCTTATTAGATTTATTCTACAGATAAGGAACTAACAAATACTAAGAACTGCTCCCAAAAACAATGGGTAGCTGGAATACAAAATAAGGAGAATGCTCGAACTCATCTAGCATTTCATGCAATGGACTACAAGTTGGATTAGTAGGGGCCATGGCTGAAGTAGGATCGCATGGATGATCTGGAGCATATAGGCTGCGGCTATAGGTTGAGGCTTTACCAGAAGCAGGAGAGGGGTCCCTGATCACAATCTTCACATACATGAGTAGAGAGGGCATGATGCTCATTTCAGTAATTGAGCGAAATCACTGCCAAACATCTTGTCACAGGTTTTCAGGGAAGCAGATGATATAGGCAATTCTATGTGGAGGTAGGTGTTGAAACTTAGGGACTACATTGGAGATATTTTGCCCTTCTACTTCCAGATGTGGCCACAGAGCACTTCATAACCCCCTACAGTGTAATCAACTGTAGGACAGGAAAATCTTAYTAACTTTGGTTTACAAAATTGTAAAGAGACATGCCCAGGCTTACAGAACAACTCAGTGGCAGAGCGGGGAGCAGTGTTGCAGAAGACGAGGTAATCTGCTCTCTCTTGCAGTCAGACACACGGGAAGGGCAGAGCACGGCTTTCTGTCACCTATTGGGAGCACTGAGCATCAGTATGGCTTAGTCCGTGGTGTTTCTTGCACCAATAATTATTAATTGGGCTGGTACGTCATGATTAACTGACTTAATAAATAGCTGGGCCTCTTAGATAAAGCCCTTACTCTTCCCCTTTCTCCCTCTTGCCTTCATGCCTAGCCCTGTGCTTTTAAAGTCAGTCCCAAGCCAGGGAAGCAATCGGTGCTTGAGTTTTTAGCAGTCATTTGATCAGTTTATCTTAATGTCAAACTTCATCTCAGCGTGCTTTTTCTTACACAATAGCAGCTACCGAATGCTATTCCCTTGGAATTCAAATACCTTAACATATAAAATGTATATGATTAATACTAACACAAATATGAAATGAAATAACAACATAGTTGTTAATCAGAGGAATTTTTACTTAATAGTTTACCCAAAGGCAGAAAGTGGTATTTGTAAATTATGAATAGGCAATCGATTAACAATATCTCCTCCGTGAAATACATTATTGAGATAATTTCTCAATCATTTGTCAGGTAGTGGTAGTGGCCTGTTTGCACTGGCGGTGGCTCCAAAGGCTGCCCAGCACCTCTGCAGTTGCTGGGGAACAACTCCATAGCTCAGAGGAGTCCAGCCCTCACCATTGTTCTGCTGTCATTCACTTCCACCGTGACATCATTTGGAGTTTATAAACATCTATGCAGTTTGTGTGCTTTCAGAAGAGCAATTATTGATTGAATACTGTTTTGTCTGCAGATTGTCTCCAGGGTATGTACATCAAAGAAATAAAAATGAACCTGGTTTGGATGCAAAATCCTAAAGTGATGCTGAAACTACATATGTCGATACAGTTTAGAGGTGGTTGCTAGAATTGGTAATTTCTCCAGAAGTTACCCCACATAAATTCAATGAAAACTGCCTGTGAAATGCCTTTTGTACYGGAGAATCTGAATTCTTGTCCCAAATCAGGATCAGCTGTACTTCGATCACTCTTGACAGATATTTACCTGGTGAGGTTGATTAGCTTCCAATAACTGAAATGTGCAAACTCAGGTTCGACCGTCTACTCCTATTCTACTCTAACACAATTTCCCTAAATGTCTGTCCTAAAACTTCTGCTATATTCTGTAAATCCATTGGCATGGAGAACATGCCCTCCAGCTTCTAGGCACTTGCAGAATTTACACTCCCTCTCAACTTAATCTGCTTTAAGCTACACAATACTATGATATTTCCTTGGAAGTCCTGGGAGGGAGGTTTTGCTACTGATCTTTCCCACTGCTCCCCTCTGGGCTTTCTTTAAATGTGCTAGGTCAGTTCCTGAGATGTTGAACCCAAAACTTCAGCCTCACCAACACTAAAGCAGGGAGGAAGGATTCCTTCACCCATTTGCAGGCAATCCTCTCATTTATACTTCCAGACTGTGTTTATTGTTTTTCACAAAAGCATGACAATGCTGACTGATGCTCAGCTTTTGACCAGCTGTAGCCCTAGAAGTCTTTTCTACAGATTTTGCCACCCTTTTGACACTGAACCACTGAAAACTGCTCTCAGGGCATGGCTGTCCAAGCCAGTTTTCTCTGCTGCTCTGCTGCAGTAGATTTATCAAGATTAAAATATGTCACTGACTTACCTACAGAAATGGAATCAAAGAAATGGTTAACAATAATGCAATTATGCAATGAAATTGTCACAAAAAAGCAATGCTGTATCTCTGTCTGTCACCCTAAAGCAGGACATTACCCTTAAAAAAGAAGAAAAGAAGAGAACTGTAGCATTCAAAACTGATTTCAAAAGCCTTACTCAGGTTAGGACAGAATGCCAAAAGGAGGGAATCAGCCCCAAATGCAGGTGTCTTAAGCTCACGTTRTTGACTAGGTCTCCACTATACAATGAGCAGTATTGGGAGGGCAATTCACCTCATCCTAACGTAGAAGCTTAGCTCACATGAAGTCATCTACACTCTGGGAACCTAAATTTAGGCATCTGTATCTGGAATCATGTCCTACCCCTGTCATTCTGTCTGTCTGTCTATCTATCTCAGTCTACCTTCTCTCCACAAAGCCTGTTCCCCAGTCACAGAAGGAAATTAGACTGATTTGTCACGCAGAAGAWCTGATTTGCTGAGTTGAAGGGTGGGATTCTCTTTCCTAAAATCCAATCCTATTCCCTCAGAATGCCAGGCAAACTAAGCTGGCACTGAGCCAGRAAAAGCACAAAACCAGCAACAGAAACACCACAAGCCGATGTGTTTTTATTTATACACATACCACCCCCATTCTTCTTGCTGAAGACCCTTCCTTTTGTTCAAATCTGGAGCAATCTCCAATGCAGATGCAAAGGGGTGCAGTGTGAAGGCAGGGGAGAAGGTGGRGAAATGTAAATCCCCAGTTAACCCTCTTCTCTGATTAGTGTTACTGGGAAGGGGGGGAAGGGGGAGGGAAGAGGCTATGTACATTGAAGAGGAAGCAGGATTTATCACCTCAGCTGGAATTTAATTCCATTAACCATTAGCTAAGGGGGGAATCCAGGTGCCTGCCTTGGCTGTAGGAGCTCTCCAGAGTCACAGRAGGAGGGAAAACATGGGCCCCAACACGGTTATGTCTCCAAAGGGCATAGATATGGTTCCACACACAGCTGGGCAGAACTGAGAAAAAGAATGGCATTTTGAAAATTTTATAGCTGTTTTTTAAATAATATTTATATGTTGTTATATATTTATAGTTAATATTTTCAGCTATTTTTATAGCTAACCTGCAGTTTAAGATAACATGTTTTACTCATTCTTATGCTTCAGAGATTATTAACTGTGCTACTTGTTCTCCCAGTTGTGACTGGAAAATTGAGCAACGCAGAAGGAAAGGGAGAAAAATGGAGCAGATCCAAAAAGGCTGATGCCAACAGTACAAATGCATGTGATAAATTATAACAAGATATCTCTAAGCTTTTTTACCCATTCTCCTGCACATTGATTTAGATTACAATACGAGGGAAAGCAATGCTTGATGGATATCCCRTCCTCTTGGGAGAGAGCACTGCCTGTACAGCATTTCTGGATGAGAGGTGCCGACATACGTCCTGTTGATCAATAACTGCTTGTTGGCGGATTGGCCATGTTGGTGCCATGCAAACACCACAGGACAGGTTTGTGTAACACGCACATTGTTAGGCCAAGTGAAGCCAAATTTCTTCACTCCCTATCTTTCCCTTTTTTTGCTAGAAGACCTAGCTGTTCCTTATTTGTATAAAAGATGATTTACCTTCCCCATCTTGGTGTCTGGATGCTGTATTTATTGCATTTATCCTCACAAAACCGGGCAGGCAACTACTGTCTGCTCCCATTTAATAGCTGAGAGAAGGAAGCCAAGAAAAAATGAGGTCAAGTCTTGTAGAGCCAAAGTACTCAAACCCAGATTTTTAATACCGCTGAAGCCCCTCCAGGCCCCCATCAGCTGCCATTTATCCCTCTGTACCTCTTAGCTGTGTGACCTGGAGCCCTCGGTCATGCCGAACTGCAGAGGTGCCCAGGGGCTGTCCCCTCCTGGTCTCGCACACCCCGGCACGTGCTCCCTGGGCCAGACCGCACTCTTGCAGGTAATAAGATCCAGAAAGCAGGTACCCCAGTCAGTGAGATGGGCTACAGGTTGGGAAACGCTAGCTGGGACATGGACAGGGAAGAAGACTTCAGTCCACCTCCCATCTGATTTGTGGCCATAACCTGAATGYGGATCTTCCCTATACCAGGATGGTGATTACTCCACAGGTATGAAGGGTGCCCATCCTCATATCAGTGACCTTCCTTTGGGACATCTTAACCATCATGCCCAGTGTTTCTTTCCTTTAGACTCCTGCAGAGTCCAGAAGACTCCAGTTGTACCTGCCTGCCTTCCTGGTTTCCTATTAAAATGAAGACAAGTGGTAAGGAGAAAAGAAAGCTCAGGCCATACCTTACGCCCCTACGAAGGAGTACCTTGGCACACACACCCACTCCTAGGGATGTCTCCAGATATACAATCCCRTGTTTTCCACTTATATTTGTACAGTCCATTTGAATACATTATCTCCTCCTAGTAACAATTTCCACGAGCCCTTTGTTTAAAATGCTTGCTGTACGTTAGATTTGTTCTGTGCAACTTGAACTCCTGAGAGTCCCAAAACCCAGCACATGATAGGCACAGTCAGCTGGCTACATGCCAGAGAGGAACGGAGTTGTGCAACTACTAATTATAAGATTATAAAATAATAGCACTCTAGTAGCAAAACAGCCCAACGGAAATGTTACTATTCAAAGTTTTGACTTACTTATATTATGAGGCACCAAAGGGCACCTTCAACTCAGCTTTATGTTTAACTGTTAATATCATTTATCATGTTATGGTAATTCCTCAGGCAACCAGGCAGATGTGGAAAACATATTCCCTTCCTTATGACTGATTGTGAAATTACGTGCTCTAACATCAAACTTCAAACAAAATGACTGTATTGCATGTGTAAGATAATATGCAAAATAATGCTACTATAATTAGGTTTTTGTTTTAACTTTGTGTCAAAAACAGGCTGCTAGGTGCATTGCCTTCTTCATTAAATTAATCTAGACAAAAAACTGAACAGAAAGAAAAACTCTGGAGAGACCGTATGCTAAAACAAGATCTGCTTGCATCCTAAAAAAATAATAAATAAAGGAAACATGGAGAAATAGACCTGATATTCTCCCTGAAACTCAGGTTAGGTTTTCCTCCTCTTATTACACTCCACACATATGTCCTTGCACCAAGCTATACAAGTAACTCCTGTCCAGGCCATTGGTAATCTTTTCTCTTGTCTTAGAATTGTTTCAAATTTGTGCTCACTTGGCTACATTAATGACAAAAAGTGAGACAATATTTGGACATCCCAGAATATAGGAAGAATCATTAGGATCACAGAATAATTGAGGTTGGAAGGGAGGTCATTGAGTGTTACCCGCTGCTTATAGGAGGGCCAGTTAGCTCAGGCTGCCCAGGGCTTGTGCAACTGAGTTTTCAGTATCTCCAAGGATGGGGATCCCACAACCTCTCTGGGCCCCAGTCTGACCAGCYTCATGGTGATTTTTTTTTTTCCCTAGTATCTATCAGAGTTTCCCATGTTTCAAACTGTGCCCATTGCCTCTTGTCCTGTCACCCTGCACTTCTGAGAAGAGCCTGGCTCCATCCCCTCCGCAACCTCCCATTAGCTAGGTCCAGACAGTGATAAATTCCCCTTGAGCTGTCTCTTCTCCAGGCTGAACAGTCCCAGCTCCCTCCGCCTCTTCTTGTATGTCCTGTGCTCCAGCCCCCTGACCGTTTTGGTGGTCCTATGTTGGACTTGCTCCTCTAAGTCCATATCTTTCTTGTACTGGGAGCCCCAAAGTGGACACAGCACTCAAGATGTGGCCTCACTAGTGCTGAGTGGAGGGGAAAGATCACCTCCCTGGACCTGCTAGCTACACCCTTGCCAAGGTCCCTCTGAATAGCAGCCCTGCCCTCCAGTGTATCATCGACTGCTCCTGCAGTAGAAACTTGCAGTGCCCTCTGTCCCATTGCCTTGGTCATTAATAAAGGCATAAAACACTACTGGTCCTAGTATTGATCCCTGAGGCATACTGCTAGTAACTGGTCACCGGTTGGACTTTGTACCACTGACAGATTACAAACAACCCTCTGAGCCCAGCAGTCCAGCCAATTTTCCACCCACCTTATCATCCACTTATCCAGTCCATATCTCACTAGTTTGGCAATAAAGATATTGAAGAAAACAGTGTCAAAGGCCTTGCTGGAGTCTAGGAATATGATGTACACTTCTCTCCCTTCATCCACAGAGCCAGTCATATCACCATAGAAAGTGTTCGGGCTGGAAGGGCACGATTTGCCCTTGGTAAATCCATGTTGGCTGTTCCCAATCAACTTCTTGTCCTTCCTGTGTTTGGAAATGGCTTGTGCTGTATGACCTCCCCAGGGATCGAGCTGGGGCTGAACAGCCTCTAGCTCCCCAGATCCTCCTTCTTTGCCCTTCTTGAGGATGGGTGTGACATTTGCCTTTTTCCAGTCATCGTGAACCTCACTGTGACCAGTGACAGAAAGTGGCCTTGCAGTGACATAGGCCAGCTTCCCTAGCTCCCTAGATGCCTCCCATCTGGTCCCATGGACTTGTCTATGGCTAATTAGCCCAAGCACTCACTAACTCTGTCTCCCTCTACTCTGAGTATGGTTTCACTCCCACAGGCTCTGCTAGGAGGCTCAGACACCTCAGAGGCCAGAGGGCAAACCTGACCACTGATAAACAAGGCAAAAAAGGCATTGAGCACCTCAGCCTTTTTTATACTTAGGCATGAGGTCCCCAGCCCCACCGAACAGCAGGCCCACATTTTTCTTAGCCTTCATTTTACTGGAAATGTACTTACAGAAACCTCTCTTCTTGTCCTTCACATCCTTTGCTAGATTCACCCCCCGCTGAGCTTTGGTTTTCCTAACCCCATCCCTGCATGCTCAGGCAATGCCTCTATACACCTCCCAGGTACTCTGTCCCTGCTTTCTCCTTCTGTGTACTCCCTTTTTGTTTCTGGTATCTCCTTGAATTGGGACAATTATACTAATAGAGCTTTAGACCATTTTACACAGGCATCCCACTGCAAATTCATACAGTCAATAGACCCTTTTCATGCTAAGTTCCTTTAGAAGTAAAGTTTTCTGATTTTTTTCCATTCCATTTCTGGTTACCTCTCATCTTAATTTCATTCTATTATTTTTAGCTCATGTCTTCCTTTTCTCTAAGCCTCCTAATATCACCTCTCCCCTGATTTGTGCTGACACCATGTCCAAATTTTAAATTCCTTGAAATTTTTTTAAAGTAACATCCATCTATTCCCTTGAGTCTATGTTGAACCAGTGTAATTGCGGGGGACTGAAAAAATGTATGTATGTTATACTCCAGCTAAATCCTTGTATAATTGCATTGCCTTTAATTGCTTATGCCTGGGGTTCATTTCATCTAGTTTCCAGCAATATGAACTTACTACATGTAACTGGATACATCAGTATTAATAAATACATATTTTTAAAAGGTTGTGATGCCATCCAATCTGATAAGTCTTTACCAGCTGTGTCTTACTATATAGTAAAGGCTCTTGGGACAAGGCACAGTGGTCTGTATTTTCAGGTATATAATGCATCAAGCTAACAAATGAGATTTTCCTCATTCTGCCTTTTAAACCAAAAAGAATACCATGTGGCTATACCATTTATTCTCCCTTACTTGGAGTTGATGAGGTGATTAACAGATTTGGCTAAGTTTCCCGGGAAAAAAACCCCAGTGGGTGGCTACTCAGAATCTGTTTTTTAGGTGAACCAAACCATCTCCATCTCCACTGAGACTCAGTGGGCCTTTATAATTTCAGTACCTTTGGAAGGGAGGAACCTGGTCCAAGGAGCTTGTCCTGTCATCACATAAGCAGGAGAGCAACGCCTGGTGCAGAAAGGACCAGGGAATTCAGCAGGATTACTCAGTGTAGTTACTGATGTATACCAAGGTTTGCAATTTCGGCCTTATAATCCTAGCAAGTTTCTGATCACGTTACTAAACGCAGGTTTTGGGGGAAGCAGGAAACCCAAGTTAGACCTCCTCCTCCCCAAATCCCATTTCATTGTTCTTTCAGACACCCATAAACTAAAGCAAACTCTCCTTCCAATATTGCCWACAGTTGTTACTATTCTGATGCTTGTGATTCGTTCAGTTTACTCATGCAATAGCATGCACATGCATTTGAAATGTAAATGTACTAATCTTATAAAAACTATTCTTGATAATTTAAGGACTTATGGCCAAACAAAGGATCTACAACAGTAGGAATGGTAATATGCACTGTTCTCTATGCATACAGTTCCATTTTTGAATAACCATAAATAGTATATATAACAATGAAAGTAAAACTGAATAATGAATAAGAAAATTCACACCTCTTACTGCCATTTTGATCATTAATTTCTGTTTACTGTCAGGAGTTAGGTGGAGGCAAACCCACATACTTCCATCCTTTCAATTTTCTTTAGCAGCATACCAGCTTTAACAAGGCATACAGTACAAGGTGTACAGTACAAGATATATGGTATAATTGTTTATATTGTTTTCACCTTTATGCAGGGAAGCTCTTTCACTAAGTAGTATTGAACACCAGAATAGCAATAATTTTTGCACTGAACCCACACACTTTTTTTCTTCAGGTACATGGATCTGTCTATGTGTCTATGTATCTATGTATCTATCTATCTATCTTAGAGTCAAACATGCAAGTCTTTTGTCCTCTCTACAGCATTTTTTCATATTCAGCAAAAACAATGGACTTCACAACTTTTTTTTTAATAGCTTTTCAGTTTCTACTCCTTTTGAGTCATTTTTAAAAACCTTTTTCACCTTAGGTAAATCTTGGTACTGATAAGTCAAACAACCAAGAAATAAATTTTAGGGAGAAAAAATGGAGAAAATCCCATGGTGTTTATTTCAGTATTTAGGAATGATCTAAATTCTATTAAAAAGACTACATTTCCCAGTTACCTGATTGGGTTTTAGATTAAAGGGGGAAGATTTGACTTTCTGGAAGTCCCATTTCTGAGAGCTGAATCAATCTTAAGGATTTTGGCCAGAAAACAAAAGGGAGGTGGGAAAAGATAAATGAAGCTGAAGTTCTTTATTTTGCAAATTATGTTCTTCCTTGTAGCAGTTGAGTCAAAACACTGTTCTGAAGAATACTTAAATCTTCTAAATAGCCTGAATTTTTTGTTATGGCTTTAATTAAGCTGTCTCCCCCCCCAGATCATTAATCTAACCCCTTAAATGTCCAGCTCCACTTTGAATCAAGCCTTTTAACAGTCATTCATTGTGTCTTCAACAGTGATTTTGGTTTGGGCACCTATGGATTTTTGCATATGTTCATGATACGAAAAACAATGGCTCTTCTGTACACCACCTATCTGAAGCTTAACGTAACCTGGAGCAGTGCAGTGCTGGTAYGGTCCCACCATGCCCGGAAGGTCTCCCAGCTCCAGTCAGAGGAATGTCTGGGACCTTATCTTTACTGTGAAAAAATGCCTGAGGTTAGAAAGCAGAGGTCTCTCCAGGCTCATTTTATTGCCCTCTGCATTCCCCACCCACCACAGAAGCAGCTCTCACTGCAGCAAGGGTTGTCCAAGTGGAGCGTGCCTCGGGGGCAGCACCCCCAGCAAGGGGCCCTCGGCTCAGAGCCTCTGTTTGCTCTTAGAAATTTCAGTTCTTAAAACCGATAGCGTGGCCACATTGCAGGTATTAACTGTACTTCACCTGTGTTGCAATCAAGGGCAAAAATGCACCTTTGCAATCTTAAACTTGTGCTTTTAAGCAAGATGTTCCACCAGATTAACTGCAAGAGGAAACAGTCAGTTATAAGCTATGCACGCTCGTCCACGCTGAGCTATGTAAGGTCARCCTTTGTTGATAAGGATGAAGGTACATTGTATTCCTTCAAAAATGGGGTACCTTACTTAGGGTATGATGAAGAAACRAACTGGATTTTGAAGGAGCTGGCTATTGCTGTTTATTTTCAATTTATTAATTTTTGTCATTTCAGCACAGTCTATGAGAAGCTGAGTGCTCATTGTAGTTAGACAGCTGATCACATGAATAATCTCTAAGATTTAAGATTAAAATGTTTTTATATAGTGATATAAGTGGACTTGGCACAAGTTCACAACAAAATGCAAGTGAATAGGGTTCTGAAACCCTCTCTTTTATTGACAACACACTCAGAGAGAAGGTTTCCCCTTTGTCTTGTGTTAATAAGTGGGTTTTTATCACGGAAGTACATTTTTAGAAGAGCCTGAATGGAGCAATGTGATGGTCTTGCAAATTTAAGATCAGGAAAACATGGCAGGAAGAGAAAAAGCTGGGGCAAATGAGGAGGAAACTGGACAGGTCATCCATGTTGGTTTTGCTGGAAGAGCAAAAGATGGATGTGGATCACAGAGCCAGGCACACGTGGAAGTGAGGCAGATGTTCAGGTCAGCAAGTAGCTCATGTCCACATCTAGGCAACTCCTGCCAGCACATCTCAACCTTTGTTAATATGACCAAAACAGCCCCCGGACTGCTCACTTCAACAGTATAAGAAGGAAGAGAAAGCTGCCAAGGGGGACACCTGTACACTTATCTGCTTGGGTCCATGTAACAACGATACTCTGTCAAGCAAGCTCCATCTCACACGAGTGAGGTTAAAAAGCAGGTCCTCTACAATCAGGGTGGGAAGAACAACCTGAAGGAAAAAAATGATGTGAATTGTAGTTTACATTCATGGAGCTGAACAAAATAGATAGAGGTATGCCAGATACCGCATCTTCTATGATACACAAACCATGCAGGGCTATGTCACTTTCTATATTAGGGGTGAAATCCTGGTTTTATTGTAGCTTTCACAGAAATAATTTTTCAGAATTGATGTAAGGATTTTTTTATTTGCAGTTTTTTAAATTTTATTTTTTTATTTATAGACACCAACATTTTGGTGAGCCATGATGTTTCTATATATGCACCTTGCCAGCATCTACCGCAGCAAAAGCCTCAAGTAATGTGAAGACAAACTAGGTCTCACCCTTATAGGAGGGGGGAAATAAAATAGTAAAATAGCAAGCTATCAAACCTCAGTTCTCATGGTAGATTTTGTTAAGAAAAAGGGAGGGAAGAAAGCAGCAGCTAACAAACAGAAGGCATGAATAGGGAAGCCTCTTTTTTTAAAGAAACCAACCAGGATGGGCAGAGAAAGAAGGGAAGGGGAGGGCAGGAAGGCAGTCTCCAACAGCAAACCAAGTCAGATCATTGGGTGAATGAAGAGCTGTAGCTTGCACCCACTGACTATTACAATATATCAGTACTTTTCCCAAGGCCGTAACTTCTCAACTTATATGTGACCCCCTTTTCAGTTCACCTGCTTGCATGGCCCTGAAGGGCCCAAAGCATGTAGAAATTCCTGCCTTTTCTTAAAAAAAAAACTTTTATAGCCTACTTTTTAACCCTCTTGTTATCCAGGGAAGGTCTCAATCCACAAGCTATATATAGCTCATCAGGCCAGTGTTTCTTGGTGGCTTGAAAGAACTGCTGACCGTGAGGCTTGATGCTCAGGTTAGCTGCAGTGCTGGTCACAGGACAGCCCGTTAGGAATAAGTGAACACTACTTACAGTGCAGTATATTTTAGGGATAAGTATTTATGCATGTATTATTTCAACTTGAATAACAGAGGCAGTCGGTGGTGGGGCATGAACAGGATTTGGTCTACTATGGTGTGTGAAATGCTGCGTTAGATCTGTTCTTCTAGTTCTTCCTAAGGGATGCATGAGACTAAAAAACCCAAAGAACAAAAATGTGTGCAGGCACCAGTGGTACAGGTTGTCCTAGCATCTCAYACCTTGGACAAAAGTGTCTCAGGAAAACCTATACAAAAGTGTGTCCTGCAGCCTTGACTTATGTTTAGCAGAGTAGGTAAGACATGCACTAGTTTCTGAAGCACAAAAGAGCACATGCTACCTTTAGACTCGCTAACCCACGTGAAAAAAAAAACAGAAACAAATCCACCGTGTAACACAAAATATCTGTCTTTCTGTTTGTTTCCCACACAGCTTTACTGAAACAAGTCTTTCAAGTCATCTTGTGGCAGACTGTTTTATGCAATACTCCATTAAATGTTTGTCAGATGAGGGTTGTTTCTACATCCCRTTTTTTCTGAAGCCGGTGGACTCCTAGTGTGAAAAGCCTGTTCCAACTGTCTGCCCCTTTGAGGCAGATAGAGCCAGGTTGCCTCCCCAAGAGGATATCTGTCCATCAGTCAGCCTCTGGAGAATGTGGAAGATTTTTTGTAATGAACTCTTTATCTTCCATCTCTCAAACCATCCTGCAGGAGCCCTATTCCCTAATTTCACCCTTGTATGTTGCTTTGAGTTCAGATGGTCTGGAACAAAGCTAAACAGAGGACACATTTGATGCAGGCAGTGTCACAGAGTCAGTAGGGCTCTTCCCTGAAAAAAAATTTCTTTTTATTCAGCAGCCCAGGACAAAGTCAGTCCCCTGAGCAGGTCCTAATGGAGCAGTTCAAAGAGACTGCAGGAATAGATGAACAGCCTCCAAGCTCTGAAGTGCAGGGGTCTGCTCTAATCCCACTCAGACCCCTTCTTATTGAAAGCTGCTGCTGCTCTGCTGCAGGGTGGGATGTGGGGGAGTGGGTTGCCGGTGTTTGTCAGAGGTGCAAACAGCCTACCACCAGCTGCGATCTGAGCCAGGTCTTGAGAGACCTTTCCCTGCTCAGGTCAGCAACAGCAGAAAAAGTAACTTCCTTAGAAAGGATGGTAGCACTCAGGTGTGTCTTCCCAATCTAGTCATGACACCTTTAGATACAGCTGTGTGTGTTTAAAGATCTGTGTATAGGTCTGACTCCCATGCACTTCATTGCTATATTCAGCCCTCATTATGGATGTGAGGTCTGTTCTGGATGGTCKTCTCCACCCGCCTCCTGAGAGAATAACAGATTCCCCCTTCCAAAGCACTCATTTTTGCCGCATATCAGGATTATTCTTTACTGGAGAGGCACAGATTTTTTCCTTCAAGATCCTGAAAGCCTTATTTTTTTTGTAGTGGTATCCTTCATGGAGTCTGTCACTGCAGCTGTGGAAGGCAGCGCAACATGAGATGGACCATCTGTAAATGCCCATGGGGAAAAAGAGGAACATACCTGCCTCTTTATCCTGAGGAACCGGGCTTTGAAAYAAGACAACCGCTTTGACAAACGCCAGGCTGCACTTGACAGTTCCCTTCAGGAAAACTTGGGCATTGGCTAGTGTGCACTTGAGCAGGCTGAAGCCCTTTTTTGCAGTGAATGCAGAACAGTCATCAGGAGCTACAGGTAGGACTCACAGTGCCATAGGTGACCACATCGCTTAAATAAGTGGAGGAATACTAAGAACGAGATGTCAGGATGAGGTACATTGATCTCAGACTAAGCTGTGGACCTCTACACACCAAATAGCACCTGTGAGGAGAAGAATTTCAGAAGATCTCTTCATTAAGACAGGGATCATAACGTACCTGACCTTTCCCAGGCATTTTAGTAACTTCTTAAGACAGGCYTGAGTACATGTCAAACTGGTACATGGTATTGACATTCCTGAAGAAGATGGAGAAGCAAGCCCAAGGATGAATGTGGATGCCAGCTCCGCACTTGTCCTCAGACTGAACACAGCTCTTCATTTCTGGAAATACTTCTAAAAAAGCCTGAGGGACTTTACAGTCTACATTTCATCTTAGCTCAGAGGTTTTCTGGGTGCAGTAATGAAAACATTGGCAAAGGTTTCACACAAGTATAGTGAGTGCTCTGTCTGCACCAGGAAGAAGAACCAGCTCCTTCTTGATTTGGCATGGATTTGTAGTCCTGGATAGCTTGTCTATTTTGTTTTTCCAGGCAAGGTTTCAGTAGGTCACATAAGGTATTTGGCAGGGTTCTTTTATGCTCACTTATGAGCTGACAAAAGCCTGCATGGACCACGCAAGGTGAGGGAGGGTAGGGGAAAGCTCTTGATTTCAGGCTTAAAGTCTAGCTAACTCTAAGCTCTCCCATAACACTTCCATTGGCTAAACTAAACTTTTTACAGATCTGCCATGCCTACCCACCAGCCTTTGAACCTAAGACAGAACATATCTGAATACCTTTTGGTGTGTTAAAAAGAAACCTCTGTTATAKGTCTATTTTTCTTATGGACAAACATTCCTAGGACAGAGTGGGGGGGAAATCCCATTGAAGCCTGTGACATTTCCTAGGACGATTAGCAGCAGTTAGTACCATTGCTATACATTGTGCCCTTCTGACTTCTTTCAGCATATATTTTATAGTTCAGTCAAAACACCCTACTGATTCAGAACTAGTGGGTGGTAGCCAGTCACCCTGGGCGGCTCAGTCGGCAGGCTTTTGTGTGTTTTATGCAAAAGCCAGAAGGGAAGATCAAGTTTCTGATCCATAACCCCACTAGACAATAGCCTCAACAGAAGGTAATTTGCAACTGCTCTGCTCCTGACTGCAACTCCAACTGCAACTCCTCTGTTGGCCTGAGAACAGTATGTGCTGTGAGGACCATCGTCTTACACATAAGCAAAGGCGCATTTCAGGCACTGGCTGGAACAGCGTTCCTTCCAGTTGCTTCAGTGGATACCCACATTTATGAGGTAGCTCCTGACTTGGGCAGTCTGGAGAGGGTAACCTGAAAAAGCTTCAGTGTTCTTGTGGACACTTGACCAGAAAGGAAAAAAGAGAGAGAACCTAAAAAGTATCAGAGAGAAAGCAAGGTGCCTCAACTTTCTTTTTTGGCCCTACAGACTAGGGACTTCCACAGTGACTCTGCTGCTCTGGAGGCCCCGTAGAGCACAGCCATGAAAGCTGTTTCACACWATGTAACCAGTTTGCTGTGAAGCTGGCTGAGATGCTTGTTCTTTGGGCATCACAGCAACCTTTTTCTGAAAGTCCCACCAAAAAGATTACTTTCTTGCAGGTTTTAAACCAGTCTGTGGCCAAGCATGTGTCTACAGCTCCTGCTATTAAGGAAGACTCAATCCTTCAGGCACCTCTGAGAGAGGTGAACGGTTTTTCTCTTTAGTCTTCTCTTTTTATGCTTGCTTTCCTTTTAGTCAGGTGACAGGAGAGCAATTGGGACATCTCTCAGTTTCAAGAGCACTCTGAAAAAGATGCCAGTGTTATGGGTGTTACCCTATAACAGGGGTGACAGGCTACCTGCCTTTCACTTTGTGGTATATAGCTATGAGCACAACAGCATCTACAAAAATGGACACCCAGTTTCGGGGATGTTTCAGAGGACTGCTCACCTTCTGCACTGGGACATTGGATGCCCCCCACGACAACTGGATAGGAAAATTTCCTAGCTGAAAACAGAGAACTGTTGCTCCTGGGAGGGAGAGACTCTTTTGGGGGTATAGATCTGACCTTTGCAGAGCTTTGCAAGGTTGCTTTCCTCTCTGAATTACCAAATCTTTCCGGATCACTGTGTGCTTGCATACCACGTCTGAGAGCAAGAGACACTACACTGTTAATAAGTACTTGCACCATTAACCTACCCCTATTTTAGCTTATGCTACATTTCACAGCAGCATAGTCCATATGGGGCCTACTCTGCCCCAGGAGGAGCAGACCAAGCCCTCCATCCTCAGCCTGCAGGGTATGGGTCGCATCTTCCACTTACTAACCTCTGGACAACCTACACCTGGGCTTATCAGGATAGGGCTAATTTGTCACCTTTAGCATATCTAAGACAAAAATTCCAAGTCTTCTCAGATAGGGCTCAAACAAGTGGTGTCTTGGTGAAGTACCGGCACTCTGCTGAATCTCTAGCTCCATACCCGCCCTTCTAGGGCATGTAATGGGCTGCTAAAGGTCTGGCTATTTTGTGGATTCTTTGCCTTAAGGTCATCTAACAGTTCCCAGCACTTACAGGGTAAGTTCCTCTCCGAGTCTCAACTCTAATCTCTACAAGGATACCAGGAAAATCGTTTTTTCTGGGTGGAATCCCACAGTTCTTGTTTGAAGTGCAGTCCAATGTTGAAAGACTGTGTATCAACTAGGCTTTTCTAACAAACCTGGCTGATACCAAGACACACGAACAAGAGCAGAATAACTTCATAATTTTAAGAGGGTTATTTTGTATTTATAAGCCATAGGAACAATATATTAAAAACCTCTGTATGTTATCTAGCCCACCCAAGCGTTGCCAACATCTATGACTTGCACTGTGGTGAGGTGTCCACCTTGGCTGTTCCTGCTGCTCTTTGAGAGATTATCGGGCTATCCAACTCACCACCCTTTGAATTAGTTTCCAAGGTCTGAACCTTCATGTGTTTACCAGTTGACCCAGCTTCTGCGCTGGCACTCTCTCGCTAGGCCAGTCTCCCCGGGAACAAGCCTGGAGAGCTCAGGAAGCRGCGGGACACAAAAGCACCAAGCTCTTGCATCACTTCTGAAGAACTCGCTCACTCCTGAGCAGCGATCTGAAGTCATAACTCTCTCTCCCGCTTCAGCACAGCCAGTTTAACAAGAGGTTAACTCCTTGTTTTCATACAATAGGCACCTTGCAGCATTCACGCTGTGTTCAAAGGTGTGAAAATCCTCTTTATCGGGCTGGAGTAGTTCAGTAGAACTAAGTTCACTGGAAACAGGGCAGAGGATTGTTTTGTCTTGAAGATGCAACAACAGAAGGAGAGAAAATAAACAAGGTAATGTTTTCACTTATTGTATAGTTAACAGTTGCAACGTACATAGAGACAAGTAGAAATTGAACAAAAACAGAACCATTAATAAAGGGGCAAAATAAATGAAAATGAAAACAAAAATTGTAATTAGATATTTACAATGTGCCTCCCACAAAATCTGAATAAAACAGGAAAATAAATAAAATAAATGGAAAAAATAAAACAGGAAATGGCAATACAACTCCCCCAAAACAATTACAGCCCAGTTGGTTCAGATACTTGTTATCTATGGGATTAGGTAGCAACATAACAGCAAAAAAAGTGGCAATATTAATCCAGTCCAGGTACAGGAGCATCTTGTCTCACAGACAATCTTTTTACTCCTCAAGGAAATGTTCTGGCAATATTCCATGCCTTCCTGCGTACTGCAGTACCTATATCTCTGCATGGACAGCTATGCAGTCAATAGCAACACAAGCTTTATGAAGGCCGGAGTAATACATTAACACGATTAGAGAGGGGATGCTTTGCATACAGTAGGACTAATTGAACAGAATCATGTGAAAAATGGAATCTGCCTACAAATATAGAAAGGTGGAAAATACTTGTTTGAATGATAGAAAAAGATTGGAAGGAAAGGAAATTTAGTTTAGCGTAACAGGCACATAAGCAAAATGGTAGAAAAAAGTCTGGGAAGATGGAAGATTGTCCCAGACAGGATTTTTTTCATGGAAATGGACCGAGTAACCTAATTTTTCATGCCTTTTTCCTCCATAACTTCTCTGTGGATAACAAGAATATGCAGTCTAAAATCTTGTTTAGTAAAACTACATAAGGAGTTACTATAAAGCAAAACAACTGCTTGCTTTTAAAATTTTCAATACAAAAATGTTACAGGAAAATATGGATTGGTGGGAAGCAACTAAACTTTCAAATAGCTATAGCTGTGTGTGAACAACTCCAAAGAACCTGAATTTTGATTAGTAAATTATTGTAAGGGTACTTACTTAATACTTAAAAAAAAAAGCAGAGCAGGAAAGTTAGATTTCCAATTACCTCAAATATTTACCAGTTCCTGCAGCTTGTATAGCTTTCCAAAATAATATGGTCTACCTACTGTGATTTTTTTTATATGTTATTATTTCAGTTCTAGCATTCATGTGTCTCTGATGATGCTAGAGGTGGGAAAAAAAAAACCTGAGTACAGACACAATGTGTTAAAATTACTATCAGTTGATCTACTTCTGTTATCTGACTTCCATTTATGCTATCTATTCCATCTTTTTTTCAAAACCTGTGCAGACAGACAGCAAGATAATCAGTATTTTGCAAAGAAACTCTATAAGCCCCACTTGGCCAATTAGTAATAGTGGTACAGTGTTAAGATCTAAAGCATAGGCTTTGTCAGCTTTGGATATTTATGGAAATACTCATTTCCCAAGGCCGTTTTCTACAGTGTACGTGCAATGTCATCTAAGTGTTTTTCATTGTACCTGTCCTTTGAACAGTTTTAAGCAAAACAGCAGTGAAGATGCCAGCCCTAGCTGGTATTTGTTTTACGAGGACTGTTGCTGTTGTTACCACAGAAGTATTTAGGAAAAGAGGTCCATCACCAGCAGAAACTCGTATTAGGCAGCTTGTACTCCTTTCTCAGGATGGGTTCAAATTACCTTCTGAAAATTACTCACCGGGTGGTTGTACAGGAGTTTGATGACCTATGTCCAGTCAATCCCAGAGAAAACAAATACTTCCAGCTAACTTCTTTTAGCTTCATATGAAGCTTTGACGCGTTTCAATGCAGTTGGGATTTGATCCCAAAGGAGTTATAGAACTAGTAAGAAAAAGTTTGGTAAACAAGCAGTTAAACTAGCATAGGAATTTCCTCTTCAAAAATTTACATGCTTAATGCTGAAGCGTTGGCAGCTAAGTAAAGGTAGAATTAAAGCATCAATCTTTCACCTCTTAGAGGAAAATAGTAATGCCGCAGTTCTCATTATTCACCAGAAAGGATCTGTTTTCTCGTGCTGACTTCTCTAAAGATAAGAAATATTTTGGATTTGTTTTATTTGTGCCTTCATACACAAGACTTCTTTACACAGGCAGCAGGCAAGTAAACACAGTTCTTTCTTAAGGAATTAATGTAGCCACTGAACCAGAATAAACCAATGAAGAGAGTCAGACCTAAATTAAGAACAATGAAGTAAGATGAAGAAATGTAAACATATTTTAGTCATTAACGAGGAAAAGGTAGCAAGCAGTAAGAGTGCCAAGTGTGTGATGTTCTACTACATGTTAATAATTTTTATACTGAGATGTGGAATAGTGGTAACCGTGATTCAGAAATAATTTCAGAAATCACCATTTTTTCTCCACTCCAAAATACATTCATATCGCAAATAGGGCTTCATTGAGCCACTTCAGTTAAAATTTTAAAAAAGTCAAGAAAAAGAACTGAACATATTGGAGTCAAACAGTAATATCTTGCCTTACTCACAACCATAAAGTTATCCTGTGAAAAGTTATGGACAACACATCTAGCTGCTTCCATGGAAAGCACAGCTTCCTGAACGTCAAGGAACTGCAAAAGTCCCCTCCTTAGGAGTATTTGTTCAGAAGTACAATAACAGAAGCTGAAATCTTGCATTTGCATATGCAAACAGCACTTTCTCGTAATTGCAATTAAATCTATTTTTTCCTGACTTAATTGCTGGCTTGCTGAAGAATATAAACAGGTGAAGCTGAACTGCATTTTCACTTGCTTATAGCCTGCCTGATCCAGTGAACTGGATCAGTATTTTGTTTGCGACCAATTGGTGATTTACAGTTTTCTGACTTCATCTGCACAGTTTATCATGGAATTAAAACAATGTCCAATTGTTGATAAAGATCAAGTACTTATACCTGATGCAGGAACAGACCATAAAAACTTGCCTAGCTGCAGGTAAATATAAAGAGAACACTTGATTGTTACCCTTTTATAACAGGTTAATCAACAAGTCTCCAAGCAATTTACAAATATTTGGTTAAATGTGAACATGGATATACTCCTCCTGATAATGCATACCATTAATTCCCTTTTACAGAGCAGGAAATGGAGTTCACCAAAGTTATACAGCAAATCTGGAGCTGAACTAGGATTAAAAGTGAAAAAACCCCTAACTCTTTATTATTCAGACAAACAAAAGGCAATTCTATTCGGATACGATTTATCTCTGGTTATCTCATGCAGGTATTCAGAAAATTCAGCTGTTCAAAAGGTCTTGTTCCTTTTTTTTTTTAATTCTGTAGCATAGAATTATTACCAAAGAAATGAAAATGGTCTTCCTGGATCTATAAAAAATAAGTTATTTGTTGATAGAAGGTGTCATAAGTAACACTCAACGTTTTAAAAAAAAATTATAATTAAATGATCAGTTGAGAAGATCCGGCTCCACTAAATCAATGTTAATTTTGTCCAAGATTACATTTGGATCCGAAACATCACTTTTGGTTTCTAGTTGGGAAAAAAAAAAAAATCTTAATTTAAGATTTATTGTGGTTTGTTTCTTTTTATTTTCCCAATCAGTATTTTTCTGTATGCATCAGAAAAACTAAATATATTTGATTCTAATTTCTACTGAAACACAGTTCTGTCACTAATTGTTTAAAGCCAATTGCATAAGAATTGAGTAATTTTCCTTTCACAAATTCATATTAAATAAAATATCTTAAAATGTAATTCAAAATGTATCTGTGTAATTTCTTTCTATATGAACAGTGAGATCAGTCTGCGTTGAAACCCATATTCACTGATGCATTGTAGTTGCTTCAGGTCTGTTTGCTGGCACAAGAGTAACTATAAACCTGGTTTAACTGGTTGAGTAGTTCGGATTTATGGCTGCTTTGTGTTACAAGTGCAAGACAAAGCTAACAACCAGATCAGTGAAAAAAACCCCTCCTGAGTATCAGGAAAAAATTGTACAATAAATTAAGTTATCATTCAATTTCTGTGCCACAAGAGTAGCATTATTTTAGTGTGGATAGCAGATCAAATTTGTAGGTCAAATTCTATTCTGTTGTAGGAAAATGCAGCTGTATTTACACAGTACACCCAGAAAAATCCAACAAAGACCAGTATTTGAATATTTATTCCTCTCTTGTTTTACAATAACAGACAAGAAACCCATTGAAAAAGCATGCACCTAAAGGAAAGTTAAGGTCGCTTATTATTCCTGACGGTTTCTTCCCTCTGGGAGAGAGCAAAGAATTTCATAACTCTGAGACTTCCTTTGTCTCTATACTAGAAAGCTAAACTGGGAGGAAAACAAAAAACTTTGAGAACCAAGAGGAGCTGGGGCAATTTTCTGTTTTTCTATCTGTGTAGGGCTTGAAACTCCTAAAAAAGTTTCTGGAAGGCTGGCAAAGAAGTGAGAATGTTCACAGGGACACACCTTTCTAATCGGCAGGCKCATGAGACCCTCTCCTAGTTCCCAGATTACAGGGTAATTGGTTTAAGGAGTTGTGTTTTTTCAGCATATTTAGTTAATACCCTAACAAAGGACTACCTCCTGTTTCACAGGCATTCAACAGTTAGAAAAAAAGATGATTTTTGAAGATGTCTGCCCATTTATTTTAATTTTCAAATATACCTGCAGCAGGTAAACTTACGTGTGTGTTCTTGGTAATACCAGCAGATGCAAATGTACTTCCAAAGTCAACATACGTTTAGTTTAAGCTTAGTTATTAAATGACTAATTAAGTTCCCAGGTTTGATGTAGTTTTATGGGTGAGTGCATAACTGTAGCGTCTGTCGCAAAGTGTCAACCACAGAGCTCTCTCTCATGGTACCGATGAAAAAAAAATGCATAGAGGACTCCGCTGCAGTAGGGCATAACGGGATACCTGGTGCTTAAAGCTGGGTTGTGAAAACGAAGGGTGGGTGAGCCAGTTCCTCATCTGAATGTTTTTTCTTTTTTCAGCTGTGGGCTTTAGCACTGAATTTCCCTGGAGATACCTCTAATTCTAGTTCTATTGGTGTGGTAAAAGGAAGTCTTGAGCCGTAGTCCCAAAGTGGCAAGGGCAAGCTCATCCTGACATGCTTTGAGTAAGGACTCTGCAGTTTGGCTTTAGAGAGACCTTATCTCCCACTCCCCTGGGTTTTTGATTAGACACTGGAAACAGAGGCAAAAATTCAGAAGTACGAAAGACAATGGAACAAATGACATGTTGGGTATTAACAGCGTAGGAAATGAACCGCAATGACAGAGTGCTGCAGAAACAAAGCGAGCTATGATTAACGAGTGGGCAGAGCTACCTTAAAGAATAGAGTAAAGGAGGTGTCATAGGAAGCCAAAGGTATCGTGTGGTAGGATGTACAACGGTAGGTGATGCCAGACGCTTAAAAAGATCAGTTTATTTTACATGCTGAAATTCAGATGCTTAGCACCGGTCTATAGAAACGTTAGCTTGTATGGCTGTAAAAAACAGAAGAAAACATCCAAACATCCTTTCCCTGCCCCGCACGTGCATAAATATGGAGGAGGAAGTCGTTCACTCAACATTTAACTATTAATATTTAAGTGAGAGAAAGGTGTTTGGCGTAAGTGCTGAGATGAGCAGCGTTAGGCTGGGTCATGTTGAAGCTCTCAGACACCTGGAATTCTGGGCAGTGAACTCTGGGCTCCTCAGCGAGAGAAAGTCCCTCTCCAGCAGAGGACTCGTGTGCCCCTCCCAAAGCACGCAGCCACTCTGAAAAACCAAACCCTGCCCTGATCTCTCGTTTAAAGGTTGCTTATAATCCAATAATAAAATGAATACTCAGCATCCTGCTCTGCAAAAGCCAGCTTGCATAAATAAAACACAATAATACATACATACAACTATTTTGGAAGAGATTACAGGGCCACGATCTCAGTCCTCGACTAGGAAAGACAAGCTGAACAGACCTGACAGCTTCTGCTGCCAAGAGGAGGCAGTGTCCCCCTCCCCACCTCCGCCGCCTCCGCTGCTCCAGCTCACCTGTTCCTTTGACCTTTGTTAGCAAGCTGAGTTAACCTTGGGGAATATTAACCCAGTTAAAAAAAAAAAAAAAAAAAGAAAGAAAAAAAAAAGAAAGCTTTTACCACGTTAGAGATCTGAAAGGCCAACCCTTTAGTGAGCCAGATACCAGCCTGAAGGAAGGGAGGGAAGAACTGGGAGAAAGAGGGTGGGAATGCGCTGTTGGCTGACCAGCTCAGCCCTCTCCGAGAAGAAAAGGTGTTAACAGGGGCAATCAACGAGCTGCTGGCTTACGCCAGATCTTCAAGTCTGTAACTAAGCAAAGCGCCGTTTGTTCTGATGGAGCTGCACTGAATCCCCCCCCACGGCAGGTCTGGAATTGTTTCGTAGTGCACAAAGCAACGTGGGTCCTCGTAAAGAGTTTAAAACTTCTCTGGCAGAGGAGCACACTGCTCCTCAGCACAGCATATTTGTTACCTGTTACTGTGTCCTTCTGCCCAATTTTGTTTCTAACACCTGAATTGATGTGATACCTTAGAAGTGGCTACATATAGACAACATCAAATTACAGAGGAACCAGCCTATATATTTTACATCTCCCTTTCTCCTTATCTCCCTTTCTCCTTATCTGTAGCCATTGTGCAAGACATTTGGACAAATCCAAAGTGAGATCCAGGATATTCTAAAGCTCAAAAGAAATACCTTTTTGAAACATAAATTGCTAGGTATCCTAATAACCAAGTGACCTTTGTCTTGAGAGAGGAACTAGACATCATTAGTACAGGAGTACGTAGCCTCCAAATTACTTTCAAAGAGAAAAAGATGTGAATTTCCGAAATAGGGAAATGTTCAGATTCTCCTGTAGAGCAGAATAGATCTTGAGGGATCTCTCCTTGTGGCCATGATGACAAGTGACAATTTGCAGGGCAATTTCCCTCCGTCTTGCTAAGGGAACTTAACWGGGAAACCTTATGACTAGATACCCTGCTTCAAACCTAAAATATCTCTAAGCTCTGAAGGCCACGGACAGAGCTACTGTAGATTAAAGACAAGAACATGCCACACAGGCGGACATGTTGGAGAACCACAGAAGATGACAATGCAGTGCCTTTTGGTTGTGACTTGGGACGATTTTACGTTTTACTTCAGGTGAAATTTGAGGTCCAATTCCTGCAACTGAATCCATAATGGAAAATTACTGAATCTCACTGATTCCTTTTGGGAGAGCATGAACAGAAATAGCCCTACAAAAATGTTCAGCTGAAAAGCCTAAGCTAAAGTTTAAAGATGTTTCAGCCAATACTCCTTATGTTTTTGTACTAAAGGGTCTGAAGATACATAGTTCTCTTTGAATAAATACATAGAGCTGGAAAAATACTAAAGGTATGATCTTGGCTTCTTGGTGCACTTGATGTAATTCCTTGATACGCGTTTGAAAATACAAACAAACCCCAAACATTTATCATGCCAAACTTGTGTACTTTGCCTTATCTGTAGTCTCCGTAGACAGATGTTAAACGTAGCATGCAGCAATATTGTAGCTAATTTGGAGCTGTTATTAAAAGCGAGTGGAATTTCTTCAAACACCTGTGCACTTTTCCAGTTGTACTCTGAGGTTGTGGGATATAAGTGGATTTTTTTGCAGTGGAGCTCAGCTTTGGCAGAGAAAATCCTCACTCATTTGTAGTTCTGCTTTACAGGAGAATTACCACAAGTCACCAGAGCATTGTAAGTAATGTGACAATTGAGATTGCAGTAGTTTTTCAGAGTGCCCTGTTATTAAATGGCCCTAAAAGGCAAAAGAAAAAGGAATTTCCCCGGTCTGGGTATTTTATGAGCAATCTTTATCAGCTCCTGACCTGCCCTGTTCAGGGAAGCCTTGTGGCTTCTTATTTGCGTACAACACCCTGAAACGCAGGCTAATAAAGACTGATGTGTAAGTTCAAAAAAAGCACGGGCCCCTCACCACAGCACGCTTAGGCTAGAGAAGCACAAGCAAAACCTGGGACAGGTCCGCCCGGAGGAGTCGCGGCACCTCCGCCCCCGGGGGGGCCTTATGCCAGGGGGCACCGCCACCGCCGCGCCCCTCGGGGTGCTGCGGCCCGGGGGGGCTGCGGGCCCTTCCCGGGGCTCCCTCTGCTTCCCTCCGGCTTGTTTCGCAAACGTCCGTGGGAGGAGGAGGAGGGCTGGGGGAAGGGGGAAAGGGGAGCCCCGGTCCGGTGCGGCCTGGCTGGGGGCAGCTGCCGGCCCCCAACCGGGCAGGAGGGGCCGCCCGTGCCCCCCGCGGCGGCGCCGCGGCACAGCACAGCCGGGCCCCCCCCGGAGGGCTGGTGGGCGCCGTCCCGCCGTCCCCGACCCCGGGCCAGAGCCGCGGCGTCTCCCTGCGGCCGCAGGGCGAGCGAGGCGGGCTGCGGGCAGCCCCCGCCTCCCCGGCGGCGGCGGCAGGAGGAAGGGGCCGGGCGACGCATCCACCTGGCGGCACCTGCCCCTTCCCCGCCGCTCCCCCCGCCGGGTAACTCCTCCCCGGCCGCAGCGGCTGCTCCCGGCTCGGTGCGCCGCGTCCCGTCCCGTCCCGTCCCGTCCCGTCCCGTCCCGTCCCGGCTCCGCTCCGCTCCGGCGGGGGCAGCCCCAGGTAAGCGGGGCGCTCCCCGCCGCCCGGCCCGGCCGCGGCCCCTTCGCCCCGCACGGGCTCTTCCCCGAGGCGAGGGGAGCCAGGTCCAGGGCCGGGCGGCTCCCGCGGGCCGGGGGGAGCCGTCGCCCCGGGGGGSCCCGTCCCGGCCGCTCCGAGTTGCGCCTGCGATTTTTGGCTTTTAATTAAGGAACTTCGGCTTTGCTTTGGGGGGGGCGGGGGGACCCCGGAGGCATCTGAAAATCCCCGTCCCGCGGGGGTAGGGGGGCCGGGGCGGGCGGCGGCGGCGCCTCCCGAGAGCGAGAAAAGGAGGCGCCGGCTGATAAAATCGAGGGGGCACGTAAGCTCGCCCCTTTCAGCGGTGTTTCCCTCTGCTTTGCCCGGTTGCCCCCTCTCCGCAGCTGGTTTCTCTACTGGTGGGTGCAGCGCGAAAAAGTTGCGCTTCCCCGCGGACCGGTGGATAAGGCAAGACGGGAGCTAAAGCAGCACGGAAGAGGTGAATGGGTGTTGTGAAGTGAATAACGCCATCCGACGAGGTACAGGAGGAAAGGTGCGGAGTGCTCTACGCACGCCAAAGCTGTCCCACCTCGTACTTCTCGAGGTGGAGGTTGTCCATTTCTTGCCGTTGCGATGAAGGGAGACGAGACGCTGCCAGATTAGGCAGCTTTTTCAAGGTCACGGAGTGAGTAGTCACTCATACGGAGAGTAAAGTAGAACAGCATCTAGTTCTGGGACCTCTTCATTCTGCATTAATGTCACCACTGCTTTGGTTTCTTGCAAAAGCGCTGATTTCCGGTTACAGTTGCCACAACTTGTCAAGGAATTTTGGAAGAGTAACTTTGTTGATAGAGTGCCTTCCCACGGGAGCCATATTGTTGAAACTTCTGGGCCAAAGCTCTGAATGCTGAAATCAACCCCACTCTGCACCTCCCCTCAGGTGGCTTTACTGATGAGCATAGCTTACCTGGACCTCGAATTTCACCTCAAGTTTCTGCATGGGTGGGTGGATGTCAGTGAATTTAAGAGACCGTTCTCACATTGTGCCTTTGTCCTAAGTATCCCTGTTTGCCCTGAGTAAAGTGACACTAATGCCTTTCGTGCTTTAGAAAGAGCCAAAGGAAGCAGCTTCACCCCTGAAGGATGATTTGCATCAACTAAGGCAGCGTTAGGCAGGGGAAGAGATGGACGTTGTGCATGGCATAGATCAATGAAACTGGGAAATGATTGCAGTTGTCGCTGTTACCTATGTGTATCAATGTAAATGTAAAGCCAAAAGACAGGTGGACTAAGATAAAATTTGTCAATTTTAAGTCAAAGTAGGACCTAAGTCAAAGTAGGACTTAACATGTCTTTCTTCCTTTTTCCTTTCATTCTTAAACTGTTAAAAATTATACTGGTACATAGGAAAGTCAGCCTAGAGGAAATCTATCATGGTAGTCTAGCCTGAAAATGGAAGTAAGTTGAAACTATGTTCCTGGATGTTGATGGAAAAACAAAGCGAAACAGTATTCTAGGATGCTGGTCAAAATATTTCTCTTGGAGTTGCCGGTCCTGGAGATACGGGCTCTTCCTCCTGTGTCAGTCAAGGGTCGGTCCACACTGAGTAGTTCCAGTACCATGATGGTAGCTCAGCTGTGTCCGTGCTACTACATCAGTACTTCTCCCATGTCTTTGATGCGTGGATCCTTAAACCTGGCATTGTCTCTGGCAATACGAGCCTCCCTGTGGAGTGAATTCAAACCTCCTGCCAGCAGGCTTGCTTTTCTTTCTTATCTGCCATAGACCCCTTAGAAGTTGTTTACAGCTCCCCAGGATCTGTCATTCACAGGTTGAAAACAGCTGACCTGGACAAATATCTAAATAAGTCTGATTTGTTAACACTGCTAGTTTTTATTTTCCTGTGGAGTGGGTACCTACTGGTACCATATTCATACAATATTCATTTGCAACTCAAATATGGTAAACAAGTATTCTTGAGAGCTTTTTTTCCTTGCCAGAGACTTTCAGTGCCGTAGACAGAGACTTGAATTTTACTGCCAGAAGATAAGGTTATTTGCTTCTGCCATGGAAGGAGAAGGGCAGAAGCAGAACCGAGGATGTAGTGTAGGGGAAGAAAGCATCCAAATGCCAGGCTGGCTGTTACTGCATCCTCTAGCAATACTGTGATCTGTGCACATAAGGTGGTGGGTGCTGTGGGCAATGGCTGCCTCTGCAGTTGTTGCCTGACCAATAGGTCCATCTCCTACCGTGCCAGCAAATCTGGTTCTTCTGGGCTCTTGGTCCTTTCTATTTCAGAAATGGCTTTTTCTGAAGGGTCTTCTGCCACTCATCACCCACTCAGCTAGGCAACAGCTTTTCAGCCTCCTTTCCCCCCCCACTGTTCCTAACAAAGGCATGTGATGTACTTGTGATAGACTGAATTTCATGGTAACCTCTGTTTTCAGAGAAGACAAATAGATGATTATTCGTAGTATGTATACAGCATCCTATAACTGTTTAAAATGAGCCTGCTATGCTCAGAGCTTTTTAATGACTTTTTTTTGCATGTGGAAGTAGTATTAATCTTGGTTTGCTGGCCTCGGGAATACTGTTGTGGACTTTATTTGAGCTGCTGGTAGTGCTTATCAAGAAGCACTGGTTTTTGACACCTGTTGATAAGTAGTTCTACAGTTTAATGATATTTTAGGAGCAAATCTAGAATAGCTTCAAAGCTATTTCTTAGGAGATCTAAGAATGCCGAGGCTCTATTTGTGGCAACCTTTCATATAAATTTGGGGCAACCTTTATGTAGTCTCGTATAGTTCTCTGCAAGATATGTAATTAATGTTACTGCATAGGCACGCCAGGTAGAGCTCACCTCTACTGAGAAGGTTAGCCGAAAGGCCAGGACATTGGAAGAACCTGATTTTGATGACTTTGAGACATTCAGTTGCTTGTCGATTTGTCTTTGACCCCTTCCAGAGGATAAATTTTACCCTGTGGAGTAAATTACATTCACTTTTTTTAATCATTGCAACAAAAATATTCAGCACTACTTCCTGAAGAAGTTATCAAGGAAAACTTGTTAAGGAAATGAGATGAAAATTCTTATTTAGTTCCTTTCCTTTTTCATACATAGCTGGATTTTTTTTTTTAACCTTTCTATACTTCATTTACAAGTCACGATAATTTTTAGTACTGCTTGTTAAACAGGAATCTTGACTATATTTCTTTTCTCTTGTCTGGGCAGCAGATGCAGGAATTGCCCAGTGTGTGAAAAGATCATGTAAAGGAATCTGCAATCACCTCTTTGCTTGTTTTCTCTCTCCTTATTTTTTTTAGTGCCCCTCCTCCCTTTCCTCCCCCTGTTCATATCATGGTTATATTGTGTTTAAGGTTACGCTACCAAAACTTCTAGGTGGTCATAAAACAGTTGGGAATAAAAAAAATGAAAGCATACTTTCTTTCTAGCGTCATCAACAAAAGCCATAATTTGTTGGCTTGCCCTTTTTCAAGGTTGAGCTTTGCACTGGAATTACTCCTTTGCTATCTTAATGAGTTTCGCCAGTTTGTGCATTTGCATGTGCTGTATTTCTTTATCTGSATAAACAGAACGGCTATTTTCTTGGATGTGACGCTGTGTTAGTCAGTGTTCACGTAGAGTGTTTGGATGCTTTTATGCTTCCTCCTTTTAGAAGCTGGACTTCATGCATTTGGCTTTTAACTGTTCTGTCCTCTGCTGCCTTCCTTGTTTGCATGTGGTTGCATTTACATAAGTCTAACTGTGAAGAACTAGTTTGGTTTTTTTGGTTGTTGGTTTTTCAATTGTTGATACCTATCATAGAGCTTAGCAAACAGCTAATGAGGTTTCTATTTCAGGAAATAGCACAAAATATGTATTGAAGTAATATGTAAATGCAGGAAGTATGCTGTTGCCAATATAACTCTGGCTTCGTTGGCCAAGTTGAATTCACAGTGTTATATTAGGATATCTGAAGGTAATTATTCCATCCTATTGACTTAGGTGTCTAGGCATGGAAACAACATATAGTGATCTCTATATAAAACTTGTGGAAACTAATATAGCTAGTGGTACTTGTGGAACTCTACGCCTCCAAAGCATGGTACTGCTCTTAATTAACAATTACAACACGGTGTGTACTAAGGAAGTACCATTATTATTTCTTGTGTGGAGAACTAAGGTAAAAGCCAGCAAGTCTGGTTTCATTAACAAAATTGTGGTTAAATCTTTAGGGTTTCTTTGCCTTTCGTTCCTTCTGTTGTCTTTTTGGGACGTTGGCCCCTGGCTAGTGAAGGACACACCCCTGCTGTAAGGAGGCAAAAGTGGAGGCTCACCTTCGCCCAGCAGTAGCCAGGTGAGGGGCTTAGGAGGATGTGGCGGTGAGGACCACTCACAGCTGAGCAGCATGACTCTGTGCTTGGTGCTTTTCCTGTCCAGGGGACAGACTGGCTGTCACTGTGGTAGGGAGGAGGACAAGCCTTTGGAGGACTCATAGTCTAGGAAGTCTATGTTCAATTAAGTAGTATGTTATCAAATGAAGTACAGACCAACTCTACTGCAACTTTTGCTTAAATATAAAGAACTGGTTTGCAGAAATCCATAGAAAAATTAAAAAAGCTGTTGGATTAAATTTGTTTCAAATTAATCTAATATTTTCACATTTTTTTATTGTTTCTGTTTTTTTTTCATTCTGACAACTTGTATTGGAAGAATGGTGTATTTTTTTAATCTTAATGACCCACCTCAGAACTTTAATTGTAACACTCCTAAGGCAGATGTGAGAAGAAGCTAAGATATTTCAATAGCTGCGAGCTATGAAGCAGTATGTTTCACTGTATTCATCAGTATACTATGTCAGTGATGGCTATACGTTTTATACTCTTACTATCACCTGTCATTAGAAACAGTAGCGTTATTTCTTTACTTTCAGAGTTATGAAACAAAGCACACTTGATTTTGGACCTTCTGTGTTGCTGGAGGTCCCAATGCTGGTTCTGCTCCACCCATACTGGAGTAAACTGAAGTTTTTGAAATCCAAGGCCTGGACTGCATATGAGTGACAGGTCCCTTTCATTATTTGGGTATACTTTTTCCAAAGCTAGAAGGTGCTAGCAAGCCACCCTGCAAGGCTCTGGCTCCCTGGGCCCTGTTTCTTATACCTTCAAGCCTGCTGTGGGGGTGAGCTCCATCCCTGTTTCCTTGCCTGGGGATCTCTGTACCCTTTAACTCCACTAGCTCACTTCAAAGGACTCTTGAGGTTTGCTTCTTCAGATGTACCCAGTAAAGTGCCATTATAGCTCGGCAGGCATCAGATGGAATGACTAGCAGTGGGAGGGAAGGATAGTTGTGCGTTCCCACTGAACTCTTCTGCACCAGAGTGGGTTTATGATACTTTTATGTGGGATCTATTTAAATCTGTCTGATGCGTGAGGTGAGTTAGAGGCCAAAGTATGGGACTGAGATAAGACGGACCAGTCTCTTCTAGCTCTATAATTGTTGGGATGGGGAGTGTTTGACAGGTCAGTTTGTTTCTCCATGACCCAGATTCCTTATCTGTGAAGTTGTTGCAGTACCCTTGATGTATTTGTAAAACATTTTGAAGTGTGTCAGTGATGCGTGTTTAAGAAAACTAGATTATATCATTATTGGATGCTACACATCAATTTCTGCCTTAAACGTTTGCAAACTAACGGGAGCCCAGTGGTTTTGGTTTAATCTGTTTTTAATGCACTGGCAAATGTGTATGTGTAATACCATGGAAATCTGTATGTACCTATGACTTCCCTGTGTTTTGTGGTGTGATAGCRGAAAACTGTTATTAATCAGAAGCTGGATGGGAAATAGATTAACAAGAACTAAATTGGGAGTGATGGTTGAAAGCCAGTTAAGCAACAGAGATATTTTTTTCCTCAGTTCATTTTAAAAAAAAACCAACAACCCCCCCCCCMAAAAACCGCAAAAGAGTGAGGAAGACTGTCATCTGCCCATTTGCAAAGCCTTTCAAATGGTAATGTAAAAAATATTTGGGTTTTTCTTTTGTCATAGTACCTGTTGGCTTACCTCAGAATCACCAACTAGTATTCTTCTRTCTGCTGTCACTAAACTTCCYAATCCTTTTTTCCCCCTCTTCTTCAGAGAACAAGGGACAAAAATACCTTCCTGCAACTTGTTACTTGTCCTCTAAGTCTGGGCAAAGCTACACTTCCCGACTCTGCTGTGAAGAGCTGGGTAAGAATGGATGCGACATAAAGCAGAAGTCCTGAAGCCTGAGTCACCAATCTGATGGGCTTACTGTAAGTAGGAGTAAGACTTGTTTTTCGCCTGTCTGCCATGCAAATAAGAGTTCAACAGTGCATTATTATTTACTTTTTTTGTGCTAGCACTAATAAGCAAATACCAGAATCAGCCTTCCTAAACTGTCAYGAAGTATTGGCACGCTCAAGGTGCCAAGCTGCTGTTGAAATCTGCTTCAAAGACATTCGCAGTTCGGTTTTGGGTGAGGTGACACCTTGGTACAGGTTCTAAAACATAACCTTAGACTTCGGGCTGAATTATGCTGTGTCTTAATGCAACTGCTCTTTATAGTCGTGGCTTTCAACAGGGGTCATGGCAGTGTGCCTGTGTGCAGGGTACTGCTCTGCAAGCTGGAGGAAGGTATTTCTCAGTGCATGACTGGGGCACTTCCTCGGCTTTTTTTCATGTAGAGTAACATTATGAGAGGACTCAATAGATTAAATTATTTATTAAAATGGTTGCTTGTGGAGGTGTGTAACTGCCTATTTTAGAATTGCGGCAGCAAACATTTTGTGTTTCTTGTGCCTTTGCTAATCTGTGGTTTTACTTAACGTTAATGTTTAACTTTAAAATAAACTACTATGTGCTTGAAACATTGGCTGTAGCTCCTCTCTTTTACTCTGTTTGAAAAACTTCTCTATTGGTGTGGCATATTGTCTCCCTGCCATGCTTCCCTCCCTGTTTTTGGTGTGGTGGCTACAACACACAACCAAGAAAACAACTGTTTGCCGTTCACACGGAAGAGTGAAAAATATGTGGCTTGTGGGGCTGCTAGCCATTTAACTAAATGAGTTAGTTAAATCTGTATTTCCTGATGCTTTGTTCATGTTCTCGTTTCTGTGTCATAAACCTCAGAGCGATACATGAGTAAGTGTTGAGAGAGGCAGGAGGACCTGAACTTGGTACTGACACCATATGGGTTGTTGCCAGGATATTTTTTAACTCTCATTCTGTCAATGAGAGTGAGCACTAACTTAATCTTCTCGGTTTGTGTGGCGCTCGTGTTAATGAATAGTTGCCACTGTATAATCCTCAAGGTTGTATTGAGAGGCTGTTGAGATCTGATTTCATGCTGCACCTTAATTTGTACCCTCTCTTGAAATACTTCCATATTTCCCCCACCCCCACCCCCACCCCACCCCATTTGGCATTTTTCTAAAGGAAAAACCGACAAGAAAGGTGGACAAAGCTTCTGGATGTGATTATTTTCTGTTGGTTTTTTTTTTTTTTTTTTTCTTATATAGGTTCATGCTTTACTTCCAAACACTTGAATTGTTTCGGTACTGCTGACAAAGGAAAGATGACCTCTACTGTAGTAAGTAAACAAAATATTCAAAATATTCCTCTCTGATTTTTTTTTTTTAATGTGGTTTTATTTCTTTACACATAACAGCCTATTGAGTGATGTCCTGGTTAACAAGTCTTTTAAAATGTGGAGTATTTGTTGTGTTTTCTTTTCTGCGAAAAGGGAAAGATATACTGTGAGGCAGGTGTAAGAGGCTTGAATTAACTAGCATTTCAAGTGCTCAGATACTCCTGGGAGAGATTTATGCTTTTAAAGCTTATTTTGGAGGGATAGATTGAAATGGCTTCTAACTAGTTCTTAAAGCTCTTCCAGGATAAATACTCCACAACCTGCTGTAGGCCAGTGCGTTTCAGAAATAGCTTGGGTATACCTGGTGTTGTCATAGGACAAAATGGGTCAGTAAGCATTTATCCTAGACCTGGACAACTGCACACCCAAAGGCTGTTACTTGTCAGCATTTCTTTTGATGATGGTTCTGCCTAAAACTGTCCTTCCTGCTTATTTCTACCCTGTCAGATGTTCCAGTGCAATGATTTGTGCGGCCAGCGGGAGGGCTGGGCTCAAGAATCCTTCTTTAGGTTGTTACTTTGGATCAGGAAACTGAGCTCTTCATATGCCTTCCAGCCTCACTCTCTGTTATTTTTATTATTCAAAGTGAGAGGTATTAGGCATGTACTGTAAATCTCTTTCTCTGCGTAAATTGGAGTCACTAGTATGTGTGTGCATGCATGGTGTATTTCTGCATTGGCAGAATTACTTAGTAGGGTTCTGAATGTAAATGGCATCTGAAACTTATTTTGTCCTAATTGCAGTCTTGCCTCTTGTTTTTAATTTTCTTCTGTTTTCTTCCCCTCAACATTATCATTTAGGGTCCACTGCCATACTATGAAAATCATGGCTTTCAGCCAGAAAACGTCTATTCTGCCAGGCAGCCAGTAGGTGCTAACCTGTATCCACAGTACTCAACAAACGCTCCGTCAGTGCCAAGCTATGTCCCGAGGGTTGCTACCCATCAGTCGAGTACGCCAGTAGCACATTCATCTGGGAGGACACGTGCATCAAGTAAGTTTTGTCGGGATTTCTTCCAATTTTAGACTTAAGGTCTTCCAAAGTAAGGTAACAAATAAAAGGTATCTTCCCTTCCAACTCCTATATTGAAGGAGCCACTTCCCCGTGGATGAAGTAATAGCTGGCTGGGATGCCGGTGTAACTGGAGAGGAACCTGGGCGATTTGGAGGAAGGGTGTTGGAATGGAGAAAAGTCTGTCTGGCAAAAAATGTCTGTTTTTAATGTCAAGGAAATAGATAGTGCTGGTGGCTGGAAATGACCTTATTTGTGAACCTAATTTCTCTTTTTCTTCTTGCTTTCATTTCAGGTGTAAAGAAAACCATAGTCATTATATTATCAATTTTACTAGTCATTTGTTGTGCAATTGCTGCTTTCTTCATCTGGTATTTTGGTAAGAAATTTTTCTTGTTGTTGTTCTGAAAGAAAAGGTGTATTAAACTTTTAAAGTTAGAAATATACATTCTTACCTTCCATTTTATGCTGAATTAAGGACAGGAAAGTCTTCATTACCTGTCTCCTGAGAGATGAACTAATATTGCTTCCTAATGGCTCAGTTTTGTTTGTGTTGGTTTTTTTTTCTTTCTTTTTAATGAGCAATGCTGCTGTCACTTTCTTTTCTCTTCATCAGGTAAATATGTTTTTGACGTTAAGTGACGTAGTCAGCTTTTTGACTCTTCTGGAGCGGCTTATTCAGGTGGCTTCTCTGGAAAGCTCCAATCTATCTGGCAAAAGCTGGTGCAGTACAACTGTACAGCACCATAGCTGTTAGTAAAGAGTAGTTTCACCTCTTGCAAGGGTTTTTGCACTGGGGGATAGCTGGCACGTGACTGTGTGTGGCCAACACATTCTGCGGTGCATTTCATTAGGGAAGTCACTGCTGTGCATCCTCTCTGAAATGGAACTCTGTTCCAAATTTGAACTTCACTTAATTTCAAGTGAAGGAAGGAGACTGAAGTAAATTTGTATGCCTTAACTGCAAGAGTGTAAATGGTCAAGATATGTTTTATTTTGGTAAAACGGGATCTCACTTGGAGCAGAAGTAATTCACGTCTGTTTATTTGTTTCCGTGAGGCTTTTGCTTTGAAAGTGTGTTAACGTTGTGTGAGCCCAGCCTGTCTCACTACTGTAAGCCAAACCACAGATGATACGTTTGCCTTGGAAGTCATCCCCAACAGGGGTGACTGAGCTCTGAAGCTGGGCTAGAGCAATTCTGTTCAGCTTAGGTGAAGTTTGTCTTGTGCTATCTTAATTTCCCTTTCAATGAAAACCACTTTTCAAAGGAAACTAAAAAACTATTTGCTATGTTTTTAGAAGCCTCTCCTTTCTGTTCTGTTCTGTTCTGTGCAGGAAAAGAAAGGAAGAGAGAAGGGAGTTCATTTAAAACTATTAGGATGACACTTTGTGTTCTTAGGGGTTTTTTTACTCACTTTGATTTATACAGGGTGAATGTAATCTTGTTTTAAATGGCAGCAAAAGCAAAAGGATGTAATTGGAGTAATTGCTTTCTTCCTCTTGTTCTGTTTATAAGTGTTATGCTTTGTCAGTGCAAAGCCGACTCCTTATAGACAACTTAATGGTGCTTGCTTATTCAGGGGAGGCAGTGGACAAAATCCAATCAGCTGCATCAGTGACTTAATCTGACAAGGGATGTAAAGGACAGAGCAATACATCTTCTGTTGTGTCAGGCTAGGTCTCCTCCCACCTCTGAGTTTAAGAGCTCTTTCTGATGTTTTGCTCTACCAAAGTGGAATACTCCTTAAGATGAGAGTTGGCAGTAGCCGCCTGAGGCTAAGCTGATGTTCAGCCTTACGGCTGTGTTGCTCTCTCCCCACAGTAGAGAATCATTGTCTTGGCTCCTTAATAGAGTGTGGATCTTCAGGAGTGTGCATGCCGCCCTCGCAGTGGTGTGATGGAGTGAGCCACTGCCCCAACGGGGAGGATGAAACTCGCTGTGGTGAGTGCTGGCAGTCAAGGGGGGGACCTTCAGCCAACTGCAAGAGTTTTTGAGCAAATTGCCTTGTCCAAAGCTTGCCTAAGTTACAATAGGGCCATTTTAGCCTAAGTTACACCTCAAAAGGTTTAGGATGTTTGAGCACTTTGAAGCCTATATCTGGATACTCAGTTTGTTTCCAGACTGATTGAAAAGTTGAAACAAAATGACTGWCTCAGGGGTTTGAGCTGGCTTAACTTTGAATCAGTTTTTCAAATATTACCTTTTAATTTGAACGGGGTTTGTGCAAAACTGCATGTAACATTGTCTCTGGAATCAACAGTCATCGCTGACTTCTTAGTGGAACTTCAGGTGATAACATAAATCTGGTGGTCTTCAGTCAGGCTTGGCTTTTTCCACATATTTTGCATTCCTTATTCACCCAATAATGCTTCAACTACTTCATAACTCCTTTGCGTAAGAAAGCCTGRTCTGATCAGTGTTTCCAACTGAAAAGATGCCAAGGGAAGCTTTAGTGCAGAGCTGAAGGTGGAAGGTGGAAACATCATCGATTTGTCCATTCCAAAGGTGTGGCATCTTGTTTCTAACACCTGTGTTGTGCCAGTGCCACTCTGGAAAACTCCGGCTGTGCTCTTATTCTCTCTCTGGGAACTTTTATTCTGCACGTGCCTCATGCAGGACTAGCATTTACTGGCATATGCTCTAAAGCTGTTCCTCTCCATTTGGTTGAATAACGGGTTTTTGGAGAAGCTTGTTCAATCTGTTCTTTTGCTTGAACTATTTTATATTAAATTCTTGTGCAAATAAATACATAATGGGGCATGGAATGTCAGAGCTAATTGCTCCTTGTTACATTCTTGCTCTACAAGCACTTGTCTGAAGAAATTTGGTGTATTAATATATAACATATAAATAGAATAGAATAGATTATATTTTGTTTATACACAATATTTGAAATATTAAGAAATACATGGTTGTGTAGATAAAAGATAAGAAAAGACTGGCTATTGCAATCTTCCGCAGTGGTAGAATGTGAAAGAGAATTTTGAGCATAAAAGCTGAGATGAAAAGATGAACACTGCAGCACTATATTGTACACTTGCATTTTTAAACTGGTAGTTCTTAAACTGCCTTACACAAAAGAATTAAGTCATTACGATATTTCTGTCTACTTGGTATTTACGCAGAATTTGAGTAGAAGGTAGCATTAAATTAACACCAGTTCATACATACAAGCAAATATTGTGGGTACCAACACTTTTAAGTAGAGAAAGAACAGTAATATAGCATGTGGTGTTCTTGGTTTCTTCCCCACCTCCCCCTTCTTCCATTTCTGGCAGTTAGACTTTTTGGACCAAACTTTATCCTGGAAGTTTATTCACCTGTCAGCAAATCCTGGTATCCTGTTTGTCAAGATGACTGGAATGACGATTATGGGAAGATTGCATGTAAAGACATGGGCTACAGTGTGTAAGTCTAACCTTCGTCAGCCTTTGCACATACATAGAAAGGCTGAAATTTCCTTCTTGCCATTTTTAAGAATGTGTATCTGAAACAAAAAACAGTTGGTGATCTAGTTCTTGTGAACCCAGGTGGGTCCTATTTTAACAGTGGTAGCTGTTACAGAATCAAAATGAAACGTTGCTCCAAGTATCAGGGTCTGGCACGCATGCAGTGGTTACTCAGTGGGGTCACTTGTATCTAATATATTCATTCACAACCATCTTCCAGACCTTGCTTCAGCAGATCATTATCATTGCTCAATAACATCCAGTCTGAGTTAACCTGTCATCACCAGTATTACATGGAAAGCCTTGGTCTTCTGAGGGCACAAGTAACACCAGCTCATGTGGAAGATCGCCATAAACATTCGTGGCCCATAGCGCTGCCCACGTTCTCCCCACGTAATGCCCTAAATTCTTCTGCGGTTGAAATACTCAATGTTGCCTCTCTCTGGTACAGTTGGCAAGTGCTGTCTTCTGGTATGCGTGGAGTAATGGAGTGAATTTATTGCCCGAGCAGGCAGAACTTGTGTGTGCCCACGCTCCGTCGTGGTGCTCTGAATTAAGGTCTCTGAACCGGCAGTGACCCCAGTAGTTCCAACTCCAGTAAGACAGCCCAGAAGCAACTACACAGAGCTGGTCCTCAGCTAGAAAGCCTGGCAGAACAGCAGCACTTGCTACCCCTGTCCTTGTCCCACAGAAACGTGGCTGTCACGACTTATTGGACCTGAACTCTGCTATGCTGAGTAAATGTGCCAGCAAAGGCATCTCTTCATTTTGCCCTGTTTCATGAGGCTGAAGATTCCTCCCGTGTATGCATATTAGATAAAAAATTTATTTTAATCTAGTAACTGTTTGATGGGAAATGGAACTTGACAAATGTTTAAAGAATCTGAGTGTCTGGCACTGTACTACAACACTGGCATTTAATTAAAAAAAAAATCATATTTTTAGTGTTGTTCATGTCAGAAGCTCTAGCTTGGCATAGTTTATTGCTTGTTTGAAAACTGAAACTACTGGGTTTCATAATAGACCTTCTGTTTTGCAGAGATACGTATTACTACAGTCGAGGAGTAGCAACTGAAGTCAGCTTTAAAAGCTACATGAAGCTGAACACAAGTGCTGGGAACATAGACTTGTACAAGAAGCTGTACAGCAGGTATCTTGGTTTAATACAAACTTTTTTCCTTTTATCAGGGCTCTTTTTAGCTATTGTAAGAGGTGTAGCTTCTGCCCATAGTGTAATGCAAGCACATCTTTCAATGGGGATTGTTAGAGGGAAAGAGACTTTGTTTTTAATCCGATTGCAGCAACTGCTCTCCCTTCTATTTAAAAACACAGCTGTCATTTTTCCATCCTCCCTCTTCTCTTTTAAAAGAGAAGATGACCCATCCTGTTCCCGCCATGCTGTCTAGAAGCTTGCCATGTCAAAGATACTTTTCTAAGGCTCTTTGACCATCAACAGGAGTTTCTGTATGGTGACGATAGCTACCAGCTATAACACATTCACAGTAGCTGGTACAGCTTTTTTTTTTCAGTCACATGAACACACAGCATGCAAAATGGATCTTTCACTGTGGAAAGTATTATTYTTGTTCTCATTAAACAACTCTGAAGTGTCTAGTCTCTAAACCTGTAGACTGCTGTGCCTGCAAAGTTCCCATGGCTCCCTTGTTTAGGTTCTTCTACAACTACTTCATAAATCAGCTCAGCTTTTTCCCATGCTGTTCTTCATCTTGCTCCTCAATAGGCTTACGAACCTTTTGTACTGGCGACTGCAGTCTTCCACATGACAGTTTTGGTGAATGCAAGAAATGGTGGAGGCCAGATGGTTGCTGGTAGGGTAGCTGGAGAGAGTGAAGAAAGGAGGGAACCCTCAGCAGGAAGATGAGGGTGAAGGCAGGGCACGTAGCTGGAAAGGGTAGGAAGCAGCTGGAGGGTGAACTTTGCCCACCATTTGCTTCTCTGTGTGCCTAAAATCCTGTTTGTTTTTTTTTATTTCTATTGCAGTGACTCCTGTGCATCAGGAAATGTGGTTTCTCTGCGCTGCATAGGTAAGTGCCTGTGTTTCTCAAACTTCTGCTTGCTCATGTTTGAAATGCTCTGGCTGGGAAATTCTTCTGAATCTGCATAAATAATTGCCGTCTTTTGATGGGCAGATGATTTAACTCTGGTTCCCGAGTTTCAGACGGTGCAGCTTAAGGAGCGGGGTGGGAGAGGAGACAAGGAGGATGTTGGATCCCCAGTTGTTTTTGTCTTGTCTGCCACTGGTTCCTTTAAATGACTTGCCTGCGGTGAAGCTCTGTAGCCCTTGCCCAGCAGCCGTGGTGGGACGTCTGTGGTGCATCCGCTCTCCAACACGCAGCCATTGGGTGGGCAGTGTGTTCCTGATGGTGATGGCTGTCATGAGGCGACTCCTGGCTGTTGTCTGTTTTGTTGCACAACACAAAGGCATGTGTCTGTGTGGCTCGCCAGAGATGCTTGAATACCACACTCAAAGGTGTAATGAACCACTGGTTTATGGTTTGTGGTGAACCGAGGGCAGCAGCTACCAAATACTCATCTTGACGTTTGCAATGTGAAGGGGGTCTAGGCTATGGGGGACTCGGGATCTCGGTGTCCAGGGCAGGGGCCCGAGCTGCGGCATATCGAATGCCAGCAGTGCAGAGGTCAGACATGGTCTGCGCTYCCCTCTGCTAGCGAAGCCAGAGCTGCAGAAGCCATCTTCCAGACCAGCTCGCTCTTTAACTAACACCTGTGTGTGTGTAACTGACTCCTTAGAGTGCGGCCTGTCCACTAAAAGCGTGAACATTATGAACAGAATCGTGGGTGGCAGCGGGGCGGTGCTGGGGCAGTGGCCGTGGCAGGTCAGCCTCCACGTGCAGGGCACCCACGTCTGCGGGGGCTCCATCATCACCCGCCAGTGGATAGTGACGGCGGCACACTGCGTGGAAGGGTGAGTCTCGCCCGCGTGGGCACCGGAGCGACCGGCTCATTTGTTCGTCTCTCAAATGGCGATTTTTCTTGCTTGAGGCTGAAATGCACAAATTTACTTAAGTCTCCCAACTTTCTGCTTTAAAACTGAATTAAATACCATTCCTCCCCTCCCCCTGCCTTGAAGGCGGGTGCTAGGTACAGTGTTTTATCTATGTAGCAGTATGGTTTTCAAGTACTAAGGGAAGATTCGTTCTGGAGGAGGCTGGCTGCAGATCATCTGTCTGCTTTCTACAGCCAGAAAATCTGATTTTACTTGTTAAAGGTGGAAATTAAATTGGATGGTGGTGTTGGGCACAGATACCCACCCAACTTAAGAGGTAAACTCAAGGCACCAAACTTAATGCCAGACAGTACAATGTTTTCATGAAGATGTTGAATTACACTGTGAGAACACAAAGAAAAGGAAAAAAAGGAAAAAAAMCCCCAAACCCTCAAATATTGCACAACTGTAGATATGATCAATTTAAAGATGCCTGTACCATTTATTTCCTCGTATCTTCACGCCACAGGGTAGTAAAGCCCAAGTCAGTATTAAATGTAGATTTATACCTATCCAAGGATAGGTGGATAGGATCCACGTTACACAGGCATCAACAAGAAAAATAGCTGGTGCTTTGTACATTTTTAACCTATAAAGGAGAGTTGAGGGTGTTGTGGTACCTTGTGTACAGTGGCAGAATATGTTCAAAAGGTGGCTGCTTCTGTTGGAGGGAAAACCCACTAAGCAAAAACATTTTAACGGTTGGTTGGCTGGATCACAGTTCGAGGCTAAGCCAAGGGGAGATAACTTTGTCGTTAATCTTGAGAAAGGAATGCAAGTGTTTATTTTTATGTGATGATTTTATCCCTCCTTTGTTTTCTGATTTGAGCTTTGCAGTATGCAAAAGCTTTAGGAATGGCAACCAAGCTGTAGCTGGCACAAAACTGGTTTTCAGTCTTGATTTTTTTTTTTTTGATCTTTTTTTTTTGGAGGAGGGATGACTTGCAAGCACTACTGCCTTGGCAGTTCTCATGGAGGGAGTTTCAACACTTGTGGAAAGTTTTCTATTGAGCATTTGTAAAATGTGCTGGAGCACAAGGGACCACTTAAATTGCATCTAGCGAGCATGCTTAACACTTAAAAAACCCCCACCAAACCCCAAAACCAAACAAAAAAACCCCTGGCATTTTCAAGATAGTGAAATTCCTTCACTAGATCATGTTTTTACTAATTCTAGCTTCTGCTGCCCTTGCATGCTTTGGATAGTACATGCAAGTGGTACCACTGACATGTGAGACCTCAGAAATAACTGCTTGATCCCTCAGCCATGGAAATCAATAGACTTCAGTGTTGCAGTCTCAGACTATAATTTGCTGTGCTGAGTGACTAGGGGATAGACTGTGATACTTAACCCATTTCAAAGATTTTTTTGRTATATTTATGCAATTAGAGTCAAGCTTTCACAAAGTTAGATGTCTTGCAATTTGTTTACCTTGTTCTTCAGAAACAGTAGTCAAATGCATGTGCATTCTTGGTCACACATGCATTTGACTACCATTTCTGAAGACAATTTTTTGAAGGTCATAATCCGTGACTCGTTACCAGAGAAGCAAACCACCTAACCTTTCTTTTTTTTGTAGACAATTTTCTGACCCGTACAGTTGGAGGGTTTATGCTGGGATTCTGAATCAGAATGAGATGCTCTTAAGAAATGGATACAGAGTGCAACAGATCATTTCCCATCCGGATTACGATACAGATTCTAAAGACAATGATGTTGCCCTTATGAAGTTAGAGACACCGCTGAGTTTTACTGGTATGTATTCTGCTCTTTTTAAGGCAAAAATCCGATGGAATGAGCACATCTTTTAAAACTTCTGAAGTTCATCAAGAAATCCTTGTAGATACTTACGGGAAGAACACAAAATGTGGGTAGAGACACCGTAGAGGCAGAGACAGGGTAGAAGTAGAGACAGAGGGCACACCCTCTGATTTTCTAAGTAGGATTTATTCAAATCTAGTACATGATAAGGGAGTTTGGGCTCATCTCAATAATGTACGTTTACCTCAGAATGCTGTATGGTGCTTAAGTATTGCCACTCCTACATGTGCAGACTCAGGATGTAGTGGTGGAGCAGCTGAATAAACCCCAAACCAAGTTGCATCAAATAACATTGGGAAAAAAGCCCCCACAACCACCCCAAAACCAAACGTTACAAGAAGTTCCTTTCTTAAATGTTGATCTAGGTTGATTGTAAGCGAGCAGTAAAAGATAGAGGACAAACCATTATTTAAACTTGAAGTGCTTTTTGTGTACAGGTCCTTTAGATTTCAGTGCATCAGTTTAAAGCTACTAGAAGTAATCTGGAGGGGCTCTGCTGCTGCTGAGAGCAAGGAGGTTGTTTACGAGGTTTTTGTGTTTCACACTTGTATATAGGCATTGAATCCTGCTTGCATTGTGATTATTTTCAGCAGGGTTTTGCAAAGAGAATGCAGAGAGGTAGCTGTCAGAAGTTTTTCTTCTTTGTCCTCTACTGATCAGAAGAGCTGGTGTTAATTGTTCTAGTTAGCCTGATGAATTGAGCTAGAACCATTAACTGTTCTTGTTCCTCACTTTGAGGTGAAGATTAGGTAGCCATCTGGGAAAGGGCAGCTGGTGAGCTTTCTGCTGCTGCCTGCATTGCACAGTATTGCTTAACTGCAAGGAAGGTAAAGTACAGAGAAAATGCATGGTGTGTATGTATTCAAGTGGTGGTCATGCTAAGATATTTCATATGCATTTATTTGGAATTATGTCTGGATATCTGGGATTACAGATGTTACTGTGTTTGTTTTGTAGATACTGTACGGCCAGTTTGTCTGCCTAATCCAGGAATGATGTTCCAGCCTAATCAGCAGTGCTGGATATCTGGTTGGGGAGCAGAGTACCAAGGAGGTAAAGAGTGGCTCTGGATGGAATATTTTGGTCTTCTACATAAACCAGTCCTCTTCGGTCTATGAATAACCRTTGCATGGGCTGATTGGGCAGTTTGAGCCAGATCTGTTGATAGGCTATTTTTTTCACCCATTTTACAGCCCCTAATATTTACACAGGGCATTCTGTCTCAAAGCAAGTTGTGATGTGTGGCGTTCAGCAGACTGCAAAGGAGCCTCAAATCAGTACCGGGGGCCAGAAATACTCACACAGGAAACAATCCTGTGCCCCTGCTAGCAGGGCCACCTCTCCTGTAACAAGGGTAGCTGTATGCCAAGCCAGTCCTCTGTGGACATGGGAAAGGGCAGGAGCCTGTCCTTTCCACCACCTCCAGCTAAATTRGCATGATGCAAGTAAATTTGTAAGAAGTGAAAAGGAAAGGGAGGAAAGGTTTCTTTCAGTATGAGAAGGTACTGGGCAGGGAGGGGGATGTTGGGGAAGCCGGACCCTGAATATGGGAATTGCTGGGAGCTTGTGCTGGACCATGAAACTGTGGAGAGGTCCTCTTCATCTCTTGCAGACTTCATGTGCTCTTAGTAGCCCTGTAGATAACACAGTTGATTTGGGGCTGGAGTAGGCAGGTAGGTGCCACGTTCTCTTGCTTTACAGTACACTGACAGCAAAGCAGGGTAACTCACTGACCTCTTGGAAGGGAGTTTTAGTGTCACAGTTGTCTCTGTGTGATGGACCATACATCTTAAGTGTCCATCCCGACGTTTCTAGTAAGTTTATTTCATCTTGAACAGTGCTAGCTGCTGGGGTTTGTAATAGCAACATAATGTGATGCTTGTTCTAATTTTGTCTTTGTGTGTTTTTGTGCATGTTTCAATTTTAGGTAAAACATCAAATAACTTGAATTACGTTACGGTGCCCTTAATAGAACGTTCTAGGTGTAATTCTGCCTATATCTATAATGGCATGATTTTGCCTACAATGATCTGTGCTGGATATCTAGAAGGAGGAATTGATTCCTGTCAGGTAATTATTCCTAATTAACACCTAATAATGATCTGATTATTTTTGTGGTCTTACTAGTAGGATTTTTAAATCATCTATTAATTACAAACAGATCCTACACAAAAAAAAAAAAAAAAAAAAAAAAAAAAAAAAAAAAAAAAAAAAAAAAAAAAAAAAAAAAAAAAAAGAGTAATATTTTGGTTGGGCTTCTAGTTCCTTTTGTGGTGCATCCCTTTAAAAGGGAGAACTTTTGTTTCACCTTCTGAATGGCTGCCAGTGCTGAGTTCTCGCTACATACCCAAAGAGGGTGAGGCAGTCCTTTTTAATGCTTCAAGGATGTTTTGTTACCTGGTACTTGAAAGTGAATGAACACTCTTCATAATCACGGCGATACCCTAGCATTATGCTTGTGAACAAGAAAGTCAATAATGCTTATCTCATTTAGTGCTTTGGGCAAACAATTTCCATCCCTATTGCAAGCAGTCATCATTTAATACTGTAATTGCCATCACATTTTGTTTTAGTGACTACCTTAAACTGGTGGTTAGCTTTTTTTGAAAGTTAACCTGTGTTCCTGCAGTGAAATGGATTGTGTCTTTCCTGGTGGCCAGGTCACTAATAATATGTTTGTATTTTGTGCAGGGTGACAGTGGAGGTCCGCTAGTAACTAACAAAAACTCTGTGTGGTGGCTGGTTGGAGATACCAGCTGGGGAACTGGCTGTGCGAGTCCCAATAGACCTGGAGTGTATGGGAATATGACTGTGTTTACAGATTGGATTTATAAAAATATGCAGGTAAAATATTTGGATGTTTTCAATAATCTTAAATGTCCCAAATCCTGAAACTTGACTTTATATATAAAAATAAATAAATGTGACCTGTCTGCTAATGAAGCTGTTCTGTTGAGAAGCATCCAAGTAATTGGCAAGATAGTCTGTTAGCCTGTCAGCAGAACTTGAACCTTTGTTTTTTGTTTTGTTTTGTTTTTTCAACAGGCAAACAGATGACAACGCTGTCTGTCCTTCTTGCTGAGCGATGTTTCTGAGAACAAGAATAAATGAAGCCACGGGTGCCTGGGATATTTATTCACTTTGCAAATGATTTTTTTTTTCTCTTTGAGTTTTCTTTTTAAAAATAACGTGAAGGATTGCACACTCGGTTCTGTGCTGGCTACAGTGACTGATCTTAATCAGTGAAGGATTATCACAATAAGAACCTTTCTTCTTGTTGTGGTGCCTGGCAGAAAGTTGTTCTGTCAACTGCTTGCTGAAATGTGTCTCTCTAGTTGAGTAACTTTCACTTGATAATCAGGTACAGGCTTATAATGGCAATTTAAATCACAATTTAATTTAAGATTTTTGTAGCAGGATGCTGAGACAGTTGGTTTAGTAGTATTTTAAATTAAATGTTAAGTAATGTGAACATTGAATCTCTGAGCTGCTGGTTGGCAATTTAAAAAGAAATGAATGTTTTTTGGTTTATATGAAGGCAAGTTTTCATGCACTACGGAATAGGCACAGAAAAAAAATACTGCATATTCAGGTAGTTAAAAATCCTCAGGATCTCGACACAGCAGTCATCCAAGTCAGATTCTTCGAAGTGAGACCAGTCTGACTATCTCAGTAATTAAAAGTCCTGTTCTGCCTTAAGCTGCTCTGAACCCAAGAAGGGCAAGACCTGCCGTCACTCTCAACGTAGGCTACGGAGAGGGATGCTCCGGAGCTGTAGCAGGAAGCGGTGAGTTAAGTGTCCCGGTGGCGAGGTCCCTGGCTGCGCACATCGAGGTTGACTCTTGAACTCACCCTGCTGTGAAAGGCAAAGGGCAAAGTTTTTCAGTAAGGCTGCGTTGCAAGYGATAGACCTCTGATTGCAGACACACGTACAGAGGCTGGATGTTTTATACAAAGAAACACGAATCTGCGTTTCTGCGTAACCAGATGAACTACCTCATTTACTAAATTTGGCTTTTAATTCCTTAGAGTTCTCCTTTATGTATCTGCATGTATGTTTTTAGCAAAATGTAATTAATCAGAGTGCCACCTCAACTAGGACTTTGAAAATAATTTATAATCATAGTACAGAGGATCAAAAAGCCATACCAAGTCCCTTTTGTTAAGAAGGATAAATCTTTTGAATGAAATGACTCTACTAGTCTTGTTTTCTCTTTTGGTACTGAAATGCAATTATCTTGCGTGTAAACACTGCACCAAATAAA
>JAYKAV010002618.1:537265-603128 GCA_035582835.1 Phoebastria nigripes | reverse complement strand
AAAATTTTTTTTTTTTTTTTTTTTTTTTTTTTTTACAAATAGTTTTCCTTAGTAGTGGTTTATATCTGTTTGCTTGGAAGCAGTTGCTGGATTCAGTGTCTGAAGTGCTTTGAGGATCTGATTTAAAAAAAAACAAAACCAAAAAGAAAACACTAAAGCGAAAAAACCAAAACAAAAGAAAAACAACACAAGAGGGTGATCCAAGAGGTTGTTTTAATTCCGATATTTCGGGTCCTTGAACAAACCCAGGGAAAGAGAGCTGGATGTCCAGGAATGTTAGATGTCTTTAGTGGCTGGGTCTGATGAAATCACTCTGACTTGTGAAATTGAATTAAATAAGGAAGTTTAGCCTAAAGGCAGTGGGTCGAGGGAGTTGCACCTTATTTTGTTATTACATCTCATGCTGCCAGAAGCAATGTGTACCTGCCTCTCTTCTCTAGGTGTGAGACAGGGTGTTTTCAATAGCACATGAGCATCAAGTGCGCCTTGGGGGATACCACAAAGTAATCAACAAGTTTAAAGTACTTTCAAAATTGAAATTAAATAAATAAAGTTGTTATGGTATCAGTCTTTTTTATGGCTTCTGACCTGCAGCACTGCAAGTCAATAGTAGGAAAACAGTATACTGAAATGTGGAAAACTGGCTGTAGTGCTAAACAGGGTTAAGAAAGCTGTATGCTGTACTGGGGTGAACGCTGTGCCGAAGTCAGCCTTCGGCTGCTGCAGTTTCATGTCAGAGGGTCAAACACCTTCTATCATTTCTAGCTTGAAGAGAAGGCTTCTCTTGTAAGCATCTTGGAAATTACTACATGCCACACTGGAACAAGCACATTTTTTTTTAGCTGAATGCAGACATTACTCTTGCCACACAAAGCACAACTTTGCCCGTTAAAATAAATCCTCCATATGAAAGATGTCATGAATGCAGTGTGCAGTATTATATTTCGCGCTGGCTTCCATGAAATGAAAGAGCTTTTGGAAAGGTTCTCCTTGCCCTGGGGAGGGGAAGGAGAAAGGCAGCAAGCCACACACTGAGACACCCTTCTAATGTTTAACATCCTGGGTGGTTTAATCCCTTTTGGATGTCCAGATCCTGCCATCTATCGAATTGCCCATCAGTCCCAAAATTTCAGGTGACGCTATAGGCATCCAAAAGAAAGAACCTCTTAGCCTTTCTCTACAAATCGGAGAACTGAAAAAGGAGAAACAGAGCCAACCGCATCCTGTGGATGTACCGATCAGATGAAGTTAACTTTCTTTTCCCTTGTCGTGGTTTGACCCCAGCCGGCAACTAAGCCCCACCCAGCCGCTCACTCACTCCCCCCTGGTGGGATGGGGGAGAGAATCGGAAGGGTGAAAGTGAGAAAACTCGTGGGTTGAGATAAAGACAGTTTAATAGGGAAAGCAAAAGCCGTGCACGCAAGCAAGCAAAACAAGGAATTCATTCACTACTTCCCATGGACAGGCAGGTGTTCAGCCAGCTCCAGGAAAGCAGGGCTCCATCATGCGTAACGGTTACTTGGGAAGACAAACGCCATCACTCAGAATATCCCCCCCCTTCCTTCTTCTTCCCCCAGCTTTATATACTGAGCATGATGTCACATGGTATGGAATATCCCTTTGGTCTGTTGGGTTAGTTGTCCTGGCTATGCTCCCTCCCAGCTTCTTGTGCACCTGGCAGAGCATGGGAAGCTGAAAAGTCCTTGACTAGTAGACTACTTAGCAACAACTAAAAAACATCGGTGTGTTATCAACATTATTCTCATACTAAATCCAAAACACAGCACTATACCAACTACTAGGAAGAAAATTTCCAGCTGAAACCAGGACATCCCTCTAGGCTGGAACTGTTTCATGCCCACCATGTGCACCCTCTCTACCTACTGGGCTGGGACTTAACAGTGGCAACACCTCGCAGAGTCATCTTTCAGGTGATGGCAGGCAAGACTACCACCACAGAGAGGCAAAAACACAAAGGGAAGGGGGGGATTGCTAGGGTTGTGCAGTAAGCTTCATCTAGGAAAGTTAGTTAGATAATTTGATTTCTACAGTTTGTGAGATACACAGCTGAAAGCCCTCATCCTCATTTAAAAAAAACCACAGCAAAACACAACCCTCAGAGCTCTAGCTTTTTAATAATTATTTCAGTGATTGTACAGAGTTCATAAAGCAAATGTTTAAAAATGGGATAACATTTATTTAATCACAACTCCCCCAGTGGAGCACTTTACATAAGGGTAGGTGTTTGCATATAACTGGTTCTGGAAAATAAAGCAGAACTGAACACTAGAAATGAGTGTTAAAGGGCTGTGCTGACATTACATTTTTAGGGGCTTTTACAAAGTTCTTCAATAATGCTAGAAAACAAGAGTAGAAAGCTACTTCTGAATAATTAAGAAATCTACAGCGAGGTGAAGTCTCTCAGGTACTGGCAGGCTTTGTTGAGACGATTAACTCGTTGACTGAGATAGCTCTTATGTTTAGCAGCTTCACTGTCCTCCTGAAGGAGATGGCTTAATTTGTCTTTTTCTTGCAAAAGATGCAACATTGTCGTCTGTAAGCTGTCCCCAAAGTCATGAAGGGCAGAAGACAGGATGATCAGAGGTATCTGATTGGAGAGGCGTTTACTTGCTCCCTGCAAGAAGGAGAAAAAAATGCAGAAGACTTGTTTCCCAAAAAGGACTGAAAAAGGAAGGGGCTGTAGGTAATCTAGTAAGAAGTGACAGAACATTTTTAAAATGTTGTATTGAGTTACAGTTCAAGAAGTGAGTGCTTCTACGGACTAAAAAATATTCGCCATTAGTCTTTTTTGTGCCTAAAGATCTAAGAGTTACGGGAATGTCAGCTGTTGCTGTTGCTTTTTTCCCTCAGCAAACTAAACCCAAGGCAGGCTGTTCCCTGCTTAGCTCTGCCAGTTATCATTGGTAAGAGTTGTACGAGGACATACCTGACGAATAGTACTTGTGAACAATTTCTGGCGTCAAACCTGTCTTCTCTGAACACTACCAATCTGTTAYGGTACAGGAAATCAAACAGTGATTTTTCCCAAAGGTGGAAAATTCCTGTATTTAGATGGTATTTCTGACATGGTTGTCCTTTTAAGTGTAAGACAGCTTTGGAGTAAGCCTTAGCCTTAAGGGAAAATGTCCTCAGTAATTGTGAGTCTAGACTGTGCCTACATTACATCTATTGATATCTCAATGAGATGATTTTCTGCTTAACTTGACAAACTGTCTGGTCTAGTTATTTATGCAAATTGAAACAGATTGACCTAGAAGAGCTTGTGGGGCCTTTTCCCCAGAGGCATGCGCAGGGCTTGGGGGCTTAGCTGGTGCTCTTGGGTGACGGGAGGTTCAAAACCTCTCCAACTCCTGGTGCCAGGTGAGCACTTACGCCTGAGTGACTGGCTGCAACTGAGAGAGGTGCCGTCTTCCTTTCTTTTTGTGGCAACTGACTTGAAAATGGCAGTGGGAAGACCAGGTAGAGGCACATTTGATTTGTAGGTCCTATAAGGTTTAGGCAGCCCGTTTCCAGAGAAGTCTAAGGTGTTTCTGGCTTTAGATACCTCTGGAGCTCAGTGGCTGCAAATCTTTCGTGTACAAGGATGGGGTTGAGCTCAAGCTGAAAAATAACTAAGACTAGATGTTTAGTTTTTCTTTCTAGTTTGCAGAGATCTAGTCAATAGCAAGCAATTTGGCTGAGTCAGCTAAAGCACCTACTGAGCCTATGTATTCTCTAGGCACTACTGATGGTGGCGGGAGGGAGCCTCGGTGCTATAAATATTCTGGAGCCAAACTCTACCCAGAATCTTGACAGTCCTGCCATAGGTGACACAGATTCATGCATGCCATTTTCAAAGGCCATGGACACTTAAGAGCTTCCATCTCATTCAAAGTGTATTTGGCCTTGCATAAGTCCCATGGAGATATGATGCCCTGGCATTTGTTATTGTTAAAAATGGCGCTTAGGCATTTACAAAAATGTATAACTAGCATCTAAGACATTTGTGTTATAGCAGAGAGTATAGCGAGGGAGGGAAGAGCTTACGCAGTTTTCTCTTTGTCTCTTGTTCTCTGAAAGCCGATGTTTTTCTCTCCACCAGCCTGAGCAGCCTGAACATTTAATTGCAGGAATTTGTCAAAACCTTGCTATTGAAATTCAAGGTGAGATGCTACCTACCTTACTGCATTATTGATATTGAACTTGTTGCTTTCTGAGGGAGTTTTATGAAACAAAGATCAAAAGCCAATCCTGATACTGCCTGTTCTCTTTGCTGTCTTTCTTTAACATGATCCTTTGTTAAAACATCCCATTTGTCCTCACAGACTTAACTTCTATGGACCTATCTGCAATACAGCATACGCACTCTGATCTCTGCAGACAGCTGAATCCATTTTAACTTAATGTTTTATTATCGCTCCTCCTGCCGCATTAGTTTAGGATCTGACTGCAAGCCACTGACACAACTTTCTGCTGGCAGCAGGAATAGGCAGAGGGGCTTGAGGCTGACCTGAGCTCTCAGACGCTGTGCCAAACGCCGAAGTGCTATACATAATGTTGTTAAGCTTGTGGAAACTAGTGTTGTTTGAAAACCGTGAGACAAACTTGCAGTGGGGAAAGCAATCCTAGGACCGTTGCTTCCTTTGCTGGAGAGAGGGGCTTGCCATCAACTGAGTATCAATAACTTCTAATTACAGGGCCAAGGGCTCTTCCCCATCCTATCCTCTCCTCCATGCTGGTAAGTGACTGTCCTTTCCTCCCCCTGACACTTGTCCCCACAGGAAAGCCAGCAAGAGAGTATTGTACTGGCGTGGGGCTGTGTAGGCAGCAGGGAGTCACCCCCTTCTCCGTGAAAGGCTGGAGGAGGGTGAGGAGAGGACTCACTTGCCAATGGCATATTCCCTGAGTGAGGGGCAGCCGCAGCAGGGAGCCATGCCAGGCTGGGGGGTAGCTAACAAGTGGTTTAGGAGCCAGCTGTCATTTTAACAACCTACAGGCTTTTYTAATCACCATATCCCGCAGTGTGCAACTACTTCTCCCCAGTGACTGTGCTGAGACAGACCGTCAGACCAGCTTTGTCCTGGCATTTTCATCGCTGGTCAGAAGCTCCGATTAATTCGTACAGAAGCTGTGTGTGTACCTGGACGAGACACTTACACCCTCTGGCTACTATTCCCTGCATAGTAGTAGTATTGCATGAAAGACTTATATTGACTACAGTGAGATCTGGATGAGGGATATATGCTATAGCATTCAGGGTGCAGAAGAACTGCTGTTCGTAGTCTGTAAACTCACATTGAAATAGGTCTTCGTGTGAGAAACCATTTCCTGGACAAAGGAGAGGTCTTGATTCAAAACAGATCCAACCTGCCACTCTTTCCCATGGCCAACTTTGGTAGTGTTTTCTGCCCTAATAGAGTTTAAATCGTTAATGTAAAGGTCATCCTGGCAGTATATGATTCTCTCCATTTTAAACTGGGTCCGGATGTGTCTTTCAGCCTCCGCTGCTTGTTTCTCTCTAATGTCTTCAATTCTGGTCTAGGAAAGAAAAGAACAACAAGTTCTCAGACATTTGCTTCCTTTGCAAAGGTGCTGGTGCTTAGCAGTGCCCCCAGGCAATGGCAAGGTGGGCACAGCGTTCAACAGTCCTTGCTGCAGCACTGTCTAATCCCAGACTGGCTCTTGGGATCATGGAGTAACGCTTTAGATTCTGGTTCCTCTGTTGTGAAAGAGCAGGAAAATGTGGTGGTTTTGTCCCCTCCTTAAACACGAGTGGGATCASTCAAATCCTGGTGCTTGGACCCTGAAGGAAAATACAAGGTTGATGGGAATAAGCAGCAACGGCCAGCCGTGAGTTCAGCCTGCAGCCTGTCCTATGTTTTTGCATGCATTTTGTTTGTGTCTCCCTCTTGCAGTAGGCAGTGACAGCAGGCACTGATGTGAACTCCATTGCCCATCCTGCCCTTCTCAAAAACCGCAGTCTCCTATCTGTTGTCAGCAAACCAACCCTGTCTAACCCCTCACTGTCTGGTGCTTTTATTGCAGTAATCTGATGCTTTCTGGCCTTTTTGATACTTCCACCTAAAAGTCTGTGGGGGCAGCAAAGTCCCCTCAGTCATCCTGAAATTCTCTTAAAACGCTTTCCTAGCATCCCTAAGAAAGCATCCCATCTTTTTTCTCATCTTCAGTGTCTACCAGAACTTCCTCCCTCTTCATTCTTCTTGCTGTGTTATGCCTAAAGACCCTCCCTAAACACCTCTGTGTTTGGCTGAAATAGCTAATTTGCTTGCTGTCTGGTTGGCCTGGGAGCTCAGTAGGGTTTGGCCATGCAAGTCAAATAGCAAACCATCTATTTCACTCACATTTGCCTTTTAGTTTCCTTTTTAAGCCGTACCCTGTGAGTGGACTCTGCTTCCTGGCTGTCCAGCATTGCTTCTCATCTCTTCCTCAAAGCTCTTTCAGAGAAAAGGCCTTCAGTGACATCCATATCATTTAACTCCACCCCAAAACACGCAATCCCCCRAACTGTGAACAGTCATCTTCTAACTCTCTCATAGTTGAATGATTTTTGGCTTGTCTGCTGCCGCTCCCTTTTATCAAAGATGAGATTCCTGCAGTGGCTAACACCCTGGCTTGCCTTTCAGAGAGGGAAAAACACTGTTTAGCGCTCTGAGGCTACCCACATGCTTACAAATCATTGCAGGACTTAAATTTGAAATTAATTATAAACTCTTCAAGGCAGCCATACCAGGTTTTCTTTGCATTGTGTTGTATGCATCAAGAATGTGACCAGAATGAATGAGGAATGTATGTTTTAGATCTTGTCAAAGTTGTACCGAAAAGCAAAAGGCACTTTCATTAGTGCCGTTATAAACATGCTATCATTTTCAAACTCTTCCTTATTTTATAAAAACCGTAGGCCTGCAAGGAGTTCCATGCTTGCATAAGGGTAATGCAATGGGATAGGTACTGTAAACATGGCTGTATTTACAAATGCCATTCTGTCTTGCTCTTGTCTTATCTCAGGTTATAGGTAGTGTCTCACCTTAGCAGCTCTGTTTAGATTGTGAAAATTAGCAAAATGCTTTTTAGTGAGTTCCATAAATTTGTCTTCAACCAGTCCTAAGGGAAGAACAGACAGACAAAATAAAGTCAGGTAAGCAAGTGAGGTTTTTAAGCTATTGTCAATATGACACTTGGGAAAACTACTCATTTTCTGTATTCATCCAGAAATAGCTGAGCAGCTGTACTGATGCACTATGCCGTTATGACCAATAGGTCAACATGTAGGAATTTAGATTTCTAGGTCCAAGAGTGTGAGCCATTAAAGACCTCCTGTAACCACTTAACACCTGAGAGATTGAATATCACTGAGATTTCTTTGATAAAGCAATTTCTGTGCTTACAGCTGTGTCCGACCAGATGTGCCATCACTTCGCCATGTAAGCACATCTGCATCTCACCCCCTGAGTGGCCTCCCCAGGAAGAGGGGCTAGTGCATATAACACAGAGCACTGAGTCTGGCACAGACACCGTAGCTGCCTTCTAAGGCAAACATAGGAGACATAGGACCATGACATACTTTTTCCTTGGATGCTTTTTACTGGATGAACTATGTACCCTTTCCCCCAGCCCCAGCAGTCACTGTACAGTACATACAACATCATGCAAAGAATTGGCAAAGAAGCTGGGTTCCCAGTTCAGGTTTGTGAATGCCACTCCCCGGGCTTGGGAATACCAAGCCACTTGGCTGGCACCAGGTACTTCTACTATACTATTTCTTTACTGTGTTATTTATTATAGTTATTTTCTAACTGCCTTCCACCAGCCACTGGGAAAAGTATTAACAAATGCTGGAGACCACATGTAGAGATTGGAGGCTCTAGAGAAGAAGCAAGCACCAAGGTTGAATCAGATTCACTTCCCCACTCTGAAGTATCCTGGCTGGAGCTCTTGCTCCAGCAGTGAGAACATCGGCTTATCCTGGAAAAAAAATTGTCAGGCACACCTATGTCTCCCACGCGACAGCCTCATGTGGCCTGCGAGACGTACCGATCACGTTGTTCAGTACCCCAATGGCTGGCTCCTCCAGTTCTATGATTTGTTCTTTTATAATGTCCTCAAATGTCCTGTAATTGGTAAAGCCTGGGAACTCCCGTCCACGATATTGGTCTTCATATTTCTGCACTTTACTGGGTACATGTTTTTTAACTGTAATATTAAAATAACATTGCTTTACTACTAAATCACTCAATTTATAAATTTCAGATTTAAGAAGGAAGTCTATTTCTCCTCTTTGAAATGCTCTTGAGAAGAACAACTACTGAGACCATCTTTCAAGCAATACCGTTACTACAGAACTGAGCTAACACACATTATCGCTCAGTGAATGAGCCATCTCACACACTGGATCAAGCATCTAACTGACAGAAAACAATCCAGAAATTATGATGGGGCTCAAAAATACTGGTTCTTCTTGGAATTGCTACCCTCACAGAAGTGGCCATTACCAGTCACTTCTGAGTTTTAAAAAACCCAGAACAAAACAAAACCCCAAACTCACTAAACAGTCTTATTCCAGGGAATCTACTGTTGACTAGCTATTTTTATTAGATAAAATAGGCCTGCATCAAAATCTGGGCTGCATCAAAAGAAGCGTGACCAGCAGGTCGAGGGAGGTGATTCTGCCCCTCTGCTCTGCTCTGGTGAGACCCCACCTGGAGTACTGCGTCCAGCTCTGGGGCCCTCAGCACGAGAAAGACATGGACCTGTTGGAGCGGGTCCAGAGGAGGGCCATGAAAATGATCAGGGGGATGGAACACCTCTCCTGTGAAGAAAGGCTGAGAGAGTTGGGGTTGTTCAGCCTGGAGAAGASAAGGCTTCGGGGAGACCTTACTGCAGCCTACCAGTACTTAAAGGGGGCTTATAAGAAAGATGAGGACAAACTTTTTAGCAGGGCCTGTTGTAACAGGACAAGGGGGAATGGTTTTAAMYWAAAGAGGGTAGATTTAGACTAGATATAAGGGAGAAATTTTTGACGCTGAGGGTGGTGAAACACTGGAACAGGTTGCCCAGAGAGGTGGTAGATGCCCCATCCCTGGGAACATTCACGGTCAGGTTGGATGGGGCTCTGAGCAACCTGATCTAGTTGAAGACGTCCCTGCCCACGGCAGGGGGGTTGGACTAGATGATCTTTAAAGGTCCGTTCCAACCCAAACTATTCTATGATTCTATGATTCTATCACGGTCAATATTTCTTTGTTGACATTATATGAATTTGCCATCTTAAATGAGGTATATCTCTTTGAATTGGTTTACATATTCAGGCAAAGATGTGTTTCTAAGTGTTTTGAAAGGTTTTGATATTGCCCTGTTTTGGGGTCAAATTTGTGAATCATGGATCAAGTGCACATGTGGAAGTAGAAGTCAAGCCATGAATGCATTCAGTTCTAACATTCAGATATATGAGTCCATGGTTGGATAATAACAAAACAAAACAAAACAAAATGAAAATGAAAAGACAGAAGTAGATGTGGAGTATCTGGTTCAGAGTCTGAAAATGTACCTGTACGGTTAAGGTTGTACAAAGCTGTAACATGGCCACAAGAACATCTACCAGCTTCACAACAGAAAGTTCAAGGCTTCAAGTATCCAACGTATCTGCTATTTTTAATACTTTCATTCATCATAAGAAAGCTGAAGTTAAACAGAGTCATCTGACATGCAACGATGTACCTTCAGAAATCCTAGTGGTGGCTGGTAACAATGCTTTTTGTTGAGGAAGGGCTTGCTAAAGCTACCTCTAGTTTTCAAGCTGTGTAAGTGAACTTACTCTGCTGCACATGCAAATACTTCACCTGAGCATATGTACACATGATTTTGGGGTAGCAAGAGCTGTGCTGTTGTAAGAGCTGCTGTGTGCTGCTACCCTGATCCTATTGTGAAGTTGGATGTATTAGTTTAAATCAATGGGGATAACCTGAAAGTGCCCAGAGGATTCCCCACTGTGGTTCAGCTGCCATGTGATGCCTTGTGTATCTTCTGCAACTCAGTTGCATTTTGTCCTCTGAAGAAGCTGCATCCTTCTGCTAGTGCTTTCTGCCGTTTTTACATCTATTTCTTCATGCCTTCATTGTCTTACTCTTTTATTCCCCTCCATAAAATCATGTTGATTGGCTTGGTACTTCATGAATGGGACATAAGAGACATTGACATATGCCAATGTCTGTCTGTCTGCCTCTCTTCACATATATGCATATATATACATCTATTTGTCTCTGGCTGATGGCACCTTTGCAGCCTATTTGTACCTATCATTTTAGAGTCACTAGTGATGTTGACATAGATGTGCATCAAAGACTAAAATAACTTGTTTCAAGAGCTACTGCTTGACTGGCAGCTGATGCTAAGAGCAAATGATGGGGTCTCTGAAAGATGTGAAAAAGATGCTGCAAAAGATGTTGAGTGTACAGCAGAGTTCAGTCTGCATGTATCACCCTATGCCTCAGTTTAGAACTGAGTTCAGTTAAGCAATTAGCCAGGTGGGTGATGCACAGAAAGGGGTACTCTTTACAAGGTTGTGGTTATTTCAGACTCAGAATTGCTTTCTCCACACCTTAAACCAGAGCTAAAGTAGAACAAAGAAGCCCAAAATTCTGAAACATTCCTAACAATAACAATAGTAGTAGAATTATAACAAAATTATTATATAGTTTAAATATATTGTTATTGTTATTATTGTTATTATTATTAATTATTAGTGTTGGTGTTGGTTTTGTTGCTGTTATTTAGAAGAATGGTTCAGAGAATCACCAACCAATTCTGTGCCAGGGTCCACAGTCTTGATTTTATTGCTTTGCTGGGAGGAGAGACACATCCACTGATCTCTCCGTAATGACAGCATTTAATGCAAGCTGGGTCTTTGTCCCCARGGACCAAAGCATAACTTGCCTAACACTACAACAGATGAATGCTCCTAGCTTCTTGTTTTTCACTTTCTTGAAAACAATCCATTGATGATGCTGTGTCTTGATTTAAAAGCAAGGGAATGGAATCTCAGGTCAGCTGCAAGTGATGGTTTTCTATGCTTACCTTTTGCAGCAGACTCCAGGAGAATCATTTCCCATGTTCGAAACTCTCTGCGGATTTTTGTAAACAGTCTGATTTCATTTCCAAACACCTCTTCCTCTCCATGCATTGCCTGACAGATGTCTTGATTAAAGAGTTTGATCAACTGTAATGAATTAAAGAACAAGCAAGCAATGTAGTAAAGTTTCATTTCTTCAGACTAACTTGCATATGTGAAGTAAATCTGCAGTCATTTGATGTTAAAGCAGGGACATGGTTCATTGAAAACATCCCTTCCTTACATCTTTTATGCTCTTAGCTCCTGTTTTTTTTTTTTTTTTCCAAAACCAGCACAGCTAGAGGAGAACAAACTTAACACTATTATTTTTTTGTTTGGTTTGGGTTTTTTTTTTGTTTTCCTGTGGAATCTTAGAACCATTTACTAAATTCTAATTGACCAGACTTGTATGAAGTCTTTGAAGGCTGATGAGCCTTCATAAGCACCTCTGCTGGCCTGCCAAAAGCTTACTGTAAGGGATTAGCTCCCCAAGATGAGACATTTAGATGGGCTTACAAACCATATTTTGATATCAGGAATGCATTTGATATTATGAGTGCTGTAAACAATGGAAACCCTTCAAAATGTCGGGCAGGCAGGAGTATAAGTTTTCCCTCTCTGAGATGCTTGATTTTGACCCCTCAGCCGAGTTGTTTTTCAGTTCTCTTGTCACATAATCACAGGAAAAAAATTGTTAGAAGGGGCCACGAGCTCCTGTGGTCCATTATTTTTGCAGGTATGATGTATTCCTGCCAGAGGTTTGTCTATGTTACTCTCAAAACACTTCAGTGACAGATACCACAAGCTTCCTGGTGGTCTATGCTGACGGTTTGCTAACTTCAGGTGGTTTCTTTTTCTCTCACGTTTRCCTCCTCGCTCTGCTCCGTGGCCAAACCAATATTGATACTTACATCTGTGAGGAAAATCAGCTTCTCGGTCTCTGTTTTGGGTGTGCCTTTCTTATACTTTTGTAGATCCTGTATCGTTCTTTGGAGCACCTCACGTATTTGGTTCTCTAGTGTTGGCAGAGTTTTCTGGGGGGTAGACAGTAAAGAAGGATGTTTAGGTAGGTTGAACATGTCTGGTTTTGGAAGGAAAACAAAATCCCTCTAAGAGTGACCTACACCTGCACAWGATCTTTGCTGCTCTTAGGAGTCCAAGAGCTCGCTGTCCTTGCATCCCACGCGTGATAGTGGGATAGCTGGCCTTCATTGAGAGAAGGCAGGGGGCTAGGATATCCCTGACAAATCAGACTGGACGTCACTGCGAGGCAGGCAGAGTAGCTGCAGTCTAGGGCAACATTTCACCTACAGTGAGCCAAAAACTATGTCCTCACAGGTTGTGCCAGGGAGGTGGTGATGCGGGGAATGCACTGACCCCTCCATTCCTGATAACTACCTGGTTGAACACTGCTGTTTAGTTGCTTATTTTATATAAGTTTACATAAATACATTTTTTTTTCTCCTTCAGGACTGAATTTAGAGGCTCCCTGTATTTTAGCATTTTCCCTTAATGGAATAAGATACATTACTTACAGATATATGTATATAAAATTAAAACCCCAATGTATTTATATTAATATAGTAATATAATAAAAAAATCAGGTCTTACTTGAGATTTTGAAGACATTTTCAGTTAAATAGAAATTATTGTGTTTTAGTAAGCTCATAGGAGTAACTTGTCACCCAGCCGACCAACGCTCTTCACAAACAAAAAGAAATATCTTGGCTGCCATTGAAAAGGCAGGAGCTATGAGTCACAAGCAGATGAAATGATTTGCCTGTTGTCAATCTTGAGCTTAAAGGCAAATCTGAGGACAGAGCATGGGTTACTTTACCTCTAACTCTCAGTTCAATTTGTTCTCAGATTGCGGGATTGAAGGATAATTGAGTACTACCTATGCATATAAAGATGCAATCCAATTGCAATCAATTGCAATCGAAGGTTGAAGGGCTGAACTTATTTTTAGATAGTAACTGATACAAACAGCTTAGTATGGCACCTCTGTTACTTACAATAATATGTCCCACAAGTTCATTTGTGAGCTTCTCTGCAAGACGAGGGATAGTAGCCCTTCCTTCATCCATAAGAATGCTGCAAAAAAGAGGAAAAGGTGGTTTTGGATAGACCGCGTGTGCAGGGCAAGGAGGCAGCACTGATGCTTTGCTCTGTTTTCACTACATTGAGTAAACATTTTCACACAAATTGAGTGAAGAAAGGGCCCTCTGGGGAGTGCTAGTATAGATGCAGCAGCAGCCCAGGACTCTCTGGCCACCATGGCTTTTATGCAAGAGTTGTTTGACAGCTACTGCTACTGGCTAAGCAAAGGGAAACAGAGAAGAATCTGAAAATAGCAAATTCTAACAGCAGATTAATGTGCTGCTGTATTATTTCTGCATGTGTGAAGTACACTGATTCAAAACACCTTTCACCTGCCATTCTCTATACTATGATTGATTAGCTGCTGAGTCATCTTCTGGGGAAACCTGTGCCTTCAGCACAGAACCTGCAAAAGGTTCACACAGCTCTATTGTTCTTATACCGAAGTAAGTTAACTCTTTTTATCCTTTCTCATGCTGAGTTTCACCGTGTTTTCCAGCGAATAGAAATACTTCAGTGCTTGACTTGAAGTGCTCAGATGCTTAACTTGAATTCTTTGGGACTATTCTGAACTTCTGAAGTTCATTGCATTTCTCCCAGGGTTAAGGAGAGATAYATATCAAACTTGCATCCAAAATACATTTTAAAAGTTTATTTGACATGTAAAATTCTTCTGGCTTACTGGAATGCAMCACTACATGGGCAATGAGAAATAGCGAGTATAATACCTGTTTGTAACCCTAATTTAAATCTCAGCAAGTCAACAGGAAGCTTTGAAGTGACTTCAATATGTTTTCGATTAGGTCCTTTCTGAGAGAAGTACCTGAAATGTTTGTGAGTCTCGAAGAATTTTCTCTCCTGCTGGATTGCAGCGGCCAAGGCCAGATTGTTGCGGATGTCCTGCTGCCCACGACACTTCACGATCATGTAACCTTTTTTGAGGGGAATGACCAGGTTTCGTATTATGTTAACGATAGACTCTTCGGTTCCTCTGTCCACCAGGTCGGGTTTCGTGAGGATCCCTGTGAAGTTACCCAAAGAGAGAGTTAGTCAAGCGCAGAAGTTACAGGTGGCAGAAGTGCAGTAGGACACCCCGCCACCAGAGTGGGAACGCTCTGTACTGTGTTTTATAAAGCAACTTCTCTTCGTTTTGTTTTCTCTCTCCTAGAAAGCTCTCAGCTCCTGGGCTTTGCACTGTAAAACTTGCTCTACAGTTGGCCTCCCACTAAACCTTTTGCCTTGCAAACCTTTTTTAACAGGCAGCAGCAAAGCTTTCCCACCATTAACTCTGAGATTTTCAATTTGCAATTATTCCTAACATGAATGCCAGCAAGACTCAAAATTGAGGGATACTTAGAGCTACTGGATCATCTCAAGCTTTGTAAATAGTTTATTTAGGCTGTTTTCTTTTTTTTCCTTCTTCTAGTAGCTAATTTCACAGATCTGGCATGGAATACAGAACACCAGACCTTCATGGAAAAAAAGATTTGCACTTCTCTTCAACTTCTAGCTTAAAAATTGCCTCACCTAGTGTCCTTTCTCCACTGGGGTCCACCTCTTGAGCCATTTTCAGTGCTTCTGTTGTTGCAATATCCACGTTACATGGCACCACTACCAAATTGAGTGTCTCTTTGCAGCCAATAATTCTTTTAAGTAGTATTTTGATCTGCAATGCAATACAGCAGTAATGAAGTTCAGTGAAATCAGATGCTTGCATGTAGGATGTGACCATTTCTAGCAATACGAGCCACCGTCTCATGACATTAAATGTCACATATACTGAGGATAGTATTACATGCTAAAGGATGGCATGACAATGGGTCAGCAGAAGAATGCAGCCTCTTTTCCTATGTCAAGATTAATCCAAACATCTAGCATGAATGAGACCAGACTGTTGTTATGCCTGTCCTGAAAGCTATGTAAAGTTTAACCTCTCATGCATCTAATCTTTCATCATGGAAATATTAAAGATATTTCATAAATAATCACATGTAAGAAAAACAAGTTCTGATGTCTAGGTACACACCTATGGAAAGAAAGCAAGCTAGATTATGCTGATAAATCTCAAATTTGTATCTCTGAAAGGAGAGCGAATGTCTTTGGCTTATATTTCAGTGGAGTATTTGTGAAAAAAAACCAAGTCGCACATGGCATCTAGTTGGCGTTGTTTCTGTGTTTCAATGCCAAACTAGAAGAGTTTCTCATAGTTTGTGTTGTATTGAAAAAGKTTCACACAGCTCTATTGTTCTTATACTGAAGTAAGTCAACTCTTTTTTTCCTGAGTTTTGGTAAAGGTGCCTCTCTTTTCTACTTCCCATCCATCCCAATTTCTGACATTGCTACAATGCTATGGGCTTCATCTCTGAAGCATGCAGGCAGGTGGGGATGATGGAAATGTGTGGATCATGTCACACCTACTGCTTTGCTTTCTTCTGAATACAGTAGAAAGGTTACTATCTAATTGTGAAATGAAATTACTCTTCTCCCAGAGAGTAAAGCCCAGACAATCCAATCTTGTCTCATTTTTGTTGATATGTCTAGTTTAGTTTGGCCTACTCTTATTCCAAGTTCCTATTTAAAGGTATTTTAGGAGAAAGAATACACCCAGCTCCGGCACATCACCCTCACAGCTGGCCTTGTCCAACTAGAGTTTTATTTGCATTCCCCAGCATTTCTTCTAAAAGCAGCCAGAGGAAGAGTAGAGATCCCCTCCACTTTAACGCATATTCTGTCTACTTCAAAAAGGGTCTGCTGGGATCCCTTAAGGGATAAGAAAAACCAGGACGGGTCTGATTCTGATGTGTTCTGTAAGTAAGGGATGACAGAGCAATGAACCTGTAAGAAGGCCAATTTTCCACCTTGCTCCAGAAGAGCTTATAAGAACTCAGATCTATTCACCTTTGCCAAATAATCCACAGAGCTGGTAAGAGACAACTCATTTTGGGATGTATCTATCTTCCAGACTGAGGTCTAGCCAAGGGACACAGGGGCAGCACTGTGTTCAGGGTCCATACGGCCGGGTTATTCAGTGCTGCCGTGGGTAGGTTGTGTCAAGGCACCTGAGGTGGCTCCTCACTGTTCCTATCAGCAATTCCTTGCCTGAAAAATAGGCCTGTTTGTTAGCGTAGCTCTATTGCTGGCTCAGAAGCCCAGCATAATAACTCCAGCATCCTACAGCAAAGGCTCGCATATGAGGTAGGTTACAGAAGTGACCCTTTGCACAGGTTGGCATATGAGACTGAGTTTTACCTGTTCCCCAATGTCTTTTGGCTGATCCCCCATGGCCACTCTGGCGATTCCAGGAAGATCAATTAGTGTCAGATCTGGGACATCTGGGGACCGAATTTCTAGGGAAATTAGTTCTCCACTAATGGCACCTCTAGTACCAGCCACAACATCCTGGGCTGCAAGGAGAAAAGAGCAAGACAATGAATACAAGCTTCAAACAATGCATCAAAGTGAAGCTGAACACAATGACTTTGCAAAGTACCTACTACCACCTAAGGTTCTTTTAGGCTTGGCTTTTTTCAGATCCAGCCACGCGCTTAAATCCATTTATGCAAAAATCTAAGGAAATTATTATGCAATATGTGGGTACGTGGAGTCCTTTTGGAATGTGAACTGTAATATTTTACAGAGCATATACTTATGAACTCTCATATATGCAGACAAAAAACATGTAAATAAACCACAGTGAAAGTGACCGGATGAAATACTGGTCAGTTGTAGAAATGCTGCCTCAACATCAAGACACTTTGTAGGCATTAATTAATCCTTGGCTGCCTTCAAAGATAAATAGGTGTTATTCTATATTCTTCACATTTTGATAAAGAGGATGAGAGATCAAGTAATTTGTCCCAGATCTTATAAGGCAATAATGCTTGAACTGTGAACAGCACAGAGAAGCAAGGAAAGCCCGTAGTCATTCTCATGAGAGATTTTCAGCTCTGTAATTAGCTTAATCAATTCATACCACTTGCCTTGCCAGTTTTGGAAGGATATATTGAAAATATCAAAATAATATATTGAAAAAGCTAACGAAAAAACATTAGGACAAATAACAATGTTGCAGAGCTGTGTTAGTCAAGGAAATAAGGACAATCCGACTTTCACATTTAGGACAAATGTTTACTGCCCTTTGGGTAAGCATGAAATACCGTAGAAGTAAAGCTGTGACATGGGAAGGGCAATGATTTCTGGCAGAAGCTCTATATACCCTCCACTCTGCCTTCTTGCAATTTTCTCCAAAATCATAAGATTTCCAGCCACAGACACCTCAAGCATTCTCTGAGCTTTTGAACTGATGACAGGAACCATTCAGGGCTTTGCATGTTTACAATTTGACAGACAACCTCCCCAAACCAGGCAGACAGCATCCAGCTGAGGACAGAGCCTAGCTTTTTTCGGACATCATGGAGCATCTTCACCACTGAAGTAGTAAGTAGTACAACTCTCTTGAGAGAGTTATATTATGCTACCCCACCTTCTTCTGCTCTGAATTCAGCTTTTGGTGTTACTCGTGGCTACAGTCACTATGTTAGTCTGGGGACTGCTGCTCAGCCTAAGAAAAGGGGAGAAAGGATTCAGAGGAGATTGAGCAAGCCAAATCAGAGGGGCATATGTTACAACTCACCTTCTCTTATTGCTTTCTCMACCTCAGAGGCATTCTGGAGCTCTGTGCTGATGTGGCGGTAACAAATTTTCCCTTTCCATTCCTGGCTGGCAGGTATTCTTTTCAGTTTAAGTTCCAAGGGACATCGAGTAACAATACCTGCAGCAGTTCCAAAGACAGAGGTACTCTCTCAGCAGTTGTTATGCATGATACACAGCCAGGGACTGCATGGCGTACAGGGTTGCCTAATACTTTGCACAGAGACACAGATATGTTCCAAGAGACATCGCCAAAGGGCCCTCGTCTGACTTCCCGCTCAGAGTAGGACTGTCACCGGCACTAGATGAGGTCAGCCATGGCTTTGTCCGGCCACATCTTGTCTTGCAAACCTCCAAGGATGGAGATTTGCACCTCTCTGGTTTGAGTGCTGCACCTACATCCTATGAAAACCTTTTCCTCAAGTCTAGCTTGAAAGACCAGACGGTATTGTCAACTCATACAGAACTTGCAGAACTTATATGTGTGTGTATACACCCCCCCCGCCGCCCAGAATTGGAAAGTGAATCTTCTTGAGCTGCAAAGTCTTCCAACAATCTTCTCTGACTTAAATAACATCCAAGGCACATGTTTATAAATAAAGATCTTTGTACATTTTTTGCCAAAAAAAGGTATCTATCTGTAAGAAAATCTTGTTAAAAAAAACCCAAACCAACCCCAAAAGCAAATCTCAAAACTAGTCTTCCATGTGAAACCAACACTCTGCTGCACTACCCTTTGCTGGGAAATGCACAGAGTCAGCTGATGCTACCTTTCAGTCTGTCCACAGTTTGGGGCAAATACGCTACACTATATTCTTCTTACTCCTGGTCCCTTGACCACCCAGAACATGTGGCTTGTTGGAGTTACCCTGCAGTGCCCCACATGCACATCCATTTCTTCTACTGGAAACCAGAGCTGAGAAGGCCCCTGGAGTCTCACAATTTAGATATAGTCTCAGTCATGGAGTTATCCAACCCTAGCCAAAAAAAAAAAAAAGATTCACTCATCGAAGTGAAATTCAGGCAAAAAGCTGAGATGAATTCTTACCATTGCCCCTAGGAAGAGCAACACCAGACAGGGCTTCTAGGACGGAGCTTTTCCCAGAGCTCTGGTCTCCGATCACTGCGATCGCGGGCAAAGCCAGGTCTTTTTCTATTCCGAGAGCTCTTAGGCTGTCAATGAGATCAATGCAGGGTCGGATCTTTTCCTCATATTGGTTGTACAAGGAATGTTCTGCTGCCTGCTAGAGTTAAACTTACAATGAGTTTTCCATAATTTTAAAATAAGTTGTTTCTACAAAAAAAACACTTTTAGGCATCTTTTCCAGCTCATCATTCTCTAGTAAACCTTATGTAGTGGCATCAAGCTGTACTTCATATCACTGTGCATCCTTGCACCTCCATGTTATAAACAGGTGTCTGTAAATATGACAAAATCAGTTGAGGTTGGCTCAGTGACCATCCTTAGCAAAAATACCAAACTTTGTAAGCTATCCTGAGAAGGTAAAGAGTAAAAGGAGACCTCATTACTAAGTGTGCTTTATTAATTTTTTTTTTAATAACTGCCATTTTCTTCTAGTCATGTACAGATGTACTGAAGTATGTGTATGCAAATGAAGACTAGTCACAGTAATAAGACAATTTAGTACAGAATAGCTTATTAAATCTTTGTTTTGAAGTTTGAAGATCTAGTTTGTGCACAGACACCAAAAGCGTTCTGCTGTAGCATCCTTAACAGGTGGCTAAAATCTTTTAGATCACCATGGCTCTTCTTTCTTTGCCTCATTTTAGGCTAGAGTAAGGGATGAATATGAGTGATTTGTTTTAAATGACTGATTAWTTTTTGATTTTGATACACATGTCAGATATTAACACAGGCTCTTCATTTTCATGAAAACAAACCAAATAATTTCCAGCCCTTTACAAAACTGGTCCACCTGCTGTTAAATATGCCCAGCTAAAGTGTATAAAGATCAGCTTGGTCTCTTCTCCCTGTTCCTCTCTCCACGTTCCGGTCTGACTGCTGCATTTAGAAATGCAATTTTGAGAACACCAGTATTTTACAGACCCTAACGGGCCAGGCACATTCATACCTGATTTTTTGAAAAGAAAAACTGAAGTTTCCCACCATCACCTTTGTCTAAGAAAGCCACCTCTGAAAATATGTCTATTAATCAGATGTAATCAAACAGAGCAGATTTTTCTTTCCAGATGAGAAAGACAGCACACATTACTGGAGGCAGGTATTTTAAAACCTTATTGGTAACCCCTCCCCACTATCTCCATTACGATGTTTACTAGCTAGTAAATCCTAACCATTCTCAAGGAACTTCATTAACTGTGACAGACTTAAAACCAATCTGTTTTCAGTGTCAAATATTCAACACAGGTTGCTATTAACCTTTCTTTGTATTTCTGTTGAAGGTAGCAGAGCTTCAAGTGAAAAATATCTCAGATTTTAGGATTTCTGTTCAACATTTTCTAATTGTTACCAATGAAACAGATACACGTTGCACATTAAATTGGCTGCTAGGCTGCTGCCACCCTATTTTTTACACCTGCATTTTTATGCCTGCAGATTAATTGCAGGTACCTATCTTCCTAGTTACACAAATGACTGCTTGGCCCTGATCCCAAAAGTACTCCTCTGCTTAGACCTAACAAGTGCAGATTGCCCAAAGAGACAAGGAAATTCCTTCTGGGGCACAAAGTGAAACACAGGAGTAAGAGTGGGTGGGATCTATGCCCTCTTCTGGTATCTGCCTTACCTTGTCCTGTTCTTTGTAATACTGTTTCTTCAACTCCTTCTGCTCATAGTTAGGCTTTCTCTCAATCATGTTCTCCGACATCAGATCTTCATCTTCTAAGTCTGCTGGGAGAGGTACTGCAAAAGCTTCTAAAGGTGGTTGTAAGGAAGGTGATGCAAGAACATCTTTCTTCGGGGCAAGTTTGGTTCTTTCAGAAACTTGTTTGAGCGCTACACTCTTATTATTCATGGCCTGCTGATTTTTTGACCCACTAAAAGTGTAGTCGTCCACAAGTGCTTCACTAAATAGTGATTCCTGTCTGGTCCAACCACTCTTTCGTACAGCTTCTGAAATCAAACATGAGGCACTGAGTGACTCCAGCTTGCAACAGTGATCATAGCAGAGAAAATCAAACACCACTTTTATTTACTGATTCAAACCCTCAGTAGATATCAAGTGCCATAGCTCTTTTCAGATCACTAAAATTGCTCTCCAGAGGATAGACTTGAAACACTTCTCCCTACCTCTCTTATGCATTGTTTGTGTTTTCAAAACAGTAAGTTGCCACAGAGTAAACAAGAATACTTTTTTCTGGGGAAAAAAAAATTACTCCAGTTTTTGCAAAAAGCCAACTTTCCTCAATAAAATTTTGAGAAGCTCAGTCGGTATGGCAGCTGCTGGGCGTGGTTGGAGAGAGTGTGCAAATGCTTAACTTCAGTCACCTGGGGTCAGGAGTACAGGGCTGTGTGGCTGCACAAGGAGGGTCTACATGGGTGGGCCACTGGCAGTGAGAGTAGGACACACCAAGCCATAGTCTGCTATGTGGCCAGCTTGCCTCTCTTGCAGTAGAAACACTTGTCAAAGGCAAGTCTTACACCTATTTTAGAAGCTCAGTATCTCAGTCCCCCCCCTATAGCTTAAAACCCTCTCCAAAAAGCAGACTTTGCTTGACATGATGTTAGAGAGGGGAGAACTAGGAGACTTTTTATCTTCTTGTTCAGCTTTTCTTTACGTAAAAGTTTTGTTGAGATATTTTCTATGGGTGACGGAAGAAACTGGAGGCTTTTCATGTGACGTTTTCCAGGGAAAGTGATTTCCAGAGAGAATGATTTAAAGAAAAAAAACCCAACAGTATTTTTTCAAAGCTAGATTTTTTTTAACCTCCCCCTGTGTCGTGGTTTAACGACTTAGTTGGCAACTAAGCACCACAGAGCCGCTCACCCTCCACCTCGCAGTGGGATGGGGGAGAGAATCGGAAGAGCAAAAGTAAGAAAATTTGTGGGTTGAGATAAGAACAGTTTAATACTTGGGGAAAAAAAAATTGTAATGAAAAGTAAAACAACGAGAGAGAGAGAGAGAGAGAGAGAGAGAGAGAGGAACAAAACCCAGGGAAAAAACCCAAGTGATGCAACCGCTCACCACCCACCGACCAATGCCCAGCCTGTCCCCAAGCAGCGATCGCGCTCCCCAGCCAACTCCCCTCAGTTTATATACTGAGCATGATGTCATATGGTATGGAATATCCCTTTGGCCAGTTTGGATCAGCTGCCTCGGCTGTGCCTCCTCCCAGCTTCTTGTGCACCTGGCAGAGCATGGGAAGCTGAAAAGTCCTTGACTAGTGTAAGCACTACAACTACTTAGCAACAACTAAAACATCAAGTGTGTTATCAACATTATTCTCATCCTAAATCCAAGACTTAGCACTATACCAGCTACTAGGAAGAAAATTAACTCTATCCCAGCTGAAACAAGGACACCCTGCCAAAAGCAAGATCTATTTAACTCACACACTTGGGAAAATGAATTAGGAGAAACACATTTTTGCTTGAAATAACTTCCTGTTCTTTTAATTTTTTGGTTGAATTAAGTTTACAGGTTTTCTAATTTGAGCAGATGTCAAAACAGGATATCAGCCACAGTGTAAGTTATACTTTCAATGTGTAAAACAAGTTTAGAAAAAAACAGATTAATTCCACACTTGCTATTCAGTCTTTCTTTTTAATAAAGCAATACAATTTTTTTAATAGATATTCCTGTCTCCTTTTATCAAAATGAAAAATAAATGACTATGGGGAAACTTCTCAATTTTGACCAGCAATAAAAGATGACTGAACTGCTTTAATTTCTTTATAGGTATTAATTTTACAGTTCCCTCATCTTTCTCCCCTTTCTTTAATATTTCAGTATGAACTTTTTTCTCTTTTTATTAATGAATTATAAGATTTTTCTTCCTTGAATGAGGACTCAATGCTTTATCCGCAACAAACATACATTCCCCATTCACTGGCCACCAGATTCTTTTGTGATTTTCTGTTGCCACAGGAAATAATTTACGGATAATAATGTTTCCAACAGTAATCCCTTTTATTGCCTCTCCCATTCTTTACCTGCCTTTCAATTTAGTGGAATGAACACTTCCTATAAATTTTTAATTTAACGTAAATATTACCCAGGAACAATTTTCTGTCCCTTTTATATTATTATTTATATTCATTGGGCTGTGTTCAGAGTTATTCACGTACTGGTTTTAGCATGTGGCCTCCTAAACATGGATGTGTTTCCTTCAGAAAGAGGTTATACAAGAAGCTTTAGCCATCCTTATAATGAATAGGATGAAATGTAAAAATAGTGTAGTAAGGCCACCAGGAAAAACAAAACAAAAAGAAAGATCTTGCAAGATAAACTTGTGACATCTGGGAAACTGAGACTTAAGGAGTCTGACAAAAAAAGTGACAACTTTGAAATATTTTAGTGCAAGGGCTGTATCTTACCACATCCCTAGAAGGTTTTTTAGCTAGGTCTACAGTGCAGACCACAGCATGCACACACAGATACACAGGCTAACAAAGATACCTACAGTAAGCAGCGGGGTAAATCAGCATGTGTGGATTTCTGGGGCTACCTGGCTGTTCTCCACCTGGACCTAAAAAAGGTTAGATAGGTCGGTGCAACCCTTCACTATGCCATGCAGACATAGTGATTTCTTTGTGTACTGAGCCTTGACAACATCGACTGAAAGAAAGAAGGAAGGAGAGGAAAAAAAGAGCTGCAATTTTTAAGTGCCTTTCTGGAACTGGCCATAATCCCCATGCGAAATGTGACACATGGATGACGTGCCGATACTGCAAGTCTGATAACATCCCCCGCACCAGAGCTGCCCCTGCCTCCATCATCGGGACAATATCGGTTTCCTTGAACCTTACCTTTAGACGTTTGCCTGCCTGTGTGTCGGAAACCTCCCCTGGCACAACACGAAGCACTGCGCTACACAACCACATCTGCACGAAGCACCAACCTGCTGATGGTCCTGAAGAGGAGTTGCCTCATTTTTCTCTTATGATCCTGCCTTTGCATCTCAAGGGGTAATAACAAAATCCGCTATCAAACCCAAAGTGCAAAGCCGCAGCACTGAACCCACACAGCTCTTGCATTTATTCACTCTGTGTCCAGCCAGAGGAGYGCACGGACTTCTGCCTGATGTATCCTGTGACTTCAGGATATTTGGGTAAACTACAGTCTCTGGGTTGTACATTTATTAACTCTAGCTGTCTTCTCAGAAAAAAATAAAGCAATGCAAAGCTTATGATGCTACACATCTGTATGCTATACATACTGCTGGCTAGACTGTGTTGCTGAACACTGCCCCCACACAGTACATACTTTAAAAAATGTGTTCCGATTTAAATGCTGTCTCTCAGTCGTCTCCCTTTAAAAAGGAAATAATACTAATGTCTTTTCTTCCCCCCCCCMAAAAAAAAAAACCCAACAAATCCTACTTCTGGCAACCTTGTTTAACCACACTTACTTTAGACTCTCATGCAGTCTTCTCACATGCAACTATTAAAAGGAATGAAGTTAACAGTCAAAAATTGCATGATTATTTTTAGAAGAAGGAAAAGAGAAACTTCTACCTGTGCAGTGTCCTGTAGCAAGGAGAAGTAACTTTTTTTCAGCTTCTGGTGCTTTTTTATTTACAGGCTCCACCTACACATTGTGACAAGAATCAGGAGAAATGAAACCGATTCTGATATGAAAAGGAGCTTGCTTCATGATAGCTTTGGAAATAATAATAATGCAATGTGGGTTTTTTTCCTCTCATTTCCTCATACACCAGCCAATTTCCCTCCTGTTGTTTAGCAGAGGGCGGAAACAAAACTCCTCGTGAGTACAGCTGGCCGCCTCCTTGCTTGGTGGTACTGCGCCGTGGGGCGACAGGGGCAAATGGCAGAGGTACTGGGAAATATTGCCCATGAGCAACAACCCCCCTTTTTTCCCCCCAAAAGTCAGCTCACTGAGTCAGCTCACTTGCTGATGGGGTGAAACCAGCCAGGTTGAGTGGAGACCGGGCACGCCGCTGTGCCTCGCTCCCACCAGGGCTGCCCGCCGGGGATGCTGGCCCGGTGCCATACGGGGGACCCTTTTTCAGCCTCTTCATCCTTTCGTGCAAAAAGCAAATGGGTTGAGGGCCCGCTCTACAGGAGAGAGAGTATTTTTTCCACCTCACAGCGAGACTTTCTAGCCCAGCCAGGGTGGCAAGCCATGCCACCACTCACCCAGGCTGCACCTTTGCTGTTGGAGGCTGTTGGAGGGTACGGCTGAGGTTGCTGAACATGCGCGACAAGAAAGCAAAGTGACACACAGTGTGACTTATCAGTGTTAGGCACTGCTTCAGGGCAGTCGAGGTCTCGAGCTGTTTCTCAGGTCCTTGCACTGTTTTCTCAACATTACTGGGTCAGGATGCTCCCTCTTCTGCTGCCTTTGCTCTCCTGTCCTCATTTTTTGTTTTTATAGGCTCTAAGCTGTTAAGCAAAATCAGCTTGCTTTGTCCAGTCAGGGGCCTTGCAACTTTGATGCAGGATCAGCCCTTATTTCTCACTCCCTCTGGTTTTGACTGCTGCCTCCATCAGCTGCTCGCAGTTCCTGGCGGTTTTGGTGGGTTTCAAACTGCCTTACTCTAGTCCGTGGGTCCGACTGAACAGCAGTCACACTGTTCACTACAGCCAGCCCTTCTTCCGACTTCCTCATCCGGCAGTGACTCAGAGGGCTTGTTTCTGAGCTCTGGCTGCAAGCACACGGCAGGGAGTGATGCGGTGCCAGCGCTGCACGGGCAGCACAACGGCTCGGCACAGGCTGCGGCAGGCGACTCCATCCCTGGGAGGTCCTCCACCATCCCTCTTGCACTCAAGCGTATAGCAGACCTATCTGCGTGGGGATGGGCTTCTAAGTCGCACTACTGATTAGCTTACTAATTTTCGGCGGTTATGTGGTTGATTCGGTTACGGGGTTTTGCTTAATCAGGGGACTATGTTTCAAAGAAAAAGAGGGGCTCTGGGCAGTATCACGTTGCCGTGAAGGGAGAAATTAGGATTCTCCTTTCTTCAAATGTCAGGATTTCAGTTCTCCTATTTTCCCCTGAATCAGCAATAAAACCTTTACTGCGTTACTGGGAAATGCTTTAGTGTAATGCATTGAAAACAGGTTTAATGTTTATTTAATGGTTTATAACAGCAAGTTTCACTGGCAATACGGTTCTACAGATTAAGATAACACAATAAAGAATGATTAAAAATAGATTAAGCAGAATTTCATTCAAAACTCAGGAGTGTAGAGTATGTTTTGAAATAATTTTAATGAACAGAAAAATGGGACACAATGCAAAAGATGAAAGACCAAGCATTTGTCAAAACAAATTTGGCTTATACTTTAAAAATGGAATATAAAAATTTAATGTAAATGCACTAGTTGGCAGGATTATTATGTGTCATAAACCATTAGGCAAAATCCTTAATCATAAAATTATTCCGGTAGGACCAGAATATTGTCTAGCCAAACCTTTTAACTCAAAGAGATTCAGACCGTGTTGTCTCGGGCTTTATCCCATTGAGTCTTGAAAGCTCCCAAAGATGGAGATTCCACAGCCTCACTGCGAAATTCCTTCAAATGATTAAATAGCCTTAAAGTGATTTTTTTTCTTCTTCATATCCAGCCAGATATATCTCCCCTGTTTCAGTTTATGCCCCCGTCTCTCATTCCCCCACCGTGCATCTCTGCAAAGAGCCCAGCTCCATCCTCTCAGACATAAGTGCTGGGGGGCTGCTACAAGCCCACCCCCACAGCCACCCCTTCCCTGGGCTGAGCAAGCCCCAGGGCCACTGCTCCTGCCCTGACCTCCCTCAAACTTGCTGTTCTGTCCATGTCTTTCCCATACCGGGGCCCCTAAACAGGAGGCCGTATCCAGATGAGATCTAACAAGTGCCGAGCAGAGGGGGGCAGCCACATCCCTCCGTCTCCCACCTGCTCCTGTCCACACTGCGCTGGGTGTTGCCAGCAGCGTTCACTGCTGCCAGGACACGCCGCTGGCTCACGTTTAGCCTAATGTCCACCACGACCTCCAGGGTCCTTTCCAGCAGAGGTGCTCCCCAGCTCATGGCACTGCAGGGGTTTATTCTGTCCCAGGAGCAGGATTTTGCATCTGTCCTTGCTGAGTGGACAAGGATCTTCAAAAAAAACCCCAATAAATTAACATCCTCAGACAACTGTTAAGAAAAACACTGCCAAAAAAACAAGCCAAAAATCCCTACAAAAGCAACGCCTGTCTAAATAAATAAATAAAAGTCCCACAAACAAGTCAGAACAAAACCAAAGCCAGCAGTAACGAAACAAATCCCACAAACAACTAGTAGGAAAAAGAACAAACCCCCCAAAACCGACACACAACAAAACATCCTGCCAAAATAAATGAAACAACCCCAATAAATGGAAGCTACCAAAACATAAGGAGAAAGAGGAAAAAATGAAGAAAAATATCCAAACTGGTGTAAAATGAAAAGGAAAACCAAACCCTTAAACTGCTTAAAAATTGCTTGACTCAGGAAGGTGAACATAAATTGGCAAGGGAAGGGCACTCATTTCAAGTCTCTCCTCTTCAGCTGTCTCTTGAGCTCCAACCATGCAGAAGCTGCACGGAGCAAGTAGTGATGGTGTTTGTATATGAAAAAGAGAAGTTGACTGGGGCATCGTTTCCGGGTAGGACACAGCTGGTAGGAAAGTGAACACTTTCATCCCCCAAGCCCGCTCAGTAGCTCCTTTAAACTTAAAACTGAGTAGCTGCCTGCAGTTCTGCTGCTGCAAGAGCCTAATTCTGGTAGTTGCAGGTGAGCTGGCTGTGCAWCCACAGCAAGGGCGACTTTAGCACAGCACAGATGTGTGCTGTCAAGGGAGAAGGGTCTGGTTTTGGGATGTAGTGTCCAATGCATCCCTAGTCTGAGCAGTGTCAGCCTAGAGTAGCAAACTCCATCATTCCCCACTGGGTGACGTGAGCAATGACCGGATGATGTACATTCAAAATCTTTGGAATTAATATTAAGCATATGGAAACTTATTCTAGGTTATGTAAACTCCTTCAAAGAGGGAGACCATTTCCTCAATTTATATAAGGCAGTGTGGCTAAGAATCGAAACTGTGTTACTTAGAGTATTAAACCTATTTGTTCAAGGGATATTGAAATCTCTTCATGATCATTATGATGATGGTATCTAAATAGTTGCCAGGAGAGAATGGATCCTGACATCCGGATATTTACAAGTGGTGATATTTTTCCCTAACCTTTTTTCTACTTTCCTAGCTTCTGACAATGAGAAAGGAATAGAAGAGCATTGTCTGTTACAGATAAGGCAAATAAAGTCAGTTCCTCACAGTTGTTTAGCGCTTTAGTGTTACAATTTGGGGGGCGGGAAGTCTGAAGYGTAGAATACTGCATGTAGCGTGTATGATTGCCCGTGAACTGTTTAGGTGGAACTAGCTTTGCATGTGCTTACTCCACTTCTGTTCCTTTAATCTTATTACATTAAAAATTACTGAGATGAGCGCCTCAATTCATGTAAATTAGTACTTTCAACAGGAAACTAAATGGTACCAGAGGATCTGGCAGAATAGTGTTGGAGAATTTTTACTGTACCCCTTGAGGCGAATTAAACACACGTTTGTGCTTAAATACAAAAAGATTTAATGAACAACGTATTGGGCATAAGCGGTTCTACAAGGACTATGCAAAGATGTGGCACGGGCCGATTCCTTATACACACTTGCACCTTGTCACGTCCCACCTACAAGAAGGGGAGAGTGACTAAGGTCTGCAAATCCCCTCGGTGTGGATTCAGGTGAGATAACACTCAAGGTCCATRTGCAAACATCAACTTTAATAGAATGAACACTCTATAGGCACCAACCCTCTGTGCATTAATACACCACATAAGCTAAGCGGCTTTAAYGAGAAGTTGAGGTAGGCCTTGTGTTACTTAAGAAYGAGAGGGAGGGGGGAGAGAGAAAGAGAGACAGAGCTAAGAAGAAGGAGAGAGAAAGAAATATCACCAATCCTGGATCCAGCGTTGGACCTGCCACCCAGGCACGTCGGTGTGAAGAGTGCACCCCAAGGAGGTTCGTGTGCGCCCCTATTTATTGGCCCCAGTCCACAGCTTCTAGAATCTTCTCTCAGCCCGGTTTCAGGAGTGGCTGAGACACCAGTCAGTCAAGGAGAGCGACACTGGGCCCCTCCCCGTGGCTGGCTTCTGGAGCTTTCTCTTGAGGCATTGTCTGTGCTCACAGCACGGTCACTTGGGCCTCGTCCCTTACACACCTGTACCCATCATGTGAGCATCAGCACGGGGCACCTCAGCCCCATGGTCCATCCCCCAGCACCAGCTCTGCTGCCCAAAGGTGTCCCCTGAGCTCTCCCAGTGCACCATTGCTACAAGACAACGCTGGGGCATTTCTTATCTCATCACCTAGGGAAACTTCACTCCCTTACAGGGAGCAGTCCTGTCTCTGGCATCCCTGCTTCCAGCCAGGGTAACCTCTTCTTGCCCTCCATGCCAAATCATTCCTTGGTCACCAATGACCATTGCTGAGCAGTTACAATTTGAATTTCCCCTTCCATGACATACTAGCAAAACAGGTGATGAACTAAATCAATGCTGTCTCTTTGCTATGAAATATATCTGTAGCTCAAGGTGTTTGAGCTTCACTCCAGCAAAACAAACAGAGGTGCAGACACCAAGCAGTGGACTGGGAAAGAAGGAGAATGCTTTCACCACGTCTTGGGAATAAACAAAGGGACAACTGCATAAGGAAATCTGCAGGGCCAGTTTCATGTCTGAATTGCATCAGCTGTGTCTTACAATTGTTCAAGTACTTCAGAAACAGCCTTTTTATAAAGAACGACATGATCCCTGACTGAGTTATGTATGTCTCACTGATGTTTTGTGGCTAAATTATATATATGTGAAACAATACCTTACCTTGTAGATCTCTAAATGCAAATTCCTCTGTGGGATATTACACATTAGTTTCAGCAGCATTAGAAAATGACTGTTGTGGTGATATACGCATAAACAAGGAGTCTCTTATGCTCTGCTGAGCAGGGTGAGGAAGTGTCCCTTTCCTTAGTTTTACTGCATCCCTAACAGAGCTAGAGCCAGCCCTGACAGCTAAGGGATTTGTTGCATCCCTGACGAGGTGTCCTGCAAGAACAACTGGGGGAAATTATATCCTAAAAACCCCTTGAGCCCTTGTTTTTAGTACAGTGCTATAAAAGTGTTAAGAGAACAATAACAAAATAAAACCTCCCTTTTTTGTCCATGGGGTTGTTAGCCAAGGGAGGGGAGGAGCATGGCACACAGGGTGGTGCTGGGCTGGGCTCCCATCTCAGGGGAATGTTACACTTTGATCCAGAAAGGGAGAGCTGTGGGCAGCAGCAGGGAAATTTTCTTTCACTTCTTTGTTGAAGTACCCCAGGTGTTTGGGGAAGTGCAGTCTCCCAGAACAAGGTTATTCTGCATCAAAGTCTCACCAGCCCTCAGCCCCTCCTCTGGAGGGGGTTCTCAGCAGCATCAGTTGGAGCTGTATGTGGACATGGGTTTTGTGACAGGGAAGCCCATCGGGACCTGAACTTTCTGTGCTCCTGGCCCATTTCTCTGAAATGACATGAAGCAAGACCCTAGAGAAGAGGGATGAAAAAGCCCTCACAGTTTGTTCATATGAGCCATCAGAGGTGGGACTGTCAGTAAAGCAGAAGAGATCACTCTAAAGCAGTTGCCAGGTATGTGCAGAGGCACCCTCAGGCCAGCACTGTAGTCGATGAAGTGAACAGGGATGTGTGGAGTCCTGGTAAATTTTGAGGTCCAGACACTTTACGTGTCTCTAAAAATCATCACTTGTTTATTTGTGCGGAAGAAGCTTTGAGTCTACAGGACTTTTCAGCTAATGAAATCACCATGCATGCCCAACTGAGCCTTTGCAGCCCTCTTGTGATGACTAGAGAACAGTATAGCTTGTGTACTTGATGTAAAAAGCTACCTCAAAGAGTAACTAACAACAACCTCTCAGGAGGAACTCCTCATTCGGCATAGGTATGATCCCTGCAAGAGGTCCTTTCTTCTCCTGTGACAGCGAGCCTTTCAACATGCTCAAAAGGTCAATAGATTAGCCCTAATTTTAGATCAAACGTGTGCAGTGCCCAGAGAAGTGGCCCTCAGAAAAAGCCCTGCAGTCTAACCCTTTTCTGCCCCAGCTGGAGGCATCTGCTGCTTCCACACAGCTGAGCCATCACCTCTTTGCACTGCACATTGAATATCCCAATCTTCTCCTATATGATATACTGGAGTGTCCCTGAGAGCAAGTGCCAACGCAAGTGATGCTCTACTGGTACAGAATTACAAATGTTGTATTGGGCTGTAATAGCTGTTTGCTAAAAACTCCTCCTCAGCCAACACTGTGTACTGTGATGGTAGTCCTGCACGTAGGGAGACTAGCTACCTCGTGGTTTAACCCCAGCCAGCAACTAAGCCCCACCCAGCTGCTCGCTCACTCCCCCTGGTGGGATGGGGGAGAGAATCAGAAGAGTAAATGTGAGAAAACTCGTGGGTTGAGATAAAGACAGTTTAATAGGGAAAGCAAAAGCCGCGCATGCAAGCAAAGCAAAACAAGGAATTCATTCACTACTTCCCATGGGCAGGCAGGTGTTCAGCCAGCTCCAGGAAAGCTGGGCTCCGTCACGCGTAACGGTTACTTGGGAAGACAAACACCATCACTCCGAGTGTCCCCCCCCTTCCTTCTTCTTCCCCCAGCTTTATAAGGTGATGTTGTGGTTTAACCTGGCCGGCAGCCAAACACCACACAGCTGCTTGCTCACTCCCCCCTCCCCTCAGTGGGATGGGGGAGAGAATTGGAAAAAAAAAAAAAAAGTAAAATTTGTGGATTGAGATAAAGACAGTTTAATAAAACGGAAAAGGAAGGGAAAATAATGATRATAATAATAATAATGATAGAATATACAAAATGAGTGATGCACAATGCAATTGCTCACCACCCGCTGAGCGATACCCAAGCCGCGATCGCTACTTCCTGGACCACGCCTCCTATTTATATATTGAGCATGACGTCACATGGTATGGAATACCCCATTGGCCAGTTGGGCTAGTTGTCCAGGCTATGCTCCCTCCCAGCTTCTTGTGCACCTGGCAGAGCATGGGAAGCTGAAAAGTCCTTGACTAGCAGACTACTTAGCAACAACTAAAAACATCAGTGTGTTATCAACATTCTTTTCATACTAAATCCAAAACACAGCACTAGGAAGAAAATTAACTCTATCCCAGCCGAAACCAGGACAGGTGAGCATGACGTCATATGGTGTGGAATATCCCTTTGGTCAGTTGGGGTCAGCTGTCCCGGCTGTGTCCCCTCCCAACTTCTTGTGCACCCCCAGCCTACTCGCTGGTGGGGTGTGGTGAGGAGCAGAAAAGGCCTTGACTCTGTGTAAGCACTGCTCAGCAGTAACGAAAACACCCCTGTGTTACCAACACTGTTTCCAGCACAAATCCAAACCACAGCCCCATACCAGCTACTGTGAAGAAAATTAACTCTACCCCAGCCAAAACCAGCACGCTACTGAAAGCAGCAGTTAAGCTCCTGTTTTTACCAATAGGGGATTATTTTTCTTTTCAATATCAGAAAGCAGAAATTACCTTGGGCGGTGAATGAGAAGAAAAGACCTGGTCCTGGATTGAACTCAACAACAGCTTGAGAGCCCTCAGAGCAGGAGAGGGCCTGGCTTTGCCAGGAATTGCATGGACTGGAGATGGTTGTTGGGCGAAAGCTCAATGCTAAGAGCCCTGTCGGTATTGCTTTTCCTAGAGRCTGCAGGAAGGGTTCACTTTATCAGCTTTCCACCCCAAGTCTCCTGCAGTACCGAGGCACGCAGAGGCAGCACTGTTTTGTCCAAGGGTGCATTTTGCTTCAGCTCCATGACTTTTGACTTGCTTTTGAAGCAAATCTCGGGATCCTCCCCAGCTATGGCATTTTGCCTCACATCACAGGGGAGACTCAGTGCATGCAAACTGGATTGCTTTTGGATGAGAGCAAGCCAGCAGATGTGCGCCAGGAGTGCACCTAATGCACCTCAGTGACTCTCAGGTGTACAGTCCCTGAGAGCAAACAAAACATCATCCCAAGCAACCTCCTCCTCCCCCAGGAGCTGTGTACAGTGGGGCCTTGGCAGGGAGTATTTTGCCCCCCCCTCCGCTGGTCCATGCTGAGGGAGCCAGACACGGCCTGAGCGAGCTGGAGGGGAACCAGGGCAGTATTTGCGATCCCAGGGACAGGCGAACCCGGGTGGGGTTCTCAGCTGTGCCTGCCCATGGGTAGCTTTGCCCCCCAACCCTGTCTGTCAAACTGACCTACCAGTTCATAAAACAGGTCTAACTATAACGTACCTGCACATGCACATATACGATGGTAAAGAGCACTGTGCGTTTTAAGTGGAGGGGATTAAAAGCCTGATCAGAAAATCCTCCATGCCAGGAGAAAGCACTTGCCGCAATAAATGTTAGATTCCTTGATCTTTAATACTGGGCAACTGCAGGGCAATTATGGGTGGTGTCTTCAGTTATAAAAGACAGACCCGTGAGGAGTCACGCAGCAGTGGCCTCCGAAGGGGAGGCGAACATTTCTTTTTCATTCTTTCTGCGGAAGGGCGTTGCTTTTCTTTTGCTTTGAACACATCAGCTACAGCAGCAAAGTGAGCGAGTGGTCATTTTCCATTCTGATTTTTTTTCTAGCTYGTCTGAATAAATACTCCTGTAGATACACTGAGTATTGGGTCTCCTGTCCCTAGACCAGGATTTAATGGCTGCTAGTGGAAAGTGTATTTAGCCAAGCATGAATAGCCACTGAAATCRTGTCCCCTGCCTCCCAGATGCCAGGGACCGTGAGATCAGCTGTGGGAGACCAGCCGCAAGATGCTGAACCCAGAGAGAGCCGAAAACGGCTCCAGCTGGGAAGCTGGCATATTTATAAGAGTAAAAGTTAAAGCGTCCTGGTCTTTGAAGAGATTTTCTGTGCACAGGGGGTGGTCCCTGCAGAGTCGCAATTTGTTCCCCGGAGAACAGTAGAGAGCAAGCAAATGAGGGCTGTGAGGTTAGCACGGAGAAAGACYGCTGTGTGCTGTCATCTCTGAGTGGAGGGAAACAAATTAATTCTGTAGACAGGGCTGTTATTCTGGGAACAAGGAGACTTTGATTAGGATTGTGTGAAAGGATTTTCTTCTGAACACAGGCTTGGGTTTTGTAGCCCCACGRGGCTCTTATTTTAGGGCTTGCTCTGCGCTTTCTTTCTCGGCTCCATTTAACCTCAAACTTTTCTCATTCCCTTTCCCTCCCTTACTGTTGAAAGAAGGAGTGGGAGAGATTGCTTTCTTGCTTATAGTATCCCAGGGATGCTGCCATCATCAGGTGAAAGCCTCTGATCACTGAGAGGGTCCTGAATTCGCGTGCACGTGTGCGACAGAGCRAGCGGGGAGCCTGGCTCCCCTGACAGACAGTGGCAGTTTAGGCCGAAGCTGAGCTCTGGGCAAACATGGGCCAAACCACAAGGCCTGCCCATTTCAGCAGCAGTCTGCTCTCTTTTCCTCCTACCATTTCTCTGTCTCCTGCTCAATGGAGTTCATTTTCCTCAACATTCCTTCCACATTGCTGCTTGGAAAAACCCTAGGGCAATTAGCTCATTCTTCCATGCAAATATGGGTTAGATCAGTGAGGTTTAGTTGTATGCGAGACCCTGTAAGCCCATTTGCTATTCCTAAATGATTCACACACTGGAAAACGTTGGAAATCCCCTGGCGTTGCTGGGTATCCTTGCAGAACAAAAGAACTTGGACAAAGAGGGTTACAGACCGTCTCTCCATATTATGTATTTGTGGGAGGACTGAGGAAGGGTCTAGACTGCTATAGATATGAAACTTTAAAGGATGGCATCTGGGCTGCCAAAATTACTCTCATGGCCTCGTTGTCATTATTTTCTCCAGGAAAGGAGAGGGTTGTGAGGGTGGTGAGGAGTGAAGGGCCAAACAGCCTCTCAATGGCACTTAACAAGTCTTATCTCTAAATAAATCAGTGGGTAACGTCCCCATCTGAACATGGAGAAGATGCATACTCACGGCATGCATATACACCCATGATTCTGAGAGTAATAACTTTATACAGACAGAGACACCCTGTATAAAACAGTGCTTCCGAGTCTGTAAAAAATCAGTTTATATGGCTCCAGCTTTGAAGGAAGGCAAATACCTGTAGGGCCATTTTGTACATCTGTCCTGGTTTCGGCTGGGGTAGAGTTAATTTTCTTCCTAGTGCTGTGTTTTGGATTCAGTATGAAAAGAATGTTGATAACACACTGATGTTTTTAGTTGTTCCTAAATAGTCTACTAGTCAAGGACTTTTCAGCTTCCCATGCTCTGCCAGGTGCACAAGAAGCTGGGAGGGAGCATAGCTGGGACAACTAGCCCAACTGGCCAATGGGGTATTCCATACCATGTGACRTCATGCTCAATATATAAATAGGAGGCGTGGTCCAGGAAGTAGCGATCGCGGCTTGGGTATCGCTCAGCGGGTGGTGAGCAATTGCATTGTGCATCACTCATTTTGTATATTCTATCATTATTATTATTATCATTATTTTCCCTTCCTTTTCTGTTCTATTAAACTGTCTTTATCTCAATCCACAAATTTTACCTTTTTTTTTTCCGATTCTCTCCCCCATCCCACTGAGGGGAGGGKGGAGTGAGCGAGCGGCTGTGTGGTGTTTGGCTGCCTGCCAGGTTAAACCACAACAACATCCTCATGTTCTGCTCCTATAGCTTACCTGGAGAACAGGCAAGATTTTGTCATAGGCAAGAAGTTTGATTCACTCAAAGAGCATGGGAAGGAATACCTCAGTCGGGAAGTGGAAAGGGAGACATGATAAAAGGATCTGAGAAGTCGTCTCCTGCAGCTCTTGGCTGGTAGTAGAAGATGCACAAGTTTCCACTCCTGCTGGGTCACCAGGGAGAAAGTGCACTGCAAGCAGGAGCTGGAGCACTCTTACATTCAAACTCTTCTTTATGGGCTAAAAGCACACCTTACATATATGTGTATATATATATAAAATAAAGCCATCAATTGATTGTTAGTATAATGGAAATCTTAACAGACTAACTCAAGAATCGTTATTACATGACCTAATTCTTGCAGAGAAACAAAGAACAATAATGCAGGTAGTGTGCTTATATACRGAAAAAGCCACAATAATAGCAATAAAACAATTAAAATTGTAAAACACACTTCTTAGCGCACTCCTCCACTGCTTCTCTGGATCCTAAGGTCAGTGGTTTCACGCTGGTGGTGTTGGTGGTGGGATATTACAGCGAGTTGTCAGCACCTGGAGTCCTTCACAGGGAGGAATACAATGTTCATGTCGATGGTTTTTTCTTCCTCTCTTCTTTCTTTTCTTTCTTTCCTTTTTTTTTTTCTTTCTTCTTCCTTCCACCTAGGGTCACATATATATGTTTGCTAACACGTTTACACCTTTCTCTTTCTTCATTGGTCTGCAGCTCCAGGTTACATCTGAATTTACGATATACAGTGCCATTTACACATTAGATATACTTCCTTGCTCTCTTTGCTCCCCCTAAAGCCAGTTCTGTCCAGCTCCAGGTCTGCAGGTTGGGGTTTTTTGGTTTGTTCTTTTTTTTTAACTGACCATTAGTGAGTTGGCTGGGGAACACGTTCCTGTTTGCCACCTCTGCTACGGAGCCAGGCATGCTCAGCAGAGGGTACAGCTGGTGGTGGTAGTGGTTATAAACGGTGGGATTCTCAGCACTTTTTGTTAAAACCTTGACTATTTGTGAGTAACCTGGAAAAAATTAATTACTGTGTTAATCAAAGCACAGTGAAACATGTGAAGAGCCGTAGGAAAAAACAGGAAAGCTGAAGACATAAAATAAAATGCCATAGCCTTTAGTAAATAGCACAATTCAGATCTCAGAGGATCTAGATAAATCTTACCTTTTATATCACTATACCATTTCCTGGAGCAGATAATCAGGACTAACCCTTGTACCAGCTGGGGCAGCAGTGCTTCTCTATGCTTAAATGCTTTTTTAGATGGAGTAATATTAGGGCTGGTATATTTCCAATTTTCCCTTTTTTTAAAATGACAAAGCATAATTATAGGCATAAAAAGAAAACAAGAGGAAAGGACTAAAATTATGATCAACAACAATTCAAACTAGAAGAGATTATTTACTGCTAGGACAATGCTTACCAAGAACTAGTAAAATAAATGAGGGAAAAGCCTGTTATTTTTTGTGTTCTTAAGAACCATGCTTCTCCAGGACTGATTAAGGCTTCTTCAGTAAACTGTGGAGCTAATTGCATGGTGCTGTGGTAAGTGCTATTCCTGGGAGCTTTGCTGTGCTACAATGCCAGAAAGCCACTAGCAGATGAGAAAGTTCAGGGGCAAGTTTGGCAGCAGTTGAGCTGGAGCCGTGTGAGGCTCAGCACTGCCTATGTTAGTCTGTCGAGCTCCACGTTGCTATGGCTAGTTTCTGTGACCTACCCAAATTGGTTAGCTTAAATGGATAGCAGTAGTTTATCTTTGTTAACTATGCTTTTATATCCCCACCCAATGGCTTGAAAAGTTTCTAAGTGGAAATTAATTTGTGAATTGTAGAATCCCTTTTCTTATATGTCCCTTTCCTTTTACTTGAAAATTATTGATTGTGTTTCTAGATTTCCTTCTCAAGGAAATTACTGAGTCACCAGCAGAGCAGGCAATAATTTACCGCAGAAGTGACTTACCCTTAGGGCTGAAGGTTTCTTGTGGAAGGACCAAATCCATTCAAGCCTCYTTGTGCCTGCAGTGGGCAGGAATACTTCATGTTGCACAGAAATCTCCCTCATGAATGTGGAAGAGGTGGGGGTGGAAGAGAAGCGGTCTCTTCCATTCTTGTTACAATGGGGATTTTCAACAATCACAGTCAAAAGACTGCTGATTTGGGACTGTTGAGCTCCTGTTCATCTGCTGCAAGGAATGCTTGCTTAGCTGGTGAGCGGCAGCGTGGCAAGTAGAGACTTCAGCAATTAACTAAACACCCAGAGATGTGGATCACTGTGATGGACACAAGTCTCACGGAAAGCAGAGCTTTGCTCCTGGGCCCCAGTTCTATCCTGTAAGTTATCAGAAGGAAAATCAGAAACTAGCTGTACATGGTGTTTTCTGTTCTGGCTGCAAAATCCAGAGATACGCAAGGTCTAATTCTTCTACTTATAGTCCTTGCAGGCAGTAAAATCTGATCAGGTAGCACAATGCCACTCAGTGAACCAGGATGGGAGCAAAACTGGAATTTATGGTCAGATGTGACCTCAAAGCACTAATAACCCTTTGGAAAGTCTTACTTCAAGACCTCATTCCTCTTTTCCAAGTCCAGGTTGTCAAAGACCTCCTGGTCTGGGGGAGAAGGTAGAAACTCACGTCTCATTCCCGAGAACTCTGGTAGGAAATGCCCAGGAGACAGAAAGTACCTATATAAAGCATAACCCCACAAGATTTACATCAGAAGTACAAGGTTGAAATGTGTATTGCTTTTGGCTGAAATATAACTATTAAAAAAGTATTTTTTTTATTTTTAATGAGACCTGCAATGGAGACTGGGCCAGCCTAAAGCATCTATTTCTATGCTCTTGTCTTTGGAAGAGGGAAAAAGTCCTGTTAAGAGCTGCTAGTGTAAAGTTTGTATTTGAAGGGGGAGAATCTACATTTTTCTATGCTGCTGAAAATCGCCCCTGGAGAGAAAAAAACAACACAAAAAAACCAGCAGAGAAGTGAAATCAAAACTTYGGAGTCCCAGGAAATGAGGAGTTGCTGTCGCTCCAACATTATTAAAACCACCCATCTTAATCCCCTGAATTCTAGTCATCGCTCAGCATTTCACTTGCAGCTAAGAAGAGATCAGAGATATGACACTCATATATTACTTCCCACCAGGCATTATGTGTAAGTAAAAGCATCAGCTTCCCTTTGCTCTTCTGAGTGGATTGCAGTCAGTGGGAGTTTTGCTTTAACCACAGCCTGCCTGTGAAAAGGTATCTTTCACTGAAGAACTTTTCCCTTCTTGTATTTTTCTTTTAAATATAATGGAAACTTCCCACTTTGAGGTAGATGACATTACACAAAGAACCTAAAGAAACAGCTACCACTGAGAAAGTGAAAATGTTACCTATTATTTGATCAGTATTTCCTACCACTGCCATCAAATTGGACTGCCAGGGATCCAGGGATTTTTAAGAGACACGTCAAGACCCTGAAATGCTTTTCATTCTCTTAAACTGAGAGATAAAAAAGGACTTCTGTCCAGGTACTTCGTTCTTCATGGGACTGGTCATGTCACGTTCACACTGGAGGGAAAAGTGGGAATGATAGCTACTTTTTCTAATTGCTTCTATCTAAAACGTCTACCTAAATGGTCAGGGGATACAAGGGACCTACTTGAACACTTCTTGTGAGGAATGCCGACCAGCAAGCTGGTGCTGGTGGGGATATTTSAAATGGGAGCCTGCCACTGGCAAAGCACAGGAAAGTCTGGCACGTTAGAGGCAAAGCTGCTGGCTTCCCTCCCAGCCGCAAGCGAAAGGCAGGGTGACCTCCACCCGTGTCTGTGGCTTCCAGTGTCTGTCCAGGACAGGTAACCGCAGAGAGCTCGGGCACTTCTACAAACGGATGCAGAGGATCTGGAAAGACACTGCTGCCACCTGCTGTGCCATTTTGCTTTTAAATACACAAACCCAAGCCCTGAGTAATGCTACTGCCTAAAGCTCATGTTTTCCCATTGGTCTTACTAGGGTTTAGAAAAAGATGAATTGCTCTGCTGGTGTTAACCTCATTTCGTGGTGGTGATCCCGTATGCTGTACTAACCACCCAGAAGTATTTCACAAGGCATGGTGAAGACCACAGCACCTAACCGGCCCAGGAGAGAGCAGCAAATCACTTCCTACCTGCTGCTTGTGGTTGACAGGGTCATCTGGCTTCGACAGCATTGACCTCCACCGCTTGAGTTTGCCTGTGGTGTGGAGCACATGACAGAGAAGGTAAGGAAGGAGATCTGCATTAGGGATCCTACACCCTATGGCCTCACCCCCAAATAAGATTAAATGTTTAACTTGCTGGTCTTTTGATTATTTTTAAATCCAAAGCTATTTAACATTTTCCCAGATTAATTTTTCAGAATTACAGGTCCACGAAAAAGCTTTTCACTCCTCCTTAGAAGGCAGTTYGTTTAAATGTGCTGAAGTTGTGTGTGCAAAGTCGAAATCCCACTTTCAAACCAACTCTTTGTAAGATTGCTTCTATTCTGAAAAGTGATTGAAAAAGTGGCACTTTTTTTGCTCAAGTGACCACTTTTCCATGATTTCTTGAGATCAGAGAGTTATCAAAGTACTTGAGGTTCTTCTGCCTACCATATTTAAACACTGGCATGAGCAAAGAGAAACAAAGCTGATGATAGCTACTCAACACTGCAGTTTATTAACGCTCTTGTCCAGAYGTCTCAACTGCATCTCTGAAAAAGTGAAAACACGACAGAGTTAAAAACATTTTGCAGGGGCTTGTGCTGTGAAAGGTTCTCTGTGGTTTGATCTGTGATTCAGATTATGGATATGCACCTTTTGCTGTCGACCATTTGTAAAGAACAGATTACTTGCACAGAGTGTGAAGAACAGAGCAAATGTAAAGAATGTAAAGAATGGAGTACTTGCAGAGAATGGGTACTTGGAGTACTTGCACACTTCATGGTAACAGCTAAACAGAAATTGATGTAAAATTTAATTGTAATTGATGTAAGATTAATTGTGGCCTGGAGTAGAAGGTAATGACTGTCAAACTGCACAGAGTTTGAGACCGTCTCAGAGCCTGGCACTCTGAGGATTGCCAACCGTTAGTACTGTAATTATGTTATTTTTATAATTCAGGCATGTAACAAAGGGCGATTACAATGTAAAGGAATAAATGTTCTGCCAATAACATGAACACTGCCTGAATAAATTATTGGTGACATGAAGCTGTACACTTAGGAAAATAAACATACACAAGCCATATGTCTTGGCATTGATCTGGATGACAGGAACGCTAAAGTACAGTTGGTTAGGTCACTTTATCCAAAGCACAGGAGAGGTTTGATTTCGCTGCAATGCTGTAATATCCCTAGGAAGCACATACAAGGCACCTGGAACCCACTGCTTCAAACCTCCCAAGGAATAAGCACTGAGGTATTTTCACAGAAGCTCTGTCCCACCACAGGCTCACATGGAAGCTAGACGCCTATGATAGCTCTCCTCTCTTGCTGAAACACATGTGTAAGGAATAGCAGCAGATGCAGAGAAGTTTTCTTAACTGCAAAGTAGCCTGCAACTGCTAGCAAACCTTGGGTCTTCCATCCAAACCCCTAGGTTTCAAGAATGAGGCCAAGTTCAGCATGTGTTACAACAGTTCACATGCRTTTACTGTTAGATGTGTAAAATCCAAAATGAGGCCCCTGACCTACACAACTTGTGGGATGAACAAGCAAAAAGAACAAAAGAAGAATGACTTAGATGTGGAAAAATATTGAAACAGCTATTTAAGTACTGAATTTGTAACCACCTCATCAGTAGCAAGGTGATAAGGAGCAACTATTCTGAGTCTGCCGAAGTCAAATTGAGTCAAACTAATTTAACTGCTTTCTTTGGCAGCGTCCCTGGGCTATGGAGCAGTTTGCAAACTGGTAGCAGGAAATGTAGCTTTAGGGACTTTTTGGGGATGTGATACCAGAAAGCTGCTGGGAACACTGCAGTGACTACAAGTAGGTAGTGGCAGCTGCGACAAGGGTAGAGGTTTGGAGCACCACTGAGAGGGCTTCAACCAGGCAACACGGAGAGCAAGAGCAGACTGAATCTGGCTGTTGGCAGCCACCCTCTCAGGTCACCACTTCTGATTTTCTCCTGCCCAAACTCTAGAGTGCAGGATGCTCATAAGTAACTGCATAGAGTGCTGTGACCCATTTGAAGCACAGCATGTTAAGAAAGTTGCTGCTAAGTGAACATTTTAATGTTGAGAAAAATGTAAAGAAAGATTTAAATATACCAGGTAGGTTCAGTCTAGGGATGAGAGAGTTGATGAGGACAGTCTTCAGATACATATAGACTGGCATAAAAAGAATGGTGATGAGTTATTCTCCGTGTAATTGGCTTGGTCCTTTTAGGTTAATTCAGTATGTTTGGGGAATAACTAGAATAACAGTGAAATGCTGTTATAACAGGAAGCAACTTAAGCTGTGGAATCTGCCATATGGGAGGCTTCTGAACAACAGGGGGACAAACACTGGTTAAGAAAGGTCCAGACATACTTGATGTGCTTCAGAAAAAGGGAAATTGAATAAATGGCTTCTACAGTTTCCTTACAATCATGTGTTTGATTTTACAGTTAGCATGAATAACACTTAAGCTTGCGTGAAGTCACTACATTTTGTTAAGTAAGTTAAACTTACAGGAAGAAAAAATAATTAAAACAAACCATGCAGATTTGCAGCTTAAATTTGGTAAAATAATTCAAGTAACTTGATCTTTACATGTTAACATTGCTATTCCATGTTGTCAACATCACTAAAACGAGCTCAACAAATGTAACTGCTACTTCCATACTTTTTCTGAAGAGAAGTGACATTACTAGTAAGCTAACATCAAAATAATTTGCTTTATTGCTAGTCATTTTATATTACAATTTAGACTAAGTTCTATTTGCATATTAGTCTTTAAAGAGAACCAAAAGAAAACACATACTAAAAACAAATAAACAAACAAAACCAAACCCCTAAAATTACTAATGACAATGTATACTCACTTTCAAAAATCCTGGTATTTTATGACTGACTTCCTGAACATTGTAATTCCAAACCAGAGTATTTTATTTCCACTTGTCATCAAAATACTTATTTGTTTTCAGGTTAGAGTAAAACCTCACAGAGGAAAGAAAGGTTAAAAACTGCGCATATGGCTTATTTTACAATTAGTGTTCACATGCTTATTGGGTTCTGGAGGCAATTTACTAGAGTCATAGATATAAAAATATAGAATCATCTTTACTAATGAGGTATGCATTTGTTCAGATCAGGTTTCTTGGGATACAGCCTTCTATTTGGATTTCAGCTGGCCAGCCACCGTATCTGTTCTTCTTGTCAGAGTGGTTTATCTGTTGGGGGGGCGGGGAGGGGGAGAAATAAAACAAAAAAAATCAATATTTGGTTCTCCATTTACAAACTAGTTTGTCCAACCTCATACAACAGAAGGGGGTAATGGGGTAGGACTGGGAAGCTAAGTAGCACGTTGCACATCTTGCTCGACATAATGGGTGAAGATTCCACCAGTTTCTTTCTTACACAGAGTGCTTTATTTATTTCCCAGATGGCTGTCCTAATATACACTAAACTGAATACCTTTTTCCTGCAGAAGCTCTGTAATGTGAAGAAGATTGCAACAATATTCTGGGAAAAAAAAACCACTATGGAAGTTTCACATGCCTTTGGAGGGAGTCAGTATCATCAAGGGAACTGACCTCTGTACTGGGTTTTCTCATTTCAGTCTGCCTCTCTGTCATATAGATGAGCACTACTGGGCTTATAGAAAGCGAATACCACAAGGTCACAGGTGCAAACAGAAATCTGATATAAAAATGGTATCTTTAGTCCTCCTGAAGCCTGAAGGCAAGTTATTCAGAAAAGTTTTGTGATGCAAGCATTGCTGTATTTGCATGGCCAATTTGAGACAGCCCAATTTTCATATTAAAACAGTCTTTATTTTTAGGAAGTCCTTGGAATTTGTCCTTCCAGAAGAAAATGTAAGTCTCTGTACAGCATGTCAGGTTGCACATTTCAAAACTGAGACTCTCTAGAATCGCTGGTCACTTCTGAAATTTGTCTATGGACGATTTAGTGCTGGTGTGGTAGAAGTCAGTACCGTACATGGCCCAGATCCAAAGCAAAGAATGATGAYGCCTTAGAGAACTTGCTTTGTATGACTGAGGCTTACTGAACAGACTAGAGTTATTATAGCTAACCCAAGAAATCTGCACCTGAAGGTTATACCTGATACACAAATACAAAGTGAAAATAAAATGAACCTGACCTTTTCTTTTTGGATATTATCTGGCAGCTTGAAGCCTTTGGCAGCTATAAAAGCCCAGCTTGACCTGAACTTCATATTCCATATTTCTTCACTTCCCAGCTCTTCTACTAATTTTTTGGCGTCATTTTTCAACCTAGGAAAATTTAGTGAAAAAAAGTGTTAAAAATTCAGGATGTGAAAAATGCTGAAAAAGAACACAGCTGATTCATGCTTTACATTAGTAGGTCAGCAGAAACAACGAGAAGTTTAAAAAAATCCTGAGAGCTGTCTTAGTAGCATGCCATTAAACTCACAGAGCAAAATTCTTTTTCTTCCTCCTCTACATTCCTGATGTTGATACAACCTGTTTGTAACAGCATAGCAGAAAGAAAAATGTATCTCAAATACTATTTGATGTTTCAACCCTTCTTGAATAAGAACAAGGGCATCAAATGCTTATCAACCAAATGATTAAGTCTTTCCCTGTATAATTACCATATCATGAATTCAACTAAAAAAACCCGAAGATTTGAAAGCACTTGAAGAATCAAGTTAAGATGTAGGAAGGAATGCAAACTAGATACATTATAATTGAAGGTGTGGATACCTTCTTAATAGAAGGTTGCGACCCAGAGGTAACAGCAATGTCCTTTATGAAGACAACTGGTGCTTTTAAACAAATATAACACTATCTATCCATCTTTGGAAGCATCAACATACATGATATGGGCAAGCACTGAATGGACATGGAATCAAAACCTTTTAGGCAGGAAATGAGAGAACAACCCTGACTACAGAGTGAAATTTACCATTCCTTTACACCATTATGCAATAGTGATTTTCAAGCTATTAATTGCTCTGTTCCTCAGCCTGTCATGAATAACTTGCTTACCGGGTGCTTCCATCATCATGAGTCACCATCAAAAGGAGGGACCCTTCTGGTGCACTTTTAATGAAAGTCACCATCTCTCCTGAGTGGTCTGTTGAATCAATTACACAACTGATTATTCATTACAYACGTATCACATTACACGTACTTTCAACTTGTTTTCACTTTTTGGCCTTGTCTATTCAAAATGACACCTAATTAGGCAACTTTTCTGTTTACAGGCAGAAGGCCTAATCTTGAAAGGTGCCAAACGCTGCTAGCTCTCACTGAAGGCTAGGAGAGCATGGCTTGATCTGCATTTCCCAGTAGTAAACAAAGATACTTCTGAACTTCTACAAAAGCCTTTTACGCCCAGGGTAAGTATATAGATGGTTTCTTATGTTTACCTCACATAATATTACACATGCAAGCAAAGCATGGAATAGCCCAGGAGAAGTCATTGCTATTCTGTGAGCTTCCTACTACCGTGCTAACTGCAGAGCTGAGTTACACACCCCATTGTACACCCACTTTCATTAAGCAGCAGCCTATTTGCAGCACTAAGCTATTTATTGGTTCTGCAATTGCTAAACATACACAAGACACTTGTTTTCCATACAAAAAAAATGTAACAGGCACCCTGGAGACATTACAGTCTACATACTGTATATAAAATTGTAGCCCCATGATTAGTCCCAATGTGATTTCTGTTCATGCACTTAAGGTCACAAGCATTCCTAAGTGGTCAGAGAATCAGCTTCCAGTGCCTCATAGCATTCTGCTTCTCCTTACTAATAGGTAAGGAAACTGTTTTCRTTCAAAGTTTGGAAAGCTATTCTTAAAGTAGATCATCTTTCTAGCTATGTGGAAGGATGTTAAGAGACAGACTAGCATATTTCCTATGATGATTCTACAACTAAAATAGAACAAAATATGTCAAGAAAAGGAATTTTGCTGAGTGAAATATCTGAATGTGGTACCTGGTTAGGTGCTATTCCTACCAGACTGAAATAATGGAGAGAAAAAAAAAAAAAAGACCATTAAAAAATGGCAATTTGACAATTAAAAAAAAAAAAGGCAAGACAATTAAAAAAAAGACAATTAACTATCTCAACCAACGGGAGAAATTCAGCTTTTCAGGCAAAATTTGTCATCAGATCTGGCCAGAGCACATTTTATGAAGACAACCGCTGTTTGTTTCTCACTGATCCCTGTCGATAATACAATCATAGTCACTTGAAAGAGCAGGATAATTATATAAATGTAAGTCCTTTCTTAACGCTGAAACACTAACAAAAGCTCTATTGCACTCTTTTCCCTACCTCCTTTCCACATGTCAAAAAATTTTGCTGATGTGACTTTTCCTGTTTTATCTGTAATTAAAAAAAAAAAGTTGTGTAAATATGAGCAAAAATCATTAAATTCAATCAGCATATACAGCATTTTCAGCTAAAGCTAGGCATCTTTAATTTTTTGTACTATTGGGCTTCTGAGTTTTCTTTTGTTTAAGTTTTTAAATTGGAAGGAATATGGAATAACCTAAGTTTAAGATTTGGGTAGAATATTTTGTTTCATGTAGTCTCTGAATCACCAAATGTGACTAAAACATTTTTTTTTTTTTTTTTTAAAAGAAGGAATTCAGTTTACTGTGTGCTTCTGTGTTTTTATATCTATATATGCCATACTAGGTCACAACCATAAATAGGAAAATTGGTTAAGCCTAAGACTATTTGAATGAGCTTAATACTATTCTGTGCAGTGTTTCAGATGTGCAAGCTTTCATACCATTTGAATCTCAATGGACAGAAACTCAACACTCATCATTACCATATCAGAAATTGGGCATGCAAACAATTAGTAATTCCAAAACATTTTGGTCAATATTCATCATTAATTATGCTGCTGTTTAGATGGCTATCTTTGTTTAAACAAGACATACACAACTGGAAATACTTTTCAAATTTCTAAATCCATGCCAACTGAGTTAATTCATTTTTGTTATCCAAGACCCTGCTTGGATCCCTGCTACGTGAGAGGGTCTTTTCCATTTAGAGTGCATCAGCCCATTTCTAGTGAGAAGATCCAGCAGTTTGTGATTCCCTTCTGGCTTATCTTTGATCCATACATGGTAAAAGCATGAAGGCAAATTCTTTTGAACATAGGACTGTAAATGGCAGGTTTATCACACTGATGAGGGGAAAAGGTGGCAAAAATCCATCAATGGCTAAACAGCATTCTAGAACTGGCCTTCTTCTGAGCAGAGGTCACAAAAAAATGGAAAAGGCTGTAGTGAGGACAGCAGAAATCCACAAAATTCTTTCTCTCTCCCTCTGTGTTATTAGCTTGGGCTTAATAGTTCTGTCCTCCTTCTTACAGAAGACCATATTCATTCAGAGAAGAGTTATCCTTATGGAATAAAATACAAGTGTGATGCCGTAGGAAACTTATTGAGCACAGTCATTAGCTTGCCTGATCTAATTAGATGACATGTAGAAAGTATGTCTCACTACAAAGTKGTTTGAGATAATGGACAGATTTACCTGCAGATGGACATGAAAGTGTAGCTAAAATGACTACATGTGTGATGAAGGAAATGGCTGTTTAAAAATGTGTAAAATTTGATATATCACTTCTTTTTCCTCACTAATGTCAGATGCAAAGACAATGCTAGTTCCCTACTCCTATTTGCTATAATATTGCTTATGCATTCAAGATGAGTATTTGCCCTTTTACTCTACAGCTGTATGCTGAAAGCTCATTTTTAACTGTTTACCTATTATAACCAGTAAAGTTTTTATGATTCCTTATTGGAAAAAAAAACTGCAGCAGTGAACTGGGAAAAAAAAAATTTGGAACAGATTCTTGTCTATGGTAATTTAACCCAGTGACTTCAATAAAATCATGCAAGTTTAGACAAAGTCAAGATCTTGCTTAGCAATACTGAGACAAAAAAACTGGAACATAAGTGTTTTGTGATCAAAGCCAACTTGACTGTGCACCTGAACTCCCTTTCTTCCCCTGCTCCACAACATTTAGGCATTCATTTTTCACAGGATCCATTATTGAATACACTGCACTTCATCACCATTCCCATTCATCTAAATTAAAATGGTGCCTCCAGATTTGGAATAAACTGCACCTTCTGCTTTCCAATAGCTCCTACTATAAGCAAAGACATATAATGACAGTTTAATATTAATCAAGCTTTGAGTTTGTTTTTCTGTCCACTGACCAAGTCTAGAAAAGGAATTTGTACCTTGGTTTTACCTTGGGGAAGAACTGCAATTCTCAGTTACTGCTTGCCCCTTACCAGTGGAGCAATAGATCCCTTTTATCAAGGACTGAACCTGAAAGTTGATTCTTACTGCTGGAGATCACAGATATTTTTGCTACATTACATAAGAAGCAGTCGTTTTATCTAATAAAATACACATATACTGCTTCTATGTACACATTTTCTATTTTCTTATACTGATTATGAACATGTTTCTTCTGTTTATCCAGAAGACTATTTCTCTCAAACACAGATTTGTTTTTCTTACATTTAACATGAATCAAGTTTACAATTTTTGCCTTTCCCTTTCCTTCCATAGTAGCTAGTAAAAAAACCAACCAAACCAAACCAAAAAAAGCCCCCAACCTCCCCCAAGAACCTTTGTAAATTATTGCAGCACAAAGGTATGTCTCTAAGATTTTTTCTCTTACTTACAATTCACAACAGCAATGTTTATACCTCTTCCAACATTACCCTTCTCTTTGCTTATAAGCCTGTAATTGAAATAAATACAGTGTCAGTAGAATGCATCCATCCAGAAGCTCTGATCCAAAGTTATATTTACCAATGCTAAGTCACTTTCTGACGTTCATGTTTTCTTCAGTTATTTAATTCAAGACTTCGTAGTAAACAAGAGCTATGGCTTAAAAAYCTTGCACGTTAGATCAGTCAGTTTCCTTCAACGATGCACAATTAGTCTTTCAAAATGAGCCAGATCAAGAAAGTACTTCGTACAAATGCAGCCAGAAAGATAAAGAAGAAAAAAACCAAGATAAAATGTGGTTTTGTGGCAGTATTCTGTGTGGACTATATCTACGCAAAAGCTCATTGCAAGGTTTTGAAGTCACTCTACCTGTCCAGTTTGAAAAGCCATGAAAGAACTTGACATTCAGAAGGTGTTGACCATTCAACATACTGGCTATCCCACACCATGAAAATTAAAAATCATACTTGAAACTAACAGTTGAATGCAGCTTATGTAGAGGAATGAAGAAAATAACCTGAGATCAGGTATTTAAAAAAAAAAGAAAAAAAGGGGGGGGGGGAAGGGGGGGAGGTAAAAGTTAAATACTGTCAGGTATATTCTGAAGTTTATCACCAGAATAGGAGCCCCCTGGTAGGAGCTTACTTGCTGCTAGTGAACCAAAATGAAACACCCTTCTTCACACTATAAAGCACTTGCTTAGATTTAAAGTTAGACTGGTACTCACAGTTCATCCTCAAAACAAATTTTAGCCATCTTTTCTTTGCCACCACCGCTAAGAATCCGAAAGGCGTAGTTCCCAGGTGAGCAGGGAGACCAGTGATCACACTTCTGCCTTTTTGGGACTGGGGCTACAACAAAGATGAGAAAATATTTTCTTGGATGCTGCATAAACAATTTCTACATGGAAAGAATCACTTAACATCAACATGCTAAGCTCAAACATATATACACAGAAGCCAATCCTGCCAGTTTTCCAGTATCATGGCAAAATTATCACAGATTTGCCTGGGCTTTAAGTTATCATTGACTTTCAAACAGCTGCTGGGACCAAGAGCAAGCTTATCTAGGAAAAAACACCCCATGTAGTATGATCTGATTTGAATCTAGAGTAATTATTTTGTGCTATTTCATATAACAGGAAACAAGGGCTAGAGGGATGAAGGATTCCTACCAATAGCTTGAAGTTAATGGTTATCATTCTCATTTTAAGCCTTTTTCACATGATAACATAGTCATAGAATGAGAAAAATGTACACATTAAGCCACCCAGTCAGATTAGAGGAAAGAAATAATGACAATTTAATCACAAAGTTTGGTTAGTGATTCAACAGTTTACCATAACTGTAAAATACATGTGATAGAACCAAAGCTGCAGCTGCATGCTTATATGCCAGCAAACAAATAAGGTGTTCTTACATTGCTATTCGATTAATTATATTTGCATACTGGCAAATATAGGCTGACATTGTGTTTCTTCAAAGATAGCGTCTAAGAAATAGTTCAGACTTGCACTAATTAATTAACTTTACACAGCCAAATTCATTCTTAACAATAGCACATACCAAATAATTTATTAGCTAACAAGCCATCTGTCATTTACCATGTAAATACGCAACATCAGATATAGTATAAGGAAAAAAAAAGAAATACAACTACACACCCCTCAACACTGGTTTCTTTCCAATGTCTTGAAGATTAGCAATAGATGTTGTTATTGTCTTTTTGGGTACAAGAGCAGCAAATAAGCATCCCATGTACCAAGCAGCCAACAATGTCAACAGGAACCCTGCTAATCTCACAAGATCTGCCAAGGGAAAAAAAAAGAAAGAAAACCACAGAGACATAAAGATGTTTTCATAGCATCACACAAAATCTTGTATTTTCTCTGGCTTTACTACACAAACTGGCTATTTTATTTCTGATATACTGTGTTAACCACAGCCTTCAGAGATGTGGCAATACAGTATTTGTTGCATTCCCATCTCTGACAACCCCTTTTGTTTCTAAAAGTTGATCTTCAAGCAGAAAACTGCCCCCAAGACTCCCCTCAATCCATACCCATAACACCACAAAGAAACATGAAGTTCAACTTAATCCTAGTAGGATTTTGACTCTGAAAAGTAAGTACCAGATACTACACATGACTTTACAGGTAGTATGCAGTTACTATTGATTTTCTGTGATAGGCAGACACTACAGGAATGGTTTAAAATGCTGACCATACAGGGAACTCCCTCCATCCACTGTTTTGACACGCTGGGTAAAAATAACTGAAGAAGGCCCAAACAATCTCATTCACACAATGAGCTCTGATGGCATTCAAACATGACTAGAGTGACTGTTTCACCTTCTCTCAGTTATATCACAGTTTCCATGAACTGTATTACCAGCGCATCTACACGCTACGAAAACAAGAGGATTCACAATTTTCCTGACTATGAAGAAATATAAATCAATTCCATATTGGATATCTCCTTTTCCTCCTCATCAGAAATGCTAACATGCATTCCTGATCTAGAAGAAATGCACCACCTAATTTATGATGCTAAACAAGGAAATATCACACTGCAATTGTGAAACACTGATGTTTTGATGTCACGAGACACTTCCTGATCTGTAAAGAAACATGTCCTTGAACATAACAGTCCATTAAAGTGAAAAAGGAAAATTTTTTGTTTCATAGTCCTGAAAATCAAGTTCAACAGAACCTATGTCCAAAAATATCCAATATCTTCACTTTGCCAACCTGCTAGAAAATATTGCGTATTATCTAGCCTAAATCTTCCTTATAACAGTTTACACTCAAGAAGATACTCCTTTCCTTCTTGGAGCTACCTTTTATAAACGATTTCTGCCCTACCCCTTCTCTAGAATAAGGCCGAATTGTTCATTTGTCCTCCTCAAGTCCCATTTTGCAGGTCCTACCGCTCTCCCGTGAATTCTGCCCAACTGGTCTGCATCTTTTACTGCAGAATGGACACACTAGTCCAACACACACATTCTGGAGGCTCTAATTCCGGTTATTCATGCCAGAAGGAAGTTTGACTTTTTTTCTTAAGAGTAGACTTTATTGACTCGGGTTCCGTTTATAATAAACCATAAAAACCAGATTTTTTTTCCTGTAAAGGTTTTACCTCTCTAGCTACTCCCTATCCTGTATTTGTGCATGTGGTTATTCCTGCATTCTACCTAGCTTTAAAAACAAAAAGCCTAACAAAACACTGCAGAAAATGCAGATTGGTAAAGCTAACACTGAACAGTACTATCACCTGAACTCCCCCTTCTTTGTAACAGCAACAGAAGTAGCAAATGCCCATCTCTGACCCAGTCATCCTTAACAACTGAAGCACAGCTGTACTCCAGCCCTTGAACCTTAGTGAGGAAGAATGCAGACCATTATGAACATTGAAGGTTCTTCTGTAAATAATCCCAGTTTCTCATTTCCTGCATCAGAAAAAAGGGAAAAAAAAAAAGAAAAAAAAGAGAGGACAGTAAACCCTTTTAAGATACTGATCTGAGCTCTTAAAATGTTCTGTGTCGTTGTATTTAGGAGTCATAAGTGTGTGCATTTGTGTGACTGTAAGGAAGATACTGTGAGAAACTTACTATATTTTCATCAAAGGATTAAGATTGAGAAAGTAATATAATGAATCTTCAGAGATATAACAAATTTCCCAATTATTACCTCAGTCTAAGAGAAATCTGTCTCACTCTACCACAAACCTGCACTAAAATAATACTGAAAATTACTCCAACATTTAATTCATACAGTGACTGTGAATGTGAACACTGAGCAAAGTTCACACACGCAAAGAAGGAAGCTGCAGGAACCATGTAGAATGAAACTTACTCACTTTTTCTCTTTTTGAATATTAAAAAAAAATCAGATTTATACACAAAATATATTTAATTTGTAAAGGAGACCAAGTCACAAGTTTCAAAGACAAAACCCAGGAAGAATTAAGTGAAAACTACAAGAAGTTTATTTAAAGATTTCAGTGATTTTTTTTGGGGGGGTGGGGTGGGGTGCATTGTAAAGATCTATGAGACCATCAGTCAGGTTTTGTTTTGCTTTTTCTGTTGTTGGCTTAGCAGGTTTATCTTTACAATGATTTTGCACTGTTTTTCATCAAAACTATGGAGCAACTCTGTCGCAAAATAGGCTCAACAGCACAGCGTTTTACCTAAGTAGAAGAGAAAGTACAGAATGTCTAACTTCTGTTATTATATTCCTTATTTTACTTAAACCACAAGCTTCTTAAACGGTTCTAAAATATGCCTTTTAAGGTTTAAGGAATACATTTACCAACTCTCCTGCACAGTTTGTACTTAGTTCGCGAAACTGTCAGAAAACGCTTTCACTGTCAACCAACTTCTGGTTTTGCTTTCTTGGATTCAGAAGGCACTGGGGGACTGCATTGAAGCTATCTGCCGGGTCCACCTGGTTATTTACTGAGGTTACAGATCCTGCACATGTATACTCTTTTTCTGAGTACCTGCATAGACACGCATAAAACCCTACACAATAGCAGCTAAGCCATAAGCTCAGACAAACTTAAGATAGTTAGGAGACCTTAAGACTTGCTATCCACAGCAGTTAGGAGTTATAAAATGCAAAGCCCGGTCTACATTCACGAAAGCCAGACTGCACTTTTGCTGTTTTTAGAGGCTCTAGCTCCCCAGCCMGCTACTCGGCTCAGCACCAAGGAACAGTATGGGGACGGCATGCCRCAGAGGGGCTTGCTGTGCTCAGACAGGTGGTACAAACCTCCCTCACTCCGTTTCTGCCACGGAGAGGTATTCAGCCAGAGGTACTCCTCAATACTCACGGTGCCAGACAGGTAAAAGGGCAGAGGAGCAGGGAGGAAGAAACTGTGGGGACAGTCCGGAGGGACAGTCCCGATGGCGGGTAGCAGGGCGTGTAAGACAGCAAAGCAGAAGGAAAATAAGACGATTAGCAGTCCCACCTTACAGCAACTCCCAATTTCCTGTCTCCCTCAGGTGCTTGCTTGCCCCTTGGCAGCAACTAAAGCACTAAACGTAAACCCAGTATTTTTTTTTTTTGTGCTGACTTAAAATCCCCACGCTACCACACCTCGCTAATGCAACCCACCCGTAGGCAGAAGGACTTTAACAGGGGGRAAAAAAAAAGACTCAATTTCAGACTCGAGCTTAAATTACTCTAACCTAAAAAGCTGGGTGTCCATCCGTTTTCAGATGTTGGCCAGGGGCCTAGCCGCGAGGCCAGGCACCGGCTCCTCCGCCCCGGGCCAGGGGCTCGGCCCCAGCTCGCCTCAGGGGACGCCGTCGGGAACAGCCCTCCCGCCCCTTCCCCGCAGCGAGAGGGGCCTCGGTTCGCCCGGCCGGCCGGGGAGCGGCTCCGGGGCACCCACCTCAGGAGGGTGCAAGGCGGGAGCGAGGCGCCGGTTGCCTCGCCGGGAGCACCGGACGGCGGCACCGGCGCCCTCCGCGCGTCCCTCCTCACTCGGCGGGGCGACACCCCGCCGCCGCGGGGCTCCTACTCACATTGCCAGTTCAGCTTCATTATTGGGGGGTGGGGGGCTGCCGGCCCCTCCTCCTCCTCCTCCTCTCGGGACGGGCAGAGCCGACTCCCCACCTCGTCCTGCAGCCACCAGGGCGGGAAGGGGAGCGGCCACCTGTCAGCGCCGCCCCGCCCTGGCAGCGGCACGGCACGGCAGGGCATCGCCGGCCGAGGCCCGCACCCTGCTGCCCTGGGCTGTTTCCTCTGACGGGTAGGCCACGGAGGGCCGCCGGGGGAGGGGGTGGCTGCTGCCGCCACCCCGGCGGGCGAGGCGGGGGAACCGCGGGGCACCTCAGGGGAGCGGAGCAGGTGTCGGGGGACGGCCATAGCCACGGCGCGGGGTGCGGCCGGGGAGGCGCGACGCCCCTCTCGCCTTCCCGGCCGCTTTGCCCTTTGGTGGTGTCGGGGAGGACTGGGCGGCATCGAGGCCTCACGTTATCTCCTTGGCAAAGGCGGTGAAGGGCCTGGTGCTCGTAACGGCTGCCGCTGCTCTGGAGGAGGAGAGGGCATGCGGGGTTAGGGGAAGAAGGATTCATCCGCCAGACCAACCCCCTTTTGAGCCAAGGAAATACAACCGTAGACGCCACCTAAAAACTTGAAACGTAAGAGGTAGTGCTAAAAGTTATTTTGCGCAGAAAAAAMCAGCTGGGTGGCAGGATCAAAAGGAAGGCTCACACACCATCCGGCAGCCTGTTTGAAAAGCTGTTTCCCCCCGAATCTCAAAATGAACCATTTCTTTTTAAGTCTGTTGAATCCAACCCAGAAAGCAAACAGCAAGCAAGGGCGGGCTTTTTCCTGGCGACAGCCAGGGTCTGCCTTGTGGTTTAGCTGTYGAGGCCACAGGGCAGGGCCCCACCGGAGCCCCCTCCTCTTTTCTCCACCCACCACCGCGCCACCAGGAAGACACAAGCCCTACCACGGGCACCAGCCGACTGGGCCGAGCCCTTGGTTCATCTTTTCTTGTGGTGGCCCCTGACGGTGCTGTGAGCAGGGCATTGTGCACCCTCGCCTGGAGGGTCTTCTTCCTGGTGGGGTAGCTTGGTCAGTCCTCAGGTCCCATCTCCTTGCCAAAAAACCTGGCACCGCTTGCACTTGTGATGTGGGGCAGCACACCTGCTTCTCTCCCGCTCCCCAGCCTCCCGGGCCAGATGCAGAGTGTGAAACTACAGCACAGTGGTGGCAATGCATGCTTTCTAGCCTGTAGCAGATGAGGTAAGATAAAAGCATTGGAGCCCCACATCATGGGCTTGCTTTTCTCTTTTTAAAAGTTCGTTTCCAACATGCCGTGGTTGATGGGCGTTTACAGGCCTGCGTGGGCGCTGAGCCCCACCAGCACCAGTCAGCCCTCACCCTGCACCAAGGAAATCACAGCTCACAAAGACAACTTCTAAGGACTGAAGCAGTCACTCAGACATGTTCAGGAAACTGAGCTGAAGACCTCCAAGTTGGGCAAAACCCAAACAAGGAAACTAGTGATTTCATTTTGAAAATTGCTCAAACTACACTGTGAATTAGTATTTGCCCTTAAAACTCTCTGATTTAGTTTCCCTTAAGCTTCTTCATTCCCTCTGCCTCTAATGATGCACAAAAATTATGTTTACTTCAGCAAACAGATATATAAAATCCTGCAGGAGGCCACATACAAGACTGCAGCTGGAGTGGGCTTTTGCCTTCTTCCCAGGACACCCATGAAAGCTGTAAATGTTTCCAGTCCCTGGAGAAGAGGTGTTTCTTGTCCTGGTCTGTGAGTGGGATATTATAGTGTGCTATAAACGGCAGGTAAAACCTGAGGGAGTAATTGCTGCTGGTAATTTTCAAACTTATTGGAGCTTGCAAATGAAAAGCAACATCCAATAAAACCTAGGCGTGTGAATAATTGAAGTGGCAGCATGGGACAAATAAACTTAAGAAATGAAAAGCATAGGACAAAAAGGAAAAGGAGTTACGAGTGGGCAAGAGAGATTTAAGGACAGCACTGTTCTGGGTTACTTTTCCAAATACGCAATTATTTCTGCAGGAACTGTTATCCTGCAAGATGGCACATCAGAAATGCTAATAAGTGATTGAAACTATTGAAGAGTGCATTTCTAGCCTTTAAAGTAAAAGTAATGTGTCTTTAAACCCAAAATGCTACAGTTCATGGTAGCCAAATGAAAAATTCTGCTACTTTTATTAAAGCAAGGAAAAATTAACTAGGACTCAGGATAATTTAATTTTGAAATAAATTTATTGTATGAGCATTGGTGGGTCACAAACTCCATAGATAAAGATTTTAAGCCCCTAGGAGCTTTGTCACCACCTCAACACCTTACTGTGAAAAAACTCCATCATTAGCAATCAGTGTCTATTGGATAACTGCCAATTTACCTGCTTTTACCCACAAGAAAAATGTAGCCGGTTTCTTAATTTTCATTATTGCCTAAACTACATCGAACTACACCCAGGCATTTGCTACAAAACCAGGCAACACAGTAATTGGTTTGCTTGCCTGCCAAAGCCCAGGGATCCAGTGGTCTCTAGCTGAGGGGATTTTAAATACCAAAGGACTAGGAAACTTTAAAATGTTTTACTTCAGGTATCTCACTTTTGCGTCTGCAAAAGAAACGTGATGCTGTTCTTTCTTTAGTAATTAATCAAAGATGTGGGATGCAGAACACTTTCAAAGTATCATTTCTGTTCTTATTCTGTAACAATTCATTCTGTAATTTGAAAGCGTAGAGAAAAACTTTCAAAACATTAATCTTCACTCTCAATACTTGTGAGGCTGTAAGACCCTTTGGTGATAAGCAGCACAGGGAATCTACTCAGGAAACAAATGACTCTTGCAGACACTAAATGGAACAGGTGATGTACGTACACACTGCTTATGTGTTAGTCTTGCCTTATCATCACAAAAGCCACAGTCCTTTTGCTAACACTGTAAAATTACAACAGAGCAAGTTCCTGCTTGCTCTTTGAGCTGCTGTACCTCCAGAGGTATTTTCTGCATCCACCCCACTTGGCTAACAAATTAGGAAAAGTGTCATTCCAGTCCTCCAGTAGCTATTTAATTTACATGTTTTCTGCTCATCCACAAATGGCCAACAATGTATTTTTAATCCTGCTAGGATGAGTTAAAAGAATTTAATGATTTAAAATGGAGGCAGAGTTTGTAAGGCAGAGAAAGAATATTGTACCAAATCTTTGCTTGTAGCGGTCTCAAGGACTTCAAGGGCTACTAGAAAAACTAGACCACCTACATAAAATATGCAACTGATATTTAAGTTAACTAATTTTACCTAAGACTTGGGACAGATAAGAACATAGACACAGACAATAGGGGTGGCAACGTGGAAGAGCAGTTCTTTAAGCTGCCGTAACTCAGCCATGCTTCACCGTATGCCTGTGCCCATAATTCAGGTAGAACTGCAGCATCCTGAATTGTGGTAGCATGAAGAGTAGTGTGGAGAAATAGGGATTTAAACGTATGTTTTAATACAATGACTTTTTTTTTTCTGGTATACTTTGAATAGCTTTATGAAACCCAGGAGCAAATACTTAGAACAAGATGACACCTTTTAGATACTTCTTTTGTGGCTATATTAAAATCTTAACACCTTCTCCCCAGATAGGCAAAAATGGATCATATAACAAAAGGCAAAAAGCAAGCAATGATTACTTTCAGTTGATAAGCTAGAAAACCTGTAAAGCTAGTGAGTCTAGCTCCCAGGACATTGCTGGCCTGTTAGACAACACAAAGGTGGGGCATATTTGTGTGTTTTTCTTATGCTTTGTTAATCCAGAGATACACAAGGAAAATATATTCAGTTGCACTTCATGCAGATAGAAGATGTTGACTGGCAAAGTTTCCTCAGTGTTAGCAGCAATAGCTTAATACGTTATGGGCCCAAAGCAAGTCATCTTTAGTACATAGTGGCCCAAACTTCAGAAGAGGAAGGCAAGGGTAGGGAGAAGGGCAAAGTGAGAGGGAGAGGAAAATCCTTCTATTAAATGCTGGATACTTTGATATGGCTCTGCACAATCCTACAGGATCTCTGTTGTCTATTTTCTTGCAATGCTGCTGTCAGCAACAATCATTAGGCCTACAGGTCCCTATTAGCACAGACCCTGTGCAATCCCACATGGTCTACAGCCAAGTCTGGATGTAAACAATTCTGTAAGCCTACTCAATCAAGTAGAGATTTACCAGAGGGAGCTGGATTGGCAAGGTCGCTGCTATCAGCAATCCCAAAGCACTTGTAGCTTGACGAGACGACATCCTGTGGTGTGTCCTGGAGCTCTTCCCTGATCCATTCTGCCAACACCAGGTTTTTCAACAGGGACCCAGGCTGACACCGCTCTGATGGGCTCAGGTCACCTGAAGGTGATGCCAGYATTCTAAAAGAGCAAAAAACCACAGTAAATCCACTTCTGAAGCCCAGTCCACACACACAGTAAGAAAGCTGGATTTCTTTCAGACCTGTCTTCTAGAGAGGGGGAAGAGAGAAAAAAGGTATCACCTTACCTGTGGGCCAGGATGGCAACAGATGTGGGCAGTCACAGTGGGTTGATATTGTGGGACAGAGTGGGAAAAAGGTGGTACAAGTTAGTCAATGAAAGGGAATACATGAGCAAACTAGAAAACTGTGTAAAAATACATCAGCAGTTAAAAATCAGTATAAAACACCAGCTTAGAGAATGTCCAAGATGTACAACAATAAAAAAACCTCACACAGTAAGAATATGGAAAGCTGAAGTCAATGTTAAGCTTAGGATTAAAAAAAAACTCAACCAAAGGAAAAGTAAGTAGTATTCTCATGCATAGTACTTCAGAACAGTGCTGGGTACATGAAAATAAATAAGTTGAATAACACAATACCTTGTTTATTCATAAAAAGTAGTTTTATCTAGCTAACAACTATAAAAATCCAATATGCTAATATTTACGTATACACTGGCAGCATAGATTCTTGTAGTCTTTACAATAACCTGTATTTCTTAGGAAATGCTATTGAATTTCCTAGAAAAACAAATGATGAGTCAAGGTATAGGCAGATGTTACTTGTAAGCCTCTAGAAGGAAAAAAAATCTAAACCGTTTATTTTTAAAAAGAGTTTGTTTTGGTGCAGAAAGGGAAGAATATTTAATGTTTACAGTTTAAGTGGCCATCAGAATTACATGTTGTCCTGAAAGATTACTTCCAGCACTTGAATTGTAAACCTTCACATATTTGTCTATACTGCACTGTGGTTACCAAAAAAGCCGTATTCTTGCAATAAATTCTTACTTTCGTGTTTCATACACAAACTTAAAAAGGTGTTTTGTCTAGATGGGCCAGCTTTAATGGGGAAAGATGAGCAAGAGAAGTGTGAATGAACAGACAGTTTTACAGTTTTGGATTCAATAAGCCTGAAGCACAGAGGGTGCTCTGAAGATGATGACAATTTCAGAAGCATAGGAGAAGTTTAAGCATGAGAAGAGATTTGAAATCTTGTACAGTACCTCTGTCAGCAGAGCTATGTAATAATAGGTGGGCTTTACTGAATATCAGGACAGTAATAAGGAAAACCAGCCAGCTTTCCAAAGTGTGAAATAAAACTACCATATACATGTTGGTATGGTTGGTACACATACTACCATAAACAGTTGGTGCTAATCTGTCTTGCTTGACCAATCCCCTAAGTTTATCAACATGCATACATCATGCTACCTTTAAAGATAAAAGCTCAGGGCTTAAAAATAACGGACTTTTTAAAAGAGGCTCTTAGGGGGAGGGAAGAGGGATATTACTAAATGATCAGGAGACGCCAAGTTAAGGTCCTTTTTAGGTGGGATGTTTAAAAAAGAGAAAAATTGAAAGTACTTTTAACAGAATTCAAGCAAGACAATAGAATTTGCTGAGAAAGGGCTCAGAACTCTCCTATTTGAAAAACAAACCATGTGCGCCACCTCCCGGGGTACAAAACACAGAGCACGGTAACCACCCTCCTCCGGGCTCTCCCAAGGTAAGAAACCAACACTCTCAGGGTGGCTGGCTGTCTTAGGGACAGGGACATTCAATTTGTATGCCTTCTTGTTTTTTAGTTTAGGGCAGTAGACAGCAGCAGTCCAAAATATTACTTGAATCCATTCCAGATGATCTGAAGCTTCACCTTCTCAAGCTAATGTTTTCTGTGCCCGATTTCTGTCCAATGAACTGATGAAAAGTTGAAGCAAGAATGTCCCAGTTATTAGGGTGTAAGCAGGAAAAATCACCTGGGAGCTAAACTTGCCTGCTTCCTCCCTTTCCCTCAAGGTTCAGATGAGATCTAGAGCAGTTCTGCTTTCTTTTCAGAGCTAAAGCCAGAAGTTAGAATTGAAAGTCCCAAAGTACTAGGAAGAATTTGGATGGATATAATTTATCAGCTTGGAAATTCATCTTAACAGGATTTAAAAAGACACACTAAATAGGTTGAAAGAATTAATCATTTATTTTAAGCAGCAGAAAATTTGATTTTTACATAGTATTTATCTGAAAATGGCAAGACCTGAAAGTACAAAATACCAACGTTTGGAAAATTCAGTAATGAGGCTTGACAGTAAGTGGGATAGACATCCTAACATCACCTGAAGACTGAATTAAAAAGACTGTACCCCTTTTTTCAAAGTTCTGATCCCATTTTCCTTTCAGTCAATGTTACATCTCATCTATTAAAAAAAAAAAAAATCAGGTGAACAAATGCCTCTACAAGATGGAATAATTTCCTTAAAGGTGAAATCCTTTCCACGCTTCCTAAGGAACTATCAAGTAACAGCTGATGTAGTATTGAAGTGTTAAAAGATTTCTGCGTCTCCATATAAAATTTTCAATAAAAAATGTGAACTGCCTGCTCCAGATAAATCTTATTTAAACACTCAACCTTGTATAGTTTATGAACACACGGAGTATTGGCTGGCAAAGGAATTTTTTCCAGGACATATTGCAGTAATCCATGCCTTGGTGATATCAAGAAATTGTTGATTGTCTTTTCAGTACCACTTCAACATGACTTGCTTAAGTCCATTTTTTTTCCCCAGAATTTTCCAAAGGACAGCTATGTTGCAAATATGGCCATTTAAACATTCAACTATATAATTCCTCTCTAACAACACAGGAATAAACATAGCCTTCACAGGTTTGACATGGCTTTGTGAAAATTTCCCTCTTCAAAGAGGGATGTGATGAGAGGATGGTTACAAACACGGTAGTTTATTCAAGTATTTTGTTTAAGTACACATTGCTGTAAAATCAGAGCTGGCCTAGTTGATCAACTGGAAAAAACAGAAGGGTCTCAGTCAGCAAGAAGAGCCAACAGACAGTAAAGGTCCACCACAGTTAGCGGTAGGACAAAAAATGGCAAGGCCTTCAAAGGAAGGGGCCGTCATCTGCTTAAAGAACACCACTAACTCTCACAGCTCCTTGTAGTCCTCCCCTCCGCCCCTGTATTTCATACAGACAGAGAAAAAGGAAAATGTGCAGGACCACTGAGGAAGACCAAGCGGTTAAGTATTTCCAAGCGGGAAGTGAAAGAGGTCTAGGAAATGTAGTCAAATGCACAAAGGAGTTCTTTGCACACAGACAAATTCAGGGACCACTGACATAGATTAAGTTTTGGCTCTAATTCTCCTCCTAATACTAATGCAAGTATTTTCAACCTAAAGTTAATTTCTAAAGCCTTATAAACTACTTTAAAACAGGTCTGTGAATGGTCACCAAGAAAAACATATGTTTTGTTAGAAGGCTGAATTTTGGATATAGAGGTCTTCAGCTTTTAGGAACTTTTTTTTTGGGGGGAAAGAGGAGGCCAGAAAACAATCAGAAAGGTCAGAAGATTTACAGCCAGTGAATTAGTAGGACAGCAGCTATAATAAAATACATTGATTTTAAGCAATTATCATCAATTAAAAAAAAAGAAGAGAACACTTACTGAGGGCTACTTCCTTTTAAATGCTGAAAATTACCTTCTGTGTTTTACTTTTTGGCTAGCTTAAAAGAAATTTTAAGCATGTGCCTTCGTAGTCTAATCTAAAATTCCCAGTATTTCAGAAACTACCCGACCACAAAGATCCAGCCAAAGCCTAGATACAGTGAAAAGAAAAAAAAAAGGCAAACACGAAACATTCTTATATTACTACTGTACAGTCACCAATGTCAACATGTTTTAAAATAACATGTTTTGTTGCTTACAAACAGACTATTGCTAGGGGTGGGACATATCACTATGCGCTTTGTTATATGGAGAGGGGAATATTCAGTAACTGGCCAATGCTTCTACTTCAAGATGACCATGCCCCTCCTTCACCTGTGTGTGGATAATTCCCAGTAGCAGCAATAGGCACCTTAGAGTACACTGGCTTTCAAAATATTCAGACAAGTGAACCCTTACGAAAGAAGCCAGGTGACTGACTGACGTTACACTTACAGCAGCTTGTCAAGCAACTGCAGTCGCTCTCCCATTCTGCTCTACCAAGGTGCCTCAGCCTTGATCTGGAAGTCGGGTAGAAGACTCAATTATTTAGCATCTCCACATCTCACAACACCAGCCAGCTTCAGCTCACCGTAGCCCCTCTGTCAGTTAGTGCAAGTCGTAGCAGTGGCTTTTGCAGTATGGATCCATCTCATCCAGGGGTTCAGCTGAAGCCAACAATTGTATTTCAGATAACATTCCCGAGGAGCCATTACCAGGACTCTGGATTATCACAAGCCTGGCCTGATGTCTAATTAGGCCCCAGAAGCCAGAAAATCTGACTGGCTCAGAAGATTGCTCATATCCCATTACCAATCTGTCTTCACTTCTCTGAACAGCAGCAAGAACTTCAGCACCCAGAAATGAACAATTTTTCAACCAGGAAGTCAAGTTTGACAGGAATTAATGTCTTGGTAAATTGTACAGACCTTTCTTAAAAGGATCAATCTGTTATGCTCTTACAATTTTTAATGAAGTGAAGTTAAGGGTAGCTTACTTATTTCTCTTTCCATAATTTCCTTTACTTTCACCTCCATAGGTCATTGTAGCAGCCCCCTTCATTATGCAGCTTATATTACTACTTATATATATGAGGCTTATGTCTGAGATCAGGATATGACAAGGAACCAACCTAGTTGTTGGAAACCTCTACAGAAATCAAAGCTTTCAGCAGCACAATCATTCTGGATTATCAGAAAACTTAAGGACCACTCTCTCTCTGAAAACATGCTGTGTTAAGCAACTCTCATAAGCCTTTTCATACTTAAAAGGAAAAGGTTAGTATACAAATGGCTCATCCTTCAGTGAAACATCGCCAGCCGATACACAGCAAGTAACTGGGTTGAATACCCATAGGTTGACTTCAGCCGATAAAGAGTTAACTGTTATTAAGCAACTGATATGTTAACAAGAGATACCAAAACCAATAGCTTTGTGATTACCGCTAGTTAACCTCCACAGCATCAAAGCTGAGAACTGGAATGGTACACTGCCTTGATATATTCCGTTTAGGTTGATCCAACATATAAATCCTAAATACAAGCTTTCTACCTTAAAAAACAGAACAATCCCCTCTACCTAACTTCTTTTACAGAACCTGAAAAAAAGGCTTATTAAAATTCTTCATCTATTTTCTTCAGCATTTAAATTGGGCCAAAAAGCCCATGATAATATTTCTAAAACTTGTGAAGGCAGTGGGATAGAACTAACATATTCCCATGCCTGAACTCATGTTTAACTACTTGAACTCAAATCACACATCTTCAAATCCCTAATGATTGAACTGATAGCATCAATTATCTAAAAGGCTGCATCCAATGAAACACGGCTTTCTGACATTTTCGTGGTACATGATATTGCATTCACATTAGGAAAACACTGGTTCTGCAAGAAATATTGATATGTGTTCAAGGAATGATTTGGAGTGATGTGGAGCATCCTGTGTTCCATAATAAATAGAGAATATTTTCCAGCACCATCTTTACGCAAAGCTCTGGTTTTTGCACACCCCCCCCCCCCCCATTTTTTTTTTTTTAAGGTATGGTTTAATCTTATCTCTGAAGTTAGTTAACAGGAGTATAAAACACTTCACAGCACTCTCCTTTAAAAGAAAATATATCAGGGAAAGAGATCACTGGTAAGACACACTTGGTAACACTGTAGTCTATCATTGCATTTCATCTTTCATAGAAAAATGCTCAAGAGCATTATTTTTCTTAATGTGCTGTAGGCTAAAAATGAACCCTCAAGGGTTTCTACTGCTCTTCTTGTTGCCAGAGCAACAAAGCAATACTCACCTGAATATCTGCCAGTGTAAGTATCAATTTACAAGCTGAGATGAAGTTTGTGCTGCTAGCAGATGTCGCTAACAGCATTTTTATATAAGTCAAATTTTAGTGGCAAGGGATGCCATGAAAACTCAAGAATATATTACTACTTCATTTGTGCTACTTGATTATTGCTCATATAATTCAAGTGTTTCTATTAAAATGTTTTGACCAATGACATTCAAAGCGAAAGGGTAAAACTGAATGGCTTTTCTATGAAATCTAGCACACTAAAAAGACTTCGTTAAGCAACTTGGAAGAAATCTCGCCTGTCATTAGAAAGCATACTAGGAACCTTTCCCAATAAATTCCTTCCTAAAACTCTTTGTGGTAAGGAGATAGGAGGGGTGGGGAGAGGGAAGCAGCTAAGAAACATTTTAAGAGCATACAAGTGTTACTACTTTCTGAATTGAAAAAAGGGCTCATTGTTTACCACTGTATCAGTCCAAACATTCACACTGTGTTTCTATTTGAAACAGGCGACAGAAGCATTACCTCTATTACTATACTGTAAAAGAAGGAATACAACTTTGAAATTATTTGTTATGTGTCAAACCAAACCCAGGAGGACGATATGGAACTGAATCACAGAATTGGAAACATCACTCTCTTTTCAGAGCAAAGTCTATTGCTTTAAGAAAAACTCAAGGGAACTTCTTCTTGTTATAACATGTACTAAAAATTCTAATTATAAGACATTGAGAGAGATGTATGGAAAATAGAATAGGCATAAAACACCTAAGCTCTATAGTTTCTTACATTCCTTATAATTCACCATTTTTCTCCCCTTAAAAACTAAGAGGCAGAGGAAGAAGGAAGCAAACTCAAAATTTCCTCCTATTTCCAACTCCTAATTCCAAGAGAAATAATTTTCAGATGTTGGATGACAACACCAATTATTTCACTCTATTCAGCCAAGCAATCTGACAGTGCAAGAATTAAAAAGGAAAGAAAACCACAGGCACTTCCAGTTATGAAGTGAAATACACAAGTTAGTTTAAAAAAAACAACAGTGCTTTATTTTCACACACATTATATGCACCTCTGTAAAAGCACCATTCCTGAAAAAAAGAAATCTTTGCTTATTCCATGCAGAGTCAGGTGCAGAGGCAGTGTGAATCAGAAAGCTATATGAAGGGATTACAGGCAGAAAATTTTCTAGGCAAAGGACTGGGAGATTCAGAGCTAAGCTTCCTTTTTTTTTTCTCCTTGTTTCCCACACAGATATGCAAACTGCTCTGCTATCGAAAGGCAAAGGCATTTTTTTTTCTTTTTTTTTC
>JAYKAV010002618.1:419612-537255 GCA_035582835.1 Phoebastria nigripes | reverse complement strand
TTTTTTTTTAAAGAAACAAACAGATAACTAATAGTTATCAGCGGACTCCTCAACCTTGCATTGTTTATCTTTCAAATCCACTACGCCAGCATTATAGAAAAGCAATGGAGGTCCTGCAATGCTCACTGACTAGATAGAAGAAAAATTGTCCTATCTGCAAAGAAAATACCATGTTCTGACCTCAGCATTAAGATCTACGCTTGCACAATGGAGGTCTGGTCAAATATATTCTTCCCTGTTCTCTCCCACTATTGTTTTCAGTCTTACCACATGTTTGTTTTCAGCCAGTCAGTACACACATTTTTCATTTGATTGACACACAGGTGAAGCTAAACTAAACACTTCCAACTGCTGTTCAAGTTGAAAAACAAGCCAGCACTAAGACTTTCACTTCACAGTCTGTCCATGAAGACAGATACTTTTCCCTTGAACTTCTAGGTTGCTGAGCTCAGCCAAAAAAAAGGGTTGTCTTTCTCATTTTGTTGTTTCCTTTTTGTTACACGCTCACTAGGAACACCAAAAGAGATGGCAGAACATGGACCTTAGCTTTATCATCTGTCCATACATATGCAGACCAGCATTTTCTAAATATCAGTCATCCTCAACTCAAAAAACCCAACAAACCCCACAAAACCCCACATTAGGGGGAAAACTGAAAGGCTTTTTTTGTGCACCGAAGTGGAAAGACATGAAGTATTAATTTTTATAAAATCTACTACTTCAAAGCCATGGAGTTGCATTTGGTTGTATGGAGCGTCTTGTGCTTCAAGACCAGTTCTAAGCCACACACTTACCAGTGGTGGCATCCTTGTAAATTAAGAGAGGTAGTCTTGTTTTACACTAAGGCTGAACAAGTTTATTTCCCAGTTTTCACCTCCTCAAACTATTTTGTAATAACACTCAGGAGGGGCGACCCTCTCAAGTGGCAGCAGTGATCTTCAGGGAAAAAAAACCCACAAACCAACATTTCTGCTTGACCTCACTTGCTTTTCTCTGCTGCTTTAGTCTGACCTTTCTCCCTCCCCTGCACCATAAGCACAGTTTCAAAATGAATTGATGTAAACAGAAAGCAGTATTCATTTAATGCAATTAATAAGAAAGATTATTAAGTTTTTTTCTCTTTAGAATTTCTACAGTCAGGGCTTGATTAGTTAGAAAATACTGACAGCTCCTTTTTTTGTGAAAGAGGGATGGACAACTTTGTTCAGACAGTGGAAGAACATCATGGTGTGTTTTTCTCTCTCTCTCTTTTTTTTTTTTTTTTTTTTTTTTAAAAGAAGGTACTATTGAGAGCATAAAGGCTCATTGTACTGCAGTAGCAAATCCAGTACCGTAGCACTTAAGAGGTGGTTAACAGTGCTTTGGTTCAGAATCAGTGTTAGAAAATAAAGCTTAAAAAGTTATGATGCAGGGTATTTGGCGGGATTTCAACAGCAATTTGTAATGAACGTAGAAAGGACTGAGGCATCGGCTTCTTCCTCTTGGCAAAGTATTTTGTTCTTCATTCTGTTTAAGTCCCAGGTTTCACGATCAAGTTTCTCATTTCCATCGGTGACGCACTAAGGAGGATTCGTCATTGACCACGTCATTGTCGGTGTAGCGATGCTGACACCGTGGTGGAATAAGCAGCAGGATGATCAGTACAAGGAGGATAATTCCACACAGGCTCATGAGAGCATAGGAGGCAATCCACAACACTGGTTCATGGAAAGAAACGCTAGAAACACAGTTGCTTGCAACATCTGCTGTTGTGAAAGGGCCTTCAATCTCAGATACTGGAGAGCCATCAACTTCTGAGAAATTACAAAAAGAAAAACATTAAGTCTATAGACACCATTTAAAAGCAAATAATAAAAGATGTAGCTTAAATACCTATATATCCCTTTTCCTCCATCATCATACATCTCAGCATACTCATGTTTTATTGTCTTTCTCATTGCAATAAAAATACTAGTATTCCATGTTTATAAAATGGGAATCTGAAGCATAAGGAGACCATGATACTCCCACATCTCCACAGGCTGTCAACAAGTGAGCAGGCATTTAAATCAGGTTTCCCACAGCCCACATTAAAGCCCAAGCTACTGGATCACCTCTTCTCTCTGGACTAACCTTTCAGAAATGTCAGTTTAACAAAGCTTAAAAATCCTACAACACCGACACTGGAGCAGGTCAGGGCCTGGGCAGTTTTTGTTTGTTTCTGGCATTTGCAACAACTGGAAGAGTACCTCAGATGATCCTTACATCTTCTGTGTTTGCTATCTTCCAGGGTCTTAGGGAGCAGCATGCAGGATCATTAGCTTCATAGATACCTTAAAGGACTGTATCCTAAACACAAGGTGCAGGGTGGAAAGCAGCACAGATACTCTTGTCAGTGGAGGTGAAAATTCAGAAGGAAGAGGAGGTGAGGCAGGAGAGCTGGGTGACAGCTGTACAGAAAAGGGGAACGGTGGAGAGGAAGGTCAATGTCAGGAGCGAGGAGCTGGGACATGAAGGAGCAGTGCTGTTGCGCAGGGACGGAGAAGCTAACCAAGCAGCTCGAAAAATGGAGATGACAAAGCTAAGGCAAGAAGCATGAAGGGGTGCCTTGGCAGCTCTGTTTTCGAACAGCCATCCATCTCAGTAACATCACAGACTGTGTGACTTGTTTCATTACCATCACAACCCCCTACTTGTTAAACCAGTATTTGCTAAAAAGGGTTATGCTGCCCGTGGTTGTCACAGTAACCGTGGCAAGCGCAGCAAAGTTCCCCTGAGTTGTGGACAGGGCGATGCGTATTGCAAAGGCAGAGCAAGTGAGTTGCCTAGGGCAACAAAATATTCAGAGCATTTCGTACCTGCAGGTGTGCGGCCGGGGAAGGATGGATACCTTTTAGCTTGCTTGGGGCAACTGGGAGCCTGCAGTTAGTACTGTCTGTGCATTTTAACAAGTCTCCCAAACAGTTGTAATTCACTTCTCTAGTCAGATACTTCAAGACACATTTGTGTATTTCTTACAAAGGCCTCGGTTTTAACCTTCCTGCTTAATTTCTTGTTCTTTTTATACACCGACAGACACACTCCTGCCAAATTGTAAGTGATCCTGCCTACTAAAAACAGTATGTCTTATTTACACATATCTTAGCCACGACTCCTGAAAGCATGTTTAAAGCGATTAGCATAAATACCCTTTGGAAGGAAGAGGGGAGCCTGGGTTTTGGAAAGGCAGGAAGGTGACCTTTAAAGTTCTTTGTGGAGAAACAAATGCAGAATAGGTGGGCTGCTTTATCTGCAATTTATTGGGAGAGATTTCAGTTGGTATGGGAAGTGTGGGAAGACTCCTTTGGCGGCAATATGCTGTTAGAGTGGACTGGGTGAAACCTGAGGCTGCACCCACAAGCACCCTAACACTGGTGAATACCAAACACGTACTCTCTCAACTGATCAGATGGTAATAAACCGGCCCGTGCACCCTGTATCGTCAGCTTATCTTTGCCAAGACACTGCTGTTACACAGATATGGTAAGGGAGCTGCACAGTAGCGGACAGACTTGTAAAAGACTACCTACGATCCATTTTGTTCAGAGTCCCAGTACTGCACTTTGTCTACCATGCAATTGTTTCTTCTGGACATCTCACCCCCTCACACCATTTCATCTGTCTCTATGAAGTCCTGCAGCAAAACCAAACTAAACCACATTTAATAGTAATGTGAAATGCAAGGCATAAGTATTACTACTTAGGAATTCAGTATTTTGAAGAAGTGGAAAAAAAAAAGCAGCAGCACAATTTTCCACCTTGGAGATAGCTTTGAAAATAAACAGTCCCTAATTACTCATTATTTGGCTTGAGTACAATAATTACTCCTATTAAAAAAGGTAATACAAAACTGTTGCCATAGTGGCTGACATTTTAAATTACATTTTGAGAATGCTTGATAGCAGCCCAGCCTCTGCTTTCTTCCCTCCAAAAAGAAGTTTTCCCTCACCCTCTTCCACCCCCAGAGAAACTGAGAGGAAATCAAGAGAGAGGAAATTTGCCTAAATTGTTCAAACAAGCCCTTAACATAAACTAACAGTCACACACACTTAGCATATTATACATTAGCTGAATTAGGATATCTTTTTTTAGAACATCTGGTCATAGCTACCTACAATAAATTCTTGACCTTGAATAAATGAGATTTTCTTCATTATTGATGATTACAGGACAAAAATGGCACCTCTGGAAAAATGCTATTTTATAACATTTGTGCAGAAGTCAAACACACTCTCACTCACTCACCATCTTGGGTGGTTTGGAAAGGAAGCAAACCTGAAGTTAGATCAAATTTATCATAAAATTGTAAATTGCTGCTTGGAAGGGGCCCCTGGAAGTCACCTAGTCCAGCCTCCCACTCAGAGCAGGACTGTCACCATCAATAGATCAGGTCAGCTGCAGCCTTATCCAGCCAGGTCTTGTAAAACCCTGAGGATGGAGACCCCGTGATCCCTCTGGCCAGCCTGCTTCAGTGCTGTACCACCCTGCTGGTGAAGAAGAAATTCCTCACGTCCAACTTGAACCTTCCTCAATGTAACTGGTGGATGTTGCCCTTTATTAGGTAGTTTCACTTGCACTCACCCTTGGCTTGCATTCCGTTTAGGGCCCACCATAATCCCCGGTTCTTTTTCCGCAAGGCTGCTATTCAGCTGGTCCCTTCCCGGACTGTACCCATGCATGGTGGTTTTCTGCTCAAGGTGCAGAACTTTGCACTTCTGTTCACTGAAGCTGTTGAGGTTTCTGCTGCCCAGTCCTCCAGGTTACCAAGGTTCTTCTGGACTGAAGCTCTGCTATTCGTCATGCCATCCATTCTCCCGAGTTTAGTGCCCACAGATCTGGGTGCATTCTATCTCATCACCGTTTAGTGTAGAAGTCATTTATGATTACAGTGCTTGGTGCATTTCTTCCCTAAAAAATGCCCAAGTGTTGCTCCTATGATCTTCTCACTTACTACAAAAATACTAGGGGTCTAATTCTGCTTGATGCCGAGGTACCATTAGGTTGCTTCACTAATACTAACTAGTTGATCTGAACATCTTGTCTCAAGAAGGGACCTGATCCAAACCCTTTCCTAGTTATCCTGTAAATAGTAGGTTATCCCTGAAATTATCAACAGGCAACTTGAAACAACTTGAAATTAGTAACGGGCAGAATAAGTCTTAAAGGGTTTCACATATTGAGGAAAAAGCAAATTTCTTTTCCTGCTACAATGGAATAGCTTCCTGCAGCTATCTATCTAACTCTCCTCACTCTTGGTATATCCTGGAGAATGAAAATGGTGCAAGGAGTATTATGGGACAAGTTCTCATCTCTAGCCAAGTCTCAATAGAAACTTGGGAGTTCAATGAAGTTAAGGCTTTTAGTCCTGTTCCCCTCATTTTTGTATTCAGCACATACCCGTTTAACATCTTACAAAAACATGGGCTTAAATTTAGTGTTAACACTCTATTGTAAACAAGAAAGGATAGGTCATTGCAAAGCCACACCAAATGGTCTTATATTTCTCTATTTCTGAAGATCTATGCCACCAGTAATTCAATTTAATTTATGCCCATGAACAGACTAAAAAGCTCCAAATACATTACATTAATATAGTTGCTATGGAGGACAGGGCTGGCCTCCGCAGGAAGCCAGTTAGGCAGCTTAATCCCTCACACTGCACTGACTGCTAACCACTCACAGTTGTGGTTTTCTGATGAAAGTAGTTTAAATATGGAAACCACAAGCTGTGAAGAAGTAAATTCAGAGTAACTGCCACATCCTGCAAAATGTCACCTGCCCCATGTGCATGGAGTCTGACAAATCAGTGTATCTTGTCTCAGTGGCTTGTGTCATCTGATTTCTCAAGAAGCTAAGTTCCCATGATGCTAGGTTAGACATATGCATGAAACATGGACAAAGAAACAAGGAGGAAGTGCCTTCTAGCACCAGCTGGGTATCATCATGTGTCAAGCTCATGTAAATTCAGATTTCATTTCTATTCAGCAAGCTCAGTTCTTCCTCTCTAGATGAGGTTGGCAGAACTACATGAAGTGGCCAAACTATATGCTTCTATGTAGCAGTATTAACATTAAGGTGTTATTATGGTTCCCTGATTCTTTTTCTCAACAAAGATGTGCTGTCAAAGCAGTTCTTATGAGCACCAGCTGGCTCGTGTCCCCTGCTGACCACATGTCGGTCAATACGTTCTGTCAGAATGCCCCCTCCCCTCTCCATTAATGGCTGCAGCATGGCAGGGACAGGAGGCAGCTCTACGCTTGCTAAAATTGCAGTCAGGAAGCACAAGGAAGAATGAAAGGCAGGACAACCTGGTCTGCAGTATTTGTCTAGTTACACTCTCTTTCCAGATACATTCAAAATGTGTCTTTCATCACTGCATGGTACCTCATAGAGGTCTTCATTAAGCAACCCACATCAATATCCAGAATTTCTTTTGTAGCAAGCTCAAAGATGACAATTTTGAACCCATTAACAATGGAGAGATTAAAAAAAAAAAAAGCTTTTAAAATGCCCTGGAGCTACAACTCAGCTAGCTAGTATCTCTTTTTTCCCCTCAATTACCTGGTTGCATTAAGCACTCAAGTACTTACTGCCCTTACCCTCTCTAACATAAATACTGGGGATTAAAGAAGCACTGTCAGTTGTAGTCCTTTTCTCATGCAAATCTCAGATGATTCATTGTTTTTCAGGGCACAGACCACTTCTGTTTGGGACAGAGACCTGCATATGGGTGCACATCCTTTCCTTCCTCCTGTATGTTCTTGCGGTGCCAAGGCAATATCTCAACAACAAGGGGAGGAAACCCCAAAACTTTTGTTTTTAGCTACCCTTGGTGAGATAAGAGAAATCATGAAAAAGCAAGAAAGTTAATGAGCACTGTAAAATCAGCCAAAAATTATGAGCTTTTTCACATTTCCTCAGCAGCTAATTAAAAAATTAATGGCTTTCTACTTACACTGAGAAAACTATTTGTTTAGAACCAACACAAACACCACAAGTCTTAATTTGAGTCCCATTTTCATCTGGGCTCTTTCTTTGAGTATTTCTGAGAGGCTGAAAAGGCACAATTTACATTAAGAGAAAAGCGCAAGTAAGGTACTTCACTGCACATTGCAAAAGTTAGTTGAAGAATCCATTTATCTGCAAATTAGAACAGGAACTACACAAAAATGAAGCTGCATTAAAAACAGGGACTCGTCTCATGTAACTGTTGGGGAAACCGCACACACAGACAGATGTCTCAGAAAGAAGATCTTCTCTCAGAGGGAAGAATGCAGCTAAGATACGCAGAGCTGAGGCTGATCTACTTCATACCAAAAGACTGTTGCGTGCAATACAGCTTTTTCTTTTCTCCCCTTGAAATCTGAGCTTGGGATTGCTCAGAAATATACCCTTCACACTTCATGAGTAACCATGCTTTTCCCCGTCAGATAAGCGGCAAAGGTGTTTCTCTGAGAGAGCAGGTGTTTCCTCACTCACCAAGTCCTGAACAGTATTTCTCTTACCTGCACATGGACTCACTGCAAAGCCCACTCTCCTCTGGGCTCTGTCAAATATTACATAGAAGCCTTCCATGACTGTAGCACCAATAACTAGAGCATTCGTGGAGGAAGAGATGCCAAATCGGTAGCACTGTAAATTGTCTCCTATTCCAAGGATGGGTTGAATATAAAGCTATTAAAAAAAAAAAAAAAAAAAAAAGCCAGAGTTTAAGAAGCAACACCGCACAGTACTTAGAAGGTCAGAACTTTTGATTTTTGTATTCAAGCACTCAAACTCCACTGGAAATAGAGAATGAATAGGGGCAAACAGATTTCTGTACATGATTTAAAACTGGTCAAAGCTTACATGCAGGTAAGAAGGAAAGCTCTTGGATTCTAAGCTTAAATTTGAACACAGTCAGTCACTACGTGAAGGTCAACAGCAAATTCATGAGAGCCAGTTCTTATTGTATTTTCCATAAGGGAAGGATAGCTGAGAAAGAACTTGGGATATGAACTCAAATTAGAGAATAATTTTATTATTTAAAAAATTATCAGGATGGAATTGATTCAGAGAGCAGTGTCAGCTGCAAGGCTCTAGATTCATAAAGTCAAGTCACATTTTACCCCTTGTCTCCTCAGGGAAGATGAAAGATTGCCAAGCTACATGATCAATACAGAAAAACCTTATCATAAGGCTTTACTATATTTCAAGTTAAAATGTACTTAATAAGTTCATTATTCCCTTTGCTCCTGACCATCCTCTGAGGTAAAAGACTGTATCAGTAATGTTAGAGGATACTAGCCTGTATTGCAACCTACACTGGGAGGGGAAGCTGGAGAGGAAAAATAAAAAGTGGCACATTATATTCTAAAAGCTGGGATGGAATACTAATAAAAGATAAACCAACCAAGTTACAGAAACTGGTGAAGAGATCACATAGGCTCATTGCCAAGACTGTCATATTCAGAAGAAGTGCTCCAACTCAGAATGCCATGAAAAACAAATCAATTTGCTTCCCAAAATGAGAAGATCAAAATGAGCAGCGACATTCTGTATTGACATCTAATGTGGCTAAAGCTAATGAAAACAAAACAAAAACTTGCCTATTTTTCCTGACAATTTGAAAAAATCACTCCCAACTACATGGACTGCACTCAGAGGGAAACTGTGTTTTTCTTTTTTGGTTTTAGGTTTGACAAGTTTGCTATTTTCCCTATTTAAAATTTGATTTTAAAAATTCCATTTAAAAAGATTTTGCTTGCATGCAATAAGCCAGTTCTCTATTACTGCTAAAAATAGCTCCTATTTTTTAAGAGCATGTGCTTTATAAAAATAAATGCATAAATGAATAAACAAAGAAGGTTGAGACCTGTGGTAGGATAGAGATCCGAAACGACCTACTGGAGTTTTCATCCCTCAGGTAAATTGAGAGTTTGGGAAATAAGGACCAGGGTCTTTCAGTTTTATCCCAGCATGCAAGCTGTGAACCAGTCCAGAAACCAGAAGAGAATTCTTGTATCTATTAAGGAGGGGGGAAAAAAAAAAAAAAGTGATACATACAGATTACATACATTTTGATAGATTTTTGTGAATGATCACTACCACTATTCGATACTTCTTCCATTCCCATGGAGAAATTCAAGCATGAACACAAGTCTGACAACGAGCTTTTTCTTTAAGGATCAAAGCAAAAACCCAACACACAAACTGAGGTGCGTCATAACCCATTATGACTTGTAAGAAGGGTGAAGAGGCAAAAGCAAGTTTAGCTCTCCTTTCCCTCCCCATTTGTGTCTCATTACTTCCACTTCTGCAATGAACATGTATGACCTCCCTGAGCAATCAGTACCGCAAAGAGGCAAAGCATCAATGGGCTTTTACTACCTACCTACCTCTTCTCTGAACAGCTCTGACCAAACGCCAACGTTTTGAAGCAGCAGACTTTTTTTTAAAAACACAAACCAAAATACAAACCACATGAATATGTAATGGAGTCATCTCCCTTCCTCACATACCTACAGCTTCTTACTCAACTTCAGGGTTTTGAAGCCAAGGGCTAAGCCAAAAATCTCCTGGCATCTAAGGGAATCAAGGTCTGCCACAGTCAATGGAAAGAAACATGTCCCTCTGTCTCTTTTGCTGCCCTGCCACTCACTACCCTGCTACTCACTCACTACAACTTGACATGCTTTTGAAATAAGGTTGATTAACAGTACTTCTTAATATATCCATGGTACTAACAAAGCAAAAAGCAAACCTCTGCAGAGCTTGTTTGCCCAAGCCAAACATCTTGTCTAATGTTCATGCTCCCTGAAGCTGATCTGCTGCCAGATCAGAGGAAAAACCTTCCTTATTTGAGTGCATTACTTTGCGCTGGTTCTTATTTCCACGTGAAGCAACATCCAAGGCAGTATCTTGTTCTGATGCTGCACAGCCAAAGCCTCCCGTTTGGGTGAAGAAGAAAGATGGAATCCAGCCTCTCCACTCCCCTCATTTGTATTTATCTGTGATATCAATTATTTTGTAAACACCAGCTCATACATTAGTTATATGGCATTTTACAGGTGACAAGTATTCACCCCACCCCACATACCTGCCAATGAAATATTTGTTAGGGCTGCACAGTATTAGAGACTTAATACTTCCAGGTGCTCATCTCTGTTCTTGGGCCAACAAGCGTACACTCATGTAAACACACAATGAGACTTACCGTCACAAACAGACTGCTTTTACCCTTAACTCTCAATGCACGCTTAAGTACATCTCTTGGCATGGGACAGAACGCTCTGCCCCTCACAGCTAAGTCCCAGGCCAGACCTGCTGAAAAATATAGTTCTCTGCTCTTTCCATTTTCTCTTGGAAAGCAGAGCTTGTGATCTGAGAAAAACTGCAAGATAGCACCCAGACTGGACAGACAAAGTCTATAAAGCGCTCTATTTTAAGTGCCTACTTTCATTTCCCAGAAAGACTGCTTATTACATTGCATTTCTTTGCCTTATTTCTGTACACTGAAGAAATGCACTGGGGGGGATTTGGCTGTATGATACGTAAAAGGTTATTAAAATAAAGATTTTAGGTTTATTTGAGCCTTCCTTTCTTCAACTTATTAACTTAGCATTATATTAATGCTGTGAGTAGACATGCTGTTCTGACTTCAGCTCAGTGAGGTGTAGTAGCTGCCACCCCTCTGTGGCTCATCTCTGCCCATCTGCCAAAACCACCACCCTTCAGACCTGCCAACATCAAACTGCATCTATAGCTGCTCCCTAAAAGACTTCAGTTCCAAATAAGTAAGGTTTAAAAAACAACCTGCACCACTAAAGAACATAAAAGCTCACAGCCTTGGTTTTTAATGGAGCTGAATAAAGGAACGCTTCACATGCAGTTATCCCAGCATACCTGAGGGGGCAATAACATCTTGCTGGGAAGCTCATAACAAGCTGCTAGGAGCAGGAACTTGTTAACCTGGTTCACCTGTGGTCAGAGAAGCATGTCTGACTACCGCAGATGATTTCATGTTTCAGTGGTACGTAGCCTGCCAGAAGCACAGAGCGCTAAGAGTACGGTTGTGATGCCACGGTACAATTGCTGAAAATACCCATTTTCCTGACATTGCTCCTACAGGTGGAATCTGATCCCTACATCTTATAACTACTTCTTTATTTAATAGACTATCTCCTTTGTTTAGAGCTGTGAAAGTAATTTTTGGTGTGTGTGGAGGGAAAGGGGTACAGCAGCAAGGTCCTTGAGATTAAAAAGAAATCCTAAAAGAGAAGAGTTAGTTTATGCATTTTTAATGGGAAGAACAAAAACCATTAAGCAGAGTGAGTGAGTGGTTCCCCTCTAATACCTTATCGATCAGTTGACTATTTACTTGTCATGTGGAAGGCGCTAGTTCAAATGTCCTGACCAACATCAGAGTGTGGACTGCTGTGACCCACTTCACAGGAGGATGCCCTATCCACAAGATGCCATTACAAGAGCTCTTGGGTAGGCTGCTTTCAATCCCCCCCCCCCGACTGAAATTGTTCCAGTCAATACTTAAGTGCTTTGCAAAGAGAAGAACTTTTCAACCAGGGAAGCTGAGCTACATAAGATAACTGGTACATTTACTTCAGATACTGGACACCTGCAGGCAGCGAAGAACACTTCATGCCAAATCTCTGCTCTCAATCAGGTAGGAAAAGGATCTCAATCTTGACTTATCAGCATACAGGCAAATACTCTGTCTTTTGGGCAGCCGGCCAATAGTCCAGTTCCTGTATTTCCTGTGATTTGCAACGACTACCGCTGTCTGATTGTGAATCCATGACAAAAATATTAAAATTGTTCACATTGAAATATCTGGGATTTATTCTTCATCTTTGGCCTTCTTGGCACTGTTCATTGTATTCAACCAAAATTTATGAATAGTTTTTATTAACCAGAAAATGCTGCTTCAGTTACTCTACAGAGAAATCCACCATCCCCATGCCCTACTTCTAAAGCCCACTCTATTTTCAAAGAAAGACGCTTTTAAACATAAATAATTCAGTAATGAAGGTCAAAAGAAGCTTTATTGATATGAATAATCCTAATGAATGGCATCCATTCTATACAACAATAAGCATTATACTTGGAAAGGAACTGCTTGCAGTAGTAGGTTCTTCTACTTTATAAACACTCCGTTTTGAATGAAAGGACTGATTTTTGCACTTTTAATACTTTGAATCACAGCAGCAGGGATTATGTTCATGTTTCTGAAATGCTTAGAACAAAATATTTAATGTCTGCACTATTTCTGTTGCCTTTCCATACACACACTTCTTGTCTGTACTTGGACCCCCCTTTTCCCTCCTCCCTTTCCCTTTTTACCTCTTCCTTTCCCTTTTCTGTTTCCATCAAAGACTGTCAGTCATTTCTCACTTATTAACAGGAGTAGACCAGGAAAGATTCTGCTCCCCTCGGGTTAAAACCCTATGACTTACAAGGTAGACCGCAAAGATGACACTCCTTTCAAAGATCATGTGATCATTTAATAGGAATTTAACATTTCGAGCAGATTTAATGACATTAGCTTACCAGGGACGTGCGAGCTATTGCTTGCACAACAGCACTGAAGACTTTCTGGGGCAGACGGAGGAGCGTGGTCCCACTGTCTACTATCGCTTTATCGGCATTATACTAGGGAGGGGGGAAAAAAGGAGAGAAGTTACACACTGTAGTTAATGTAATGCAGATTCCACTGTTCCATAACAATAACAAAGCTGTTCCTTTTTGGTAGCTGTCTTCCCAAACCTGCATGTCATACCTGTCAGCAGCTCGCTCTAGTTGATAGCTTGAATTCAAATGAAGTCTGAGAGCAAAAGCAAGATATGGTCAGCCTAGAAACAAAGGTGAGTTTATCTGGACCACTCAAGAAATTACTGCGTGTCATCACAGCTGTTGCAAATGGCCAAACCGCTGTAAAAAGAAGTAAAGCCTGGCCCCTCTCAGAGATGTGAGCTAATCCACTTCACCTTCCATACGCTTTGGGCAAAAGTGCTCTAATGGTCAGTGCAGACAGATGCTAAGCACGCTGATGTAGCTTACATATATGTCCAAGCTCTGGATCAAGGCCTCTACTATCATGAAAACAACTCACTCTAGTTTAAACACAATACAGCAGCCTACTTTTAATGACTGGCATATCTAATTTAAGAATAGTCAGGGAACATTAGGCCTCATTACATGTCACGTTTGGTACTGGCTCAAGAGTACAAATGCCAAATGCCACACCTTTCTCTCTCGACTGCTGAAAATCACTAAAACACAGACAAAAACAAGTACAAAGAAACTTGAAATTTCAATCTTGCTGCCTCAAAATCTGCACTAAAAAAACTAAGCAAACCTTTTTCTTCATTATTAAAACCCCAACCTTCAGATTATGAGATTTCAGCAAACTGATAGTAAACAAAGAATAAACATTTTAAAAGGTACATCTTTTTTCATGAACTCTTTAAAAACTATGATTAATTGTGGGGGGGGTGGGGGGTGGGGAAGGCAAGTAGAAGTGGCAGCTGTTTGCACTAACTACTTTTGTTGCCAGCTTAGGCAGCGGGATCAATATAACTGAACAGTGACATGTTTATGGCATAGTCATAAGACACAAGGTAACATACAGCATAAGCTTTTTAGGAAGAGGTCAAACAGCAAGCGAATTTAAAATACATTGGTTTAGATGTTATCAAGTCACATGGAATATCTTTAGCGCAGTGACAAAAATAAAACCCACCAAAAAGTAAAAAAGTAACTCTGACTTATTTTCTTTTTGAAAGAAGAGATGCTACAGGCTGCCAAGCAGAACTGAAAGAAAAGCAAACAGGAAACCATTTATTATACACTCAGAAATACTTCTAAAGAGTGGAGAGAAATACCAAGGCATTGTGGAGTCCATATTAACAGACTTGTACCACAAATACACAATCGCCAGCATCCTGGAGAGCCACCCCTGGAAAAAAAGTAGGTAGGAGGCACACCCAAGAGGGTCAATCACTAACATAAAACCATGCAAAATGCCTGGAGTAGCAGGATCACTTGGCCAGGGACTGAGCACCTGCCTTTTCATGCTGTACTTGCAAGGGGCAGTAACTTCTTCCCTTCTTAGTCTTCCCAGTTAATATTTAACAGCGCACCCTATGCAGCGTGCACTGCTGGCAGCTCAGTACTTCTCTCAGCCCTGGTCTGCCAGGCTCAAGGTCACAGGTGCAGCGTAACACTGGACAGATTCCCGGCATTGAAGCGAGGGGACTACTTTTCCCTCGCAAGGAAAGGAGTAGGCTCTGGTTATGGTTACAAAGAATGTTCCATTTCCTAGAAAACAACTAAGAGGAGAGAGGGCACATAGTGCATCATCCCATACAGTGAATTATGCATCCTCTGCAAGCCCCTAACTAGCCAAACTTTAATCATACTAGTTCTAATTTACTGTTCTTCCTCTAAATTTTTGCAGGAAGATGTCCTTTGATCAAGAAATGAATGATGCCTTCTGTAACAATGACTAGCATACTGTGCTAATACGTACAATGTGAAAGCAAACCCTGGCTCAGAAAAGAGTGACAATAACAGGAAACTTTCATAACACCGCTAGGTTTTTAAGTGAGTTGTTTTCTGGAAACAGCATGTATTAAACCATTAGCACAAGGGCTCCTCTTCAAAAACATGTTGACTGTTTTTTAAGGAAAGAAAGAAAAGCAAACACAAACATTTATGTTAGAGGACCAGCAGTTTTGCTTTCCTAACAGTATAATAGAGAGAGGCATTTAAATAGACCTTGTTTTGCTTATTAAGTTGAAAGATGATATAACTCATTTTAAATATTTTATATGGCAATATGATTCCATATTTTGTACGGAAATATAATATTTATGCACATGTGAGATTTTTATCATGAATTTCACTTAATTTGTATGAATGAGAAAAACTTTAGAATTATCATGTCCCAATGATTTCCAATTAAGAGAACAAGCATAAGATAAAATTAATGAAATTAATTCGACATGAAAATTTCTAATGAAAACAGGGCATGAAAATTATAGGACTAAAATCAAAACACGAATAGCAACAAGCAACAGTAAGAAACAAATGAAATACACGCACACACACGCACACATATCCTCCAGAAAAAAAACAAAACACCTTTGGAATAAAAACTGCAACAACACGGTCTCATGAGACTGATCCAGAGATAGCAGAACATTATTCCTAATAAAAACAGAAAACATATCCATCAGGAATAATAACTGGCAAGGCTGAAGCGAGCGAAAGTGGATTACAAAAATCAAAAAAAAAAAAGGAGGCATAGGATGAGATACTTTGGGAAGCGTCCCAGGATGACACCTGCCCACTGCCATAGCAAATTACATGCTTAGACATCGCCACAGGGGTCAATCCAAAATCTTCCCTTTTCTTTGTTTGACCAGAATTGCTTTAAAAACCCTTTGGTTTGATTTTGCTGTGTAACAGAAAACCATAAATTGTAGTTGTTTAAAGACTCCTTGAATCAATGCACCATCTTCAGTGTTTAGACACCTTCATTACAACTGAAACTAGTCAAGAGGCTGAGCCCTTGCAAACCACAGCAGCCTTATTTTCAGTGGACTGTTCACTTGACAATTGTAGCTTAGTCCCTAAGTTACTGAAAATACTATCAATGACTTCAAAGTCCTCTTTGAAGCAATTTTAGCATGCTTCTTGTACACACTGCATTTCACATGGCTCATTCATTTCTTTTCAAACTTACCATGCAGCCTTATTTCTCAGAGGAGACTGCAATACACATCTGCTTGCAAAGACAAAACTGATCAATTAAGCGTTTTTCTTAACCAAACTTGTGTTTTATATAGACAGAAATACATTATCGCAAATACCTCTCTGCAGTCCAATTCAAGGTTCTGTCCTCCGACCTCCAGTTTGAGAATTTCAACCTGGTAATACCACTCCTCTTTGATCGGTGTGTACCAAATATCACCCTTGTACAGACTTGGTTCAATTCCACCCAGAACCTAAGGGAAAGGAGAAAGGAATTCACACGCTTTAAAATTCCAGATGTTTAGTTTTGGAGCAAGTACAGGAAAAAGGGGGAATATTTAATTGTGATACACAAGAGCATCAAAATTTTAATTTAGCACCATTTGTAAGGATTTTACTGACAAGTTCTTTGTCAATAATAAAGCAGTATGAAACATCTAGGCATTAAATAGATCGTGCTTCAGTCAAACAGAATTCCCATATTGGGCCAAATCACCAGCATCTTCATCTACAGGCTCACACTGATTATCTTATGAAAGCTCCACGGTTTAAAATCAAAACAGTATCTTCAGTGGTTTAATCTAGGCAATGCATGAAAATGGGACAGAATATTAAACTTGCACATCATAAATGCACTTTATCAGATCAGAAAAGCCTTAACACTGCTTAAGAACATTTAATTTTTCTTACACACATCCAAAATGGAATATGACCATCCCATCATTGCTATCACTATTAGCTTCCATCAAGACTTATGTTGAAGCTGACTGGGAGCACCCTAGACCATCAGATTTTGAACTGAACTAACATAAGTGAGTTCTCTCTTGGGCTTCATCTATCTCAAGTGTGTTAACATTTACAGTTTGTGAATTTACAGCAAAATAACTATTTGTGATCAACTCCTGTGTTGATATGCTTATTTCAGCATAATTCAGGAACAGTCATTCCAACTCATGATCCAAATAAAGGCCAATTCTTGGTCTCACTAAAACTGATGGGAAGACTTCCCAGAGTAACAACAAGGGGAAGATCTGGTCTTCGGATTATTTCCTTTGGTATGTTGTCTACAAAAAAAAAAAAAAGGAAAAGAGCCTTGATTCCTCTCCCCCTTTTCACATCATGTAAAAAAAAAATTACTGTAGCATTTTGACGAGTTTGAACAAGCTCAGCAGCTGAGTAAGGGACTACTCAGTTTAAGAAAGGTAGCAGAATCTGCCCTGAGGAAACACCACAACATTTATGTTTTTCTTTAAATAAATTAAACTTGAAATGCAGAAGTTTACTCAAAATTGAGAGAGAAAAAACAAATGGAGAATAAAAATAGACACTTGAGTTTCGCCTGAATGCTTAACTTTTCCTTAAAAAATTATAAAACATTTCATATATTTAAACACTAAATTTGGAAGAATTAGGATAGTCATAGAAAAGAGGGAGAGAGATTAACAAAGATACATCTTCCCTCTCAGATTGACAGATACCCACAAGACTACCTCCGTTGGTACCACTTCCAGAAACAGGCAGTCCAGCACCACACATCTGCAAGGAGAAAATGTTGGGGATCTTTGCCTGCCTCACAAGAGAATCAAAGAACGTCTCCACAGAACTTGAAGGCTTGAAGGTGTTGAAAAACAAAACAAAAAAAACAAAAGAATTGCAGAAGTATTCATTAAAAAGTTTCTTTGCAGAAATGAGCAAATCATTCAAACAAGACCACTTTTCACAAGTAAATTGAATTTCTGACAACCAGGTGATGAAAATTCTAGATATAATAAGTTATTAAAAAACCAACATCTGTCATTTCTGTTTCTGTTGTTTTGAAAAACATTTTTACTCTTGACCACTGTCATAGAAATCCCTAAAGCACGAGAGTATTTTTCAACTGCAGTTTTCAAACTCAAATACTAGTTTCAGTTTCAGGCAGAAACTCTCACCGATGCTTTCTGTTTGGAAAAGGCTTTGGGTTATTAGAACAGTCAAATGTAACTTGCCCTTCCCACCTTTCCACAGTTAAAAGGCAGAATTTTAAAGTGAGGATTTTCAGTTTTTAAACGTAGTTTAATTCTAATGAACTTTGAATTCAATGGCCCTAATTTCCTCTTCTTTCTTTTAAAGAACTTCATATCCAAGCACACTTACTTCAGCTGATTACTGGCCACCAGGTTCTTTCCTACACTGCACATCATGCTTGTCTTTGCAGTTTTTAGAGTACTGCAATTTCGTTGTAATTCAGATTTCTGTGCAGGTACATCTCATGACAGGCAGAGACCCTGCCGAGCTTGTGAGGTGCCAAGTGCTCTTACTACACAAAGCACAGAGCAGCCTCAGAAGCCAACAACACTTAAGTCTTTGGAAGAAGGGAAAAATAAATGCCCTGAATACACTATTTAACCAGAGTTTGAGAAGCAGCTCTTCTCTGTCTGTCTGTCGGCAGTGTATGACAGCAAATACAGCAGAAGTCAATACAATGATCACACAACTCTTGAATAAAGCATTTTAATTCCAGAGTCGGCAGGCAGTATTGAATCATTTGTTCTAACGGGATATATCTTAGTTTGTAAATTTCTCAGACAGTTATGTGTAGGTTGAAAACTATGACTACGTAGTATTCCAATCATGTTTTCAGTTTTAGATTATAAGGTTATAAATTTTAGACTATAAGTTTTAGGTTTTAATTTAAACTTCTATCTGAATTTCCTACCTCCACAAGGACAGGATGTGCTTGGTTCCATGTTCATGAAAACACTGTAGCTAATATTTGTTCTGAAATTATCCATATATGCCTTCCATCTCAACTTTTACTTGATGAATGGAGAATGTCTTAGGATGAACTGCCAAGGGCTTTGCCAAGTAAGTTCATCAGTCCGTTGACAAGTCTTGAGGGAGATCATCAAAGCCCTAATAAACGCCCTCCACACACATACCAGAAGCCTTTACTCTCATACTCTGGTACTACAAGCTCTGTAAGAGCTTATTCATTCCAGAGGAGCTAAAATTGGAGCCTCCATCACCAGAAAAGCCAAAATCCTTACATGGGACTGTGGTACCATCACAATCCAATTTATTCTTTCTGGAACAAACACAAAGGATCCATAGGAAAGAGTGGTTGGGAGGGAGGAGTCTAATGCTGACAGATCATCTGCTAACTTTATTTTAACAGTTAGATTTCTAGTTATTGTCATTGTGAAAGACAATAGCTGGGGAGAGGATGATTTACCTTGGCTAAGGCATCGTAGGCAAGACCAAGAATCCCGTGCCATTTAACCCCTGGTAAGAAGAAATTCTCCGATTCAAGAATAGTAGCAATGTTGATGGTGTAGCTGCCATAGATTCCTTTTGGGATACTAATGACATCTGTACCCAGCACTCCAGTCCAGCTTCCTTGACTGTACTTAACTGTGACATCAATCCCTTGAGATTTGTATGTACTTGACCTTTAAAAGGAAAAGATACACTTATGCATGAGCTGTTCATTTACAATGCAAGACAACAGAATATATTCAATCTCAGTTTTTCCCAGAGAGGAAAAAAAGTGAAGCCTGCAAAGACAGTCACATAAACTCACAGAAGAAGGGGGATGGATTGTAAAAGCAGTAAAAAGCAGTAAGAAAAAAAATCCTGAGGCCCTGTTTTTATCCTGAAGCCATCAATGACTCAAATCTTCACAATGTGTGGGTTTTTTTGGTTTTTTTTTTTTTTTTTTTTTTTTCTTTTTTTTAAATCTAAGGTATTATGCCATCTAGTGCAATGTGTCCCTGACTCAGACTGGTCCATCACAATAGGAGCAATACTCTTTAACTGGAGGTGGAACGTATTAAGTGTCGCTAGGAAATGAAAAGCTTCTGAATTCAAATCTAGAATTGAAATGCCAAACTAACTGAATAGCTGTAGACTAATACCTCATTAATATTGTTAAAAAATCCATTTTGGGTAAATTGGAATATTATTGTGAGTATCAGCAGTAAGACACAGGTTTTCTAAATCTGCAGTTTGGTCTATCTATCAGGAAGTAAGTAGACTTGGATATTATTAACAAATGGTTCACTGGCTTGGAGGAGGAAAGGAAGGAGTTCCTTCTAGACCAGGGCAGCAAAGGCAAAGGAGCAGTTAAGAAAGGAAAAGAAGCCTGTTTAGAAGGCTTAACAAAAACATTAGAAAAAACATCAGAAAAAACATCAATAGATTTTTCATTTTAAAATCCTGTAGTATAAATATAGTAATCATCTTCCACCCGCATCACTACTGAAGAGCCACAAAAGTTCTAGATCTCTTACAATTTATTTTGCTCCTATTTCTTGGCATACAGCTTCCCCTTCTGAAGAGACAGATGACCATGCTCGGTTCATCTGAACAGACTTTTCGCTTTACAGCTTTTTAAAAAGTAAATTAAAAAAAAAAAGTAAGTTTAAAATCATTTCATAACACCACCTTTACATGTGTATAAAACAATAGAAAAGTGCAGGTGATTTATCAAGTGCTGACAGTTTTGTCAACCCAGCTTTAATCTAACAGCTGCTCTGACAGAAACAGCCACATGAAGTGGCTTCACAGCCCCCTGTACCTGAGCTCGCCAGAATGAAGTCAGTGTGATTTTGCCTATTATGGGGAACAACCTTTAGATGGCAACGCAGCCAACTCCCATCCCTTCAAGCAGACACTTTATCTTGAGGGACAATTTGGCCATATGGACCATGCAACCGATCCTCGTCCTAGCTAAGGGAGGGAGTAGTAAGAAGCCAGGCTCTAACCCTAAGCAGTTGTTGATACTCCCAACACCTCACCCTTCAAGGGTCTTCGGGGCTCAGTAGCTTTAACATCCAGACAGCAGAAATACATGAGTTCATAGGCCCCACAAATTCTATTTCAAAATGCACGAATTCCAGAGATACTCTTACTACCTGTATCTGGTCACTTCTACTGCTACTGCTGTTTTACCTTTCTGCGTAATTCTGCAACTTGGACGAAGGGACATCTCTGCTCAGGCAGGGTCTTCAGAGCACCACTGTGATACTGGCAGTACATTTTATAAATCAAAATAGAGTCTGAATAATTAGTGACATAAGAGAAACTAGGGGGGGGACAGGAAAAGGAAGGGAAAATACAGGGTTCTTCATGTAGAAAAATGTCTGGCTGTGCAACAGAGAGGAAACATCTGAAACCAGAGAGAAAAGTGAGTGCCGGGAGAATAAAGCGAAGTGAAGGTGATTCGAGACAGCCAGCGTGGCTTCACCAAGGGCAAGTCCTGCCTGACTAACCTAGTGGCCTTCTACAATGGAGTGACTACATCAGTGGACATGGGAAGAGCTATGGATGTCATCTATCTGGACCTCTGTAAGGCCTTTGACACGGTCCCCCACAACATCCTTCTCTCTAAACTGGAGAGATATGGATTTGATGGGTGGACTGTCCAGTGGGTGAGGAATTGGTTAGATGGTCGCACCCAGAGGGTAGCGGTCAATGACTCAATGTCCAGATGGAGATTGGTGATGAGTGGTGTCCCGCAGGGGTCTGTATTGGGACTGGTACTGTTTAATATCTTCATCAATGACATGGACAGTGGGATCGAGTGCACCCTCAGCAAGTTTGCAGATGACACCAAGCTGAGTGGTGCGGTCGACATGCCTGGGGGACGGGATGCCATCCAGAGGGACCTGGACAAGCTGGAGAAGTGGGCCCGTGTGAACCTCATGAGGTTCAACAAGGCCAAGTGCAAGGTCCTGCACCTGGGCCGGGGCAACCCCCGCTATCAATACACGCCGGGGGATGAAGGGATTGAGAGCAGCCCTGACAAGAAGGACCTGGGGGTACTGGTGGATGAAAAGCTGGACATGAGCCAGCAATGTGCGCTCGCAGCCCAGAAGGCCAACCGTCTCCTGGGCTGCATCAAAAGAAGCATGGCCAGCAGGTCGAGGGAGGTGATTCTGCCCCTCTGCTCTGCTCTGGTGAGACCCCACCTGGAGTACTGCGTCCAGCTCTGGAGCCCTCAGCACAGGAAAGACACGGACCTGTTGGAGCGGGTCCAGAGGAGGGCCACGAAAATTATCAAGGGGATGGAATGCCTCTCCTATGAAGAAAGGCTGAGAGAGTTGGGGTTGTTCAGCCTGGAGAAGACAAGGCTTCGGGGAGACCTTACTGCAGCCTTTCAGTACTTAAAGCGGGCTTATAAAAAAGATGGGGACAAACTTTTTGGCAGGGCCTGTTGCGACAGGACAAGGGGGAATGGCTTTAAACTAAAAGAGGGTAGATTTAGACTAGATATAAGGAAGAAATTTTTTTACGCTGAGGGTGGTGAAACACTGGAACAGGTTGCCCAGAGAGGTGGTAGATGCCCCATCCCTGGAAACATTCAAGGTCAGGTTGGACGGGGCTCTGAGCAACCTGATCTAGTTGAAGATGTCCCTGCCCACGGCAGGGGGGTTGGACTAGATGACCTTTAAAGGTCCCTTCCAACCCAAACTATTCTATGATTCTATGAATCTGCAAATACAGATGCTGCATGATTAGCAACAGCAGTGGCGCATAGCTCTTCTTCCGTAAGCGGTAACAGCCTGACGGATTGAGCTGTGGACCAGGACACAGAAAGACTGGGTTCGTTTTCCAGGGCGGCTGGTGAACTTTCCTGTGGAAAGGCAGGACAAATCACTTCCTCGCCCTCTGTGCCTCAGCTTCCCCACCTGTAGAAATGGGTATGAGGATACTCATCTCATTTGTAAAGCGCACAAATGTCGTATTGAAGAGAAGGCCTTATTATTTCCTTCAAGGAGCAAAATACCTAGTGTGGGAAGGGATCTCACACGATCCTTGTGGCAGTAATTATATTCTGTTCTGAAAAACCACTTCCTGCTCCGTCTTCTTGACTGTAATCAGCCCGTGTTTTTCCACCTCACTGATCCAAAGGAAGAAAACTTCTTTAGAGGTCAAAACTAGAGACTTGTTCTAATTCATGGGCTGAGTGTTTCAAACAAACACACAGCACAAAAAATTCCAAACAAGCCGTTGTGGCTGTGATGAGAAAATAAGAAATTCAACTCTTCCGGCAGGACAGAGTGTATCTTAGCCAGAGGCAAGGAAAAAGGCTCCTAGATTATGGTGCTGTAGTGTCACTACTCCCTTCTCCCTCTCCTTCCTGGTTACTACCTTCTCTCCAAAGCAGCCAACAGAAACGTGGTCCTCAAACCTCGAATGGATCTCAAGCCTCAGCTGAGAAAACTAGCAACGGGTTCATTTTCTCATGCAGAGTTACTCCTCATTACCAGCATTACCAGCATATAGCACTGAACAAAGCATAGCCAAAATACTATTTATGTCATGCTTCATTTGAAGGAAGCTCATCACGGCAACAGCAAATCCAATACGCAGAAAACCCTGCTTAACACCTACCTCACCAAACACATGCAATTCCTTCTTAACTCCATGCTTTCTTGCTGCTCTGCAACAAACCAGGACTTCAGATTTTCCTGCTTACCCATTCACTTTTTCCTAAGCACCAAATCAATGTCTCCGCACACAGCAGTGGCAAAGAAGGGATAGAAAACAGCAATGGGCAAAAAAATCTGAACAGAAGTTTTGATCTCCTCTCTAGTGATAGATGCATGGCACAAGATAAGTGATTCAGGGCCAACAACTTTAAGAAAAAGGAAACTATTCCACAACATAAATTACTGATTTTTAACCAAGAAGTCCCATCTAATTTGCAGGGGTTCTGCAACAAATTTATAATTTACCTCAAACCATAAACTGTACTGTGTACACAACCAAACTCGCAGGATCATACTGCAAAGCAGCAGCTTACTTTTGCTTGCTGGTATATACCTTACTGTATTACCTCAATTTGTTGCCTATAATTTTCTTACCTCCCTATCTCTTGGAATGATCAACTCTTGAGCAGTTTGCTCTTGAAACTTTAGATGGTGAGGCAGTAGTACTCACACTGAAATAAAACTGAAAACTGTTGCTGAATACTGATAGCCCTGAGTATGTCACACTTTCACATACCGCTACCGATAATTTAGTTTCGAGTGTAAAAATCCCTTTATACATCTGTTTAAGTAGCTCTTTTCTCATAAGTAGCATACTTGTTATTTTGAACAGCATGAGAAACAAACGCTGTGATTTCTTTGCAGTTCGGGACAAATTAGGCCATTTCCCAAAACCTTAAAACCTTATACATCATGGTGATTTATACAGCATGATCGTCACAGCAGACTCAGAACTTTTCACAACAAAGTTTTGTCAGAGCCACTCAAAAGCCCAAGTTGTGAAAGAATTCATGATAACAGCTTTATTCGCTTTGTACAGAAAGACCCAGATAATTAAACAATAGAATTATACGACACACAACATCATTTAACAAGCTAGTTCTAAAATTGCGCCAGGAGGCCTCTTCCTGAACACCACACACTCCGGGTCCTTTGAAACAAAGATAATACCTTTCCTATGCACCCTCCTCAATTTCAGTCAAAAAACAATCATGCATTTAATTTCAGATTTTGATCATTTGAATAAAATTAAACTAAGAGAGTGGCAATCAGGAAATTCAGACCTATCACTCTCTTTCTCCAACACAATATTAATATTCTAATACGCACACATCTATAACTCAGTCCCATTAACTTAACAAATTACTAATCCTTCTTTCCCCTCGCCTTCAATTTGCAGTTTATGACTTTGATATGGAAACACTTAATGAAAATATAGGGAAAAACTACAGGAATGATTACCAGATGAGAGGAAACCTTTTTATCTAATGTTGAAGTATTCCACATAGTGTGGAAGAAAAGTGCACATAGGTCATTTGTCTCATTTACATATGGGTAAAGGTCACTCAGGTAATTTTACAGATCCGGCTGATGTGGTATCAAGGCCCCTGTCTACCATCTGTGCAAAATCATGACAACCAGGGAAGGTAACCTGACTACTGGGAAAAGGCAATCATAAGGCCAGTCTCAGAAAGAGATGAGCAGCAGGGCCCGAGGAACTATAGGCCACTGGGCTTCACCTCAGGACAGGAAAAGTGTCCTCCCAGAATCTGTTCCCAAGCACACGAAGGACAAGGCGGCAATCATGGACACTCAACAAGGAATTTCACAGGCATATGATACCTGACCAACCTCACTGCCTTCTACAACAGGATGACTGGCTACACGGATGAGGAGAGCGCAGTGGCTGTAGCACATCTTGACTTCAGTCAGGCTTTTGACACCATCTCCCACGGCATTCCCATTTGGAAGCTGAAGATGTGGGGCTGAACAAACAGACCACTGTGTGGGCTGAAGATGGGCTAGGACATTGGGCCCAAAGGGCAGCGACCACTGGCTCAACATCAGGCTCGTGACAAGCATAGTGCCTCAGGGGTCATGAGCAGAAGAAAAATTGTTCAACATCTTCATCAAGAACCTACACGACGGACAGACTGCACTCACAGCAGATTTCACAGGACACTACATTAAAGGGAGTAGTTGACACGCTGAATGGCAGAGCTTGAATCCAAAGGAACCTTGAAAAATGGGAAGATTGAGCCAACAGAAACCTCACAGCGTTCAATGAGGAGAAGCACAAAGTTTTGTAGCTGAGAGGAAACAACTCCATGCATCAGGACAGACTGGGAAGCAACTGAAAAGGACTCAAATGGACTTGGGGTGATGGTGGACCCCAGGCTGAATAAGAGCCAACACTGTACTCGCCCTGTGCATACAGCAAACTTTACACCAGGCCACATTTGGAGGGCTATGGACAACATATCCAAGGAAGACGCTCTCACCCTCTGGTCAGCACTGCTGAGACCACACCTGGAATAGACCGTGGCCAGCTGTGGGAACCCAGTTCAACAGGGATCTGGAGAAAGAGGAGAGGGACTGGCAAAGGGCTACCAGATAGATCAGGGTCCACGAACACAGGACCTGTGACGAGAGGCTGAGGGGAGCTGGGCTTTGGTTTTGCAAACAAGAGGCTAAGGAGAGATCTCATAGCAGCTTACAACAACTTGAAAGACAGTTACAAAGATGACACAGCCAAACCTTTCCCTGCAGTGCCAGACAATAACGCAAGAGGCAACACCCAGGAGTTACATTTTGTGAGGTTCAGGTTGAACATTAGGAAATATTTCCTCCACAGGAGAGTGTGGCACAGCACTGAAACACACTGCCCAGAGAGTGCATGGATTCTCCATCCTCAGAGGTTTACAGGACTTGGCTGGACTCAGCCATGGCTGACCTGATCTGGTGACAGCCCTGCCTCTTTTGGGATATGTACTAGGTGACCTACAGAGGTTTCTTGCAAACAACATTTTTGAAACATCTAACTGATTTCAGTGGGGCCAGGATCCCTCCCAGATGACATTTATTTAAATGTATTTAAAGTATTTAAAAAGGAAGAAGCATGGCGTAGCCAGGTTCAAGCATGCTAATGGTTGCACTTTATTCTGAGCATATTGCAGTACTCCATCAATCCAACCCAAACCAGAAATTGCTATTGCAATTGCTCTGGACTATAATGACTTGAGTTTGAATCATTTTACAAAGCACCCTTAACTCTTCAGGGCCTAAATTTCAAGGTTTCATTATTAACTTTATATCGAAGTTCTCAAAACACAGTGTACACTGAGAACACTGATAAGAGACTGTAACCTTCAAGTGATTTCACAGCCTTTCTCAACACACAACCTCTGCCGTTGTTGCTGTTTCTAATGGTTCATGGTTCTTATGAGAGAGGCCTTGCCCTTCCAGACAAAATCACATCACTTAAGAATGCTTGTGCTTTTAATTCCTTGCAACTACATTTCCTCTAGCCACTACCTATGGAAGGGGATAGCTGGCATGTAAAACTCTGCAGTAGCGCAGAAACGGCTTTCAAGTGCAAATTCTGGACTTTCCAGACCTGTGTCATATCAGAGTGAGATGTGAAATATCTCCGCTAACACCTGAATGTGTGACAGGAGGTAAGCAAGCGGCATGGAAATACTGGCTTTTGCTCCATTACCAGTGCATCTTACTGGAAAAAAAGTGCAAGGCCCCATGTGAAAATAAAGAGGTAATGAGAATGGCGATACTCTCCAGCCTCCCAGTACTCTAAGTATTTTTATCCATATGCTTCAGCTAAAGATAGATGCTGTGTTTTGGAGAAGTTTACCTGAAATAATTGAAACTGGAGAAGGACAGAAAGGAAGGAAAAAAGGAGGGAGAGTGATTCAGACAGACAAAGCTGTACTTGGCTGTGACTAATGTCAGCTCATGCTAAACACAGCAAATTTAGCGCATAACAAGCGCCAAAACCACCAAGTCGTATCTTATAAACAACCAGATTCAGTGGGGTCTGTCCAGATCACTAACTGATTGAGGCCCTTGGCCAAACTAAACAACAAACTAGTTTTTGACTAACTAATTTTGGTTTTGGATGAAATGTCAAGTAACAGATACAATTACTGGGTTTTAATTTTTGTTTATAAACAAAGGGAAAGTTCAAATAAACTTTTAATTCCTTCCAAGACTATTTGCATAAGAAATTGGCTGAAATTGGTGTGATTTTGCAAACGATTTTTACCCTGTAATCATCTTTTTTCTCCAGCTCTAATCAGCGCTGCGCTCAGAGCTCAGTGGGATTGTTCACGGTGTCAGGCAGGGCTTTGCATCAGGCAAGGCCAATCTTCCCATTCAGGCAACAAACATCCCACTCTCATGGGATGTCACAAGGAGCCCCATGAACTGCCTTACCATCCTCTTTCGCGTGGAGGAGTCAGAATCTAAAAGACACCCTAACCCATCACGGCGTGCAGAACAGGTACTTACAGCTCGGTATTGAAGTAGGAGGTGACATCAGGATCAGGCACACCTGCTACAGCAAAATTACTGCTCCCAGTGTCAACCAGAATATTTAACTGCCGAAACAGAAGAAAGGAGAGGTGTTTTTCATATCCAACTAAACAAACAAAAAAATCATTAAAGTTTTTGTCTAAACTACCCTCAGTTTTAAAATTATAATGAAAGTTGCCCTGAAAAATAAATACAAAGTGGCACTTTTGGGAAAGATACGCTGCTGCAGCCCCTGAAATGCTTTAAAATAGTCACGTTCCTGGAAGGGGGAAAACCCGACAAGCTCATATTTGCACAGCAGAGGAATTCACGACCATCTCAAATTTCTTTTTGGCCCAACCCATGTGTCTCGGCAACCTGGCTCATCCAGGTCACATGCTGAATTGCGTACTGTTTAAGGCACTGTTTGCCTTAGAGCTTATGAGGTTTCTAGGTAGGGGCTGAGTGCAAGTCTGAGCAGAAAGAAGCAGAAGCACAAAGCTGCCTCATGGCTTGGAGAGCATGGGAACATTGCCCAGTTCGTCCTGAGCAGCAGCAACCTACCACAGCTTTCACTGCCTTTAAATAGGAGGATGGCAGATTTATAAACGCTGTGAAAAGCACGGACTGAAAGGTGGCCTAAGAGTGGGCCACTTGTTCGGTTAATTGGGAGGATGATTTAGGCCAAAAATTGCCTAACAAAACGACACGGACAAAACGAGACGCCTCCTTTCCCCATTTGGCTCAGGTTAGCAGGTTGGTTCACCACAGCTGCATGATGGCTTGTGCTAGCATAAATCAGAAGGTAACAGCATGGGAGCGAGCAGCCGGATGCAGGATCACCTCTTTCAGCAAGACCTTGAAACTACATGTGGCATTAAATGATAATTTAAGTCAGTCAGAGACTGTACTGCTACCAAAAGCTGTGGTCACACTTTTTCCCTGCTCTTGGCTGGATGCTTCCCAGGGCTTCTTGGCATAAGCACTCATACCCATGGGCTGTGATGCAAATCAGATCAGGTTCCTCCCCTACAGGTACCAAAAAAAATTAGCAATATCTGCCATATCAGACAGCTACTTGAAAAGAGATGGTAGGAGCAGACACTAGAAAAGGGTGATTGCCTCTTTTGGTGACAGTGTGGTCTCAGATGGGCTTAAAATGATTGTGAAATTATGTCCTAGGCAGTAGGGGACACCTGCTCCCCAGAAAAATATTAAGGAATTCAGAATTTTCCTGTAGGAGGGAGTGAGACATGAGGACTGGGTTGCCCGTGGTTTAAAGCCAGCTCGAACCAGCCACTTTGGTAGTTCTCATCACTCCTTAAGACGTGAGGTAGCTAGCCATCTAGCACTGAAAGTGGACGCGGGAAGGGTAAGAGAACAATAGGGGAAACGAGTTTAGCGTTGACAAAGGAAGCGGAGAAACAGGGCTGACCTCAGAAAGGAGAGTAAAGACAAAGGAGGACAAAGCATTTGGAGAAGATAGGCTGAATCCTTCTTTCATACTTTTAAGACTGAGCATAGACAAAAAAAGTGTGAGTCGATGTTCAAAAACATCTTTGGTTTGCACATGGAGGGGGAGGGAGGAGATGGTTACCCTTGTTTTACCTAGTTAATATAGTATGAGACTGAGGAGCTCTGAAATTAAAACATGAACACAAAACCAACTAGTAATCCATGGGACTCTCTTCTGAACTACACGCACACTGTGTCATTGGTATTCCCAGTCCTAATCATGCAAAAATTTTAAGACTAAAAAGAAACAAACTCACAACCTTAGTCAAGTGCCTCACTGCATCCCAGATTTTAGATTAAGCGGAAACAATACATAAAAATTTATTTTGCAGCCATATGAGCTAGACACAGGCATTTAAAACCAAAAGGACATCTACAAGTTCACCTGGCTCCAGGAGCTGAGGCTTTAAAAGAAAATAAGAACCTCTGAGGCATGGCTTGCAATAAAATCCAAAGTTTGCTACATACTTTATTTCAACAATATCAAAAGCCTAACATTTTGTCAGCTACCTAACAAAGTAAGAACTGTTCATTTTTTGCCCCTCTCTGGGATAGAAATCATATTAAAAATAAATAACAAGGAGTAGCTACAATGTGTGCATCTATCAGGACCAACAAAAGTTGCCTCAAAGGGGTGCTGCAGGGCTTAAATTAATTAGCCTTTCCGAGGCAGTCTGTGATGCTTGAGTAATGGGCACTATATATCAGCTGCATAAATACATGTAGGTTTTGCCCTAGCTTCAGTAATATGCATGACACCATACACAGAGAAGGACTTGGCAAAAAAAACCAAAACACAAACAAAAACCCAATTACTCAATATGACATATATGAAAGGTATTTTACCCCCCCACCTTAAATACAATGTTATCATCACAGAATTCTCAAATCACTGAAGAAAAGGGCAAATTTACTACCCACAGTACGGAGCAAATCAACATTTCCAAAAGAAAATAGATACCCCCACCAAAAAAAAAAAAGAAAATACAAAGCCGGCTAACCATGCAAGTGCCAGCCCACTCGGACACAGCAGCATTCACATGACAGATCGCTATTGAGGCTGACATTCTCTATCCGCATGTTTATGCATAATGAGATGCAGGCGGCCAGGGCAGACACTGATTTATTGTAGTCCTCACAATAGCGCCAGTGATTAGCAGCTCATTTTGGGGTGGGTATAACTTACTGAGTTCTCTTTCTCTCCTGGCTACCCTTTGGGTCTGAATTTTCTGTAGTGCCTTCACGTCTCATTAAGAACCACTTTCATGTTGTCACCACTGGAGCCTACTTCATTCCGTACTGCCTGCTGCCGGTTTAATGGTGCTGCTGGGAGCTTCAGGCAAGATCTGGTGAGTCAAAGGGTGGCAACCAAAGGAGCTATGGTCTGGGGCTGCCCGGGCTGCCCCATCTCCAGAGGTCAGGCCAGCCCTCTGCCAAAAGATGAAGTCCAACTTCCTCACTTTGCTCACTCCCCTGCCACTGCATTGTGCCGCCCGGCTTACTAACGAAAACCAAAATCAACAGCACCTCAACTTGATTCACCGAGCAATGCGCTGTGCCAGCTGGAGAGCGGTCATACCTCTCTGTGCCATTACCTTTCTGCCACAGGGACAGAAGACCCTGATGCCAAGGCAGAGCCAACAGCGGTGAAAGCATCCTCTCCAGCTGCCTCCTCGTGAAGCCCCAGAGATGGTGAATCAGAGCTCTCGTGGAGCAGGTTCCTTGGGTTTATTACGGCCACCTCGAGTGAATCACTTCCTGTCACCGAGAGCTGATTATTTAGTGATCACCCTGTGTTGTCAGAAAGTGTCAGACGAAGTCAGATTTTGCAAAAGCCAAGATCGGAGAGACACAGCAGAACGAGGCTATGAAGGAAAAACTGCCCAAAGACTGCTGACAGATCACGTGCCCAGCATTAAAAACAATGAAAGACTACTTTCTGTTCATTTTTGGAGACACAGAAGGAAAGCCTGGGGGCTTTTTTTATTGTGTCTTCCAAGTCCAATTTCAGACCTATATAGCAGAAAGCAGACAGCAAATGCAAAAGGCCATTTTTTTCCCCTGAAGGTCACCTTTACGACAGCCGTGGGACATAAAATCTGCACCTAGTACCATACCTGGAGATTATTTTGCTGGATGCATTTCCTATATGGAAATAGCATGAATATTAATAAGAGGTTCATAAAGATCCCTAGCTATAGAGTAAGCAAGATAGTAACATCCACTTCTGCCGTGACAAACCTACAGAGGAAATCTGACACCCTATCTATATGCCATTAAGTTGTGCTTATAAAAAGAAACAAATCCAAAACTGTTTACTGAAAGTCAGGAACATTGAAAGCAGAAGTCTCCTTGGGCCATGCATTTTATATATTTTCTGCTCTGAAGGGGTGGAGACACTGAAAAAACCCCAGTCGTAATGATTTATTTCAACTGGAAGTCAAACACATTGTCAATACTTCAAGGATCCCTCAAACTTTCCAGTGCTTGATTTAGCGCCAACATCAAATGGCACTTACTGTCTGCTATCCTGCTTCAATAATTTAACTTACCACTATGTCTTTAATATTTTTAAGCTTTCAATTGCTGAATATTGTTGTATTTTGATATCAGAAAAAAAAAATTGCCTATTGATCTGTCATCTTTTTTTCATTCAACAAAGCTTCATCTGTCTGTGGTTCAGGCACCTGCCCTATCTGTTAAAGCAAGCGGCGTCAATACGACGTCATCAACACTAGGCATTATCTATGCCTCATTTAACTGTCTGGTGAACGGCAATTTGCAGTATCCCACCATGCATTCCGAATGTGACTTCCTTCACATTTTCAAGGAAAAGTGATAAAATGTAGCAATCGTTCATTTTTTGTTGCATAGAGGTTGCTAGCATCCTCCAGCAGGGACAGACCTTGCCTCTGTTCCGATCTACACCCTACTCAGACTTCATATAAGTTTCTCTTTCCTGTTTTAGTTTGAGGTCGGGAGTTTTTGGTAACTTTCAGAAAAATATACAAAACAAATCCCACAGGCTACAAGTGCATAATGCATTTCTTTGAAGCAGCTCTTTTCTGCATGATTTAGCATATACAGCCTTTTCCAGGTGTGGAATCCTAGGGTTTGCATGCAACCCTGTCGCGCTGTTGCTTTTAATGTGATTCCCTGGGTAACCCATGCTGAGCTAGTGATAATCTTCATCCCCGTTAAAAGACTGGCCCATGGAAAAATCCACTGTAGTTTGTTTTCAAGTTAACGGGTCTGATCCTTTCAGGTCAACCAATGAAGTTTCACCACTGGACAGAAGAAACCAGACTGCAAAAATGTATTTGGCTCTTCATCCCTGCTTCAGCTGAAGCATAGGGGGAGGGAAAAAAAAAAAAAAAAGGAGTAAGATTTGCACAGATAGAGCCATAAATATAATAATCAATCTCATTCAGCATTACATTTACTCTGGGGTTCAGTCAAAGTCTTAATGATAGCCAATTGATAGTTTCCACCACACAAGCCAGCAGACCAAAGAAGCTGGCTCCGTAAGAGTTCATGATGAAAACTACAAGCGATCATGCCTTCTCTGGGATTTTAACTTGACCCAAGGGCGCCCCTTTCTTCTCCCTCCTCTCCTGTCCTCAAAAAAGAGAGCGACCATTCCACACTACTAACATTCATATGCCGTTCAAAATCTTGTCCTGCTGTGCCTTCATGATTTCTCCCACGCACACACTTAAAATAGGGCTTATAGTCCTACTCTGCTTGATGGAGTATGCCATACAGTGAGCTATCACAAAGTAAAAATGTTTTTTTGTCCACATGTAGAGAGTATAAATAGGAAGCATCCCATTACTGGCTCATGAGCTGTTACCGCACATCACGATGTACTGGCTTAGTAGAAGTCCACCCCATCTAACAACCCCTGAACTTGTAACATCTCTCAACTCCCTCTCTTTCTTATTTTGTCCCACACATAATAAACCCTACAGAAAATAATTTGCTAGACAGCGCTTAAAAAAAGGTGTAAAGAAGTGCTACGTTTCTTGTTAGGGATTAGCAGCTAGAAATCACTTGGGTAACAGCTCTTCTTTTTCAAGCTGGTTAATAGATAGGAAAATTAGTTGCCAATTTAAATACTGCCTCATTTAACACAACGATTCCTAATTACATTACCAGCCCATCTGGCAAGAATTGCTTACACCATCACGTGAAAAAGAAAACATACTAGCAACTATACACTGTGTTTGCCCACAGTTATTATGTGTTGTTATTGGTACATACTGTCAGTCAGGTTATTTCAGCAATTTGTTTCTACAAATTAATAATGTTACAACATACAGTGGCTTTTTAAGCACAGAGTTACTGTACGCTTTTTTTCTGTGTTACATGGAATTAGCATTTACGGCCTACTTTCTAATAAACAAATTCGGAAGACTAGGCTTTAATATACATTCTTCATGTGTTCCTCTTAAGATACAGAAATAAAACCTAATTAAAAGATGAGTTAGAGGAATCTTCGGAAGCATTCTAGATGTAGAGGCCGGCAAAGTTAGACATAAACTGAAAAAGCCTCCACAACGACACCTTTCTGCTTGCAAAATAATATGTATTTTGCTGAACAGGTAAGACTGAGAAGAAAGAGGGGTACGTTTGTCGATCCGTACAACAGACTGGCACACTGCCCCTGAACACTGGGGCAGGGATGGGACTCTCCCATTTTTCATTGCTTGTAAGCGGTCCCTGGGCTGGACCAGCCCAGTCCTCATTGCTCTGCAGCACTTCACAGAATGGTTGAAGTTGGAAGGGACCTCTGGAGGTCATCTGGTCCAACCCCCTGCTCAAGCAGGGCCACCTAGAGCCAGCTGCCCAGGACCATACCCAGACAGCTTTTGAATATCTCCAAGGATGGAGACTCCACAACCTCCCTAGGCAACCTGTGCCAGTGCTTGGTCACCCTCACAGTAAAAAAGTGGATTTCCTTATGTTTAGATGGAACCTCCTGTGTTTCAGTTTGTGCCCACTGCCACTGGTCTTGTCACTGGGCACCTCTGAAAAGAGCCTGGCTCTGTCCTCTTTGCACTCTCCCTTCAGGTATTTATATACATCGATGAGATCCCCGCCGAGCCTTCTCTTTTCTAGGCTGAGCAGTCCCACCTCTCTCAGCCTTTCCTCATGTGAGAGATGCTCCAATCCTTTAAATGTCTTCATGGCCCTTCACTGGAGTCTCTCCAGTATGTCCATGTTTCTCTTGTACTGGGGAGCCCAGAGCTGGCCACAGCACACCTGGTGTGGCCTCACCAGTGCCGAATAGAGGAATCCAGAAAACAACTCAGCTTTTTGGCTGCCAGTTGCACGGCCACTGGTGACGATGGAGAAACACCCCACCCAGAGCCAAACGACCCTCTGCAGCTTGGACTGTATCAAACTTCACCTTCAAGGAGGAGGAGGAGGAAGGGGGCGGGCCCACACGTTACGCTGAGTCTGAGAGAAGTATTTCCTGTGGTGCCCTGAGGGAGGTCACCTCACCAGAGAAAACTGCTACTACCTCCAAAAAAAATCCTCCTGAAGTCATAAGAAGGGTTTAACCATGCAGCCAAGATAAGAGAGGCGGTGTGAGAAAGAAAGATGGAACAGAGATTAATGATTTTCCAATGCTGTTTGTTCAGCAGGTGGTACCCACGTTTCACTGCAACGTCACACTGGGACGCAGAGGAAGGTGATTTATGGCAGCACGAAAACTTGGCCAAACCAGGAAGTCAAGTATATCGCTAAAGATAATTCCTGCTTTCGCAACGGCAGAAGTTTGTCACAGAAACTGTGGTGTGTTTGTAGCTTGTGGAGTAAGCAGGAGAACAAATGGCAAATGGAGGCTCTTCAGGGCTGCAGCAGATCAAGCCCACCAGAGCCTGTTTGGCATTTGCTGTCATTCCCCTCACCACATTCTCAGCTGGCGTCAGGACCTGGGATTTGACCCCACATCTATACTACCTTTACATTCACTCTCTCCCCCAGCCACCTAAAACACTCATCTATCCCTGGACACTCTCGCACCTGCACTGGGCCCAGGAGAAGACCAAGAGTCTTTTGCCCTCAATCTTTTCATGATCTGCACTGCTAGATGGGGAGGAATACTTTATTGTTTTTTTTCCTCTCTGAAAAGCAATAATCTCTTTCTTTGCCGGAAGATCACAAAGTACTATCTGGATTAGCCAATCTATCCATGCTTAAGAGCACTGCATGCTTCTGTAGTTGAGATTTGTATTAAAAACACAAATGCTAAAATGACTGATAGCTCTGAAGTAAACTTGCTAAACTAAATTGTGAGTTGAAATATGAGCATCTGACTCTGGGACTGATGAATAGTCATTCTGAAAAGAAATATTACAGGAAGTGCTTTATATATATTATCATTTTGACAATAAGGGAAGGCTATTATGGTTTAAAGACAAAAAAAAAAAGTCAGCCAATCAATCCTGGTAACAAAACAAAATATCTATTCTTCATTTCTGCGCTCTCCTTTCTGCCAATGCCTTCGGTTCCCTAAACATTAGCATTCTTTCTGCACATGCCGTCTCATGTGGTATCTTATTTTTCAGGCTGCAATTTATTTGCTGTGTCTAGATTTATCATACAACACATCCATCCTATTCATGCTATATGAACATGCTTTGCTGTTGGACATGAGCTATTACTTGCTTATCTTAGAGCTGTGTGAATCGTAGCAATTTTGTCCCATTGCCTTTTCAGAAAAGATTAACCTTTTTTCCCTCTTTTTTTTTTTTCCAGATACAAGTCCCTCTCCCACATCACACCCTACAGCTGACAAAGAACACAGACGTGTGAAGCAACCCTCTCGTTCACCTAAACCAGCTACAGCTGAAGTCACGCCCTGTTCTAGGCACTGGGTTTTAAGGAAAATCTGGACTAGTTAAGAGAAAGTCCAGTGACAACAATACTCTAGATGTCTAGAAAAATCTCACCTGTCAATAAGCATTGGAAGGCTTGGACTGGTTTGAGAAGACTGAGGAAAACTGTGATAGTCTTCTAACAGACGTATGGTTGCCACAGAGACTCCCTGGGAGCCACATCTTCCAGAAAAAAGGGACTGCACGTGAGCAGACTAGTATCATTATCAGCCTTTCCCAGTGTAGCCAGTAACGCACATTAACATCAGGTAGACTGTTCGTTCTTACTAAAGCAGGATGGCACCCAAGTGCTCAAAATTTGAGTGAGGAAAATCTATATATTTTCTCTATTTATACTAAACACGTTCTTGAATTGAAAGATTAATGAGTGTCTAGATAAATGGAAGATTAAAAAAACCCCACAAACACACCCTGAAATTCAAGAATGAATGCAGGAGACATCAGCTATTTGCACGTAAGTACGGACAGAGCTCTTGTTAAATCCGAGAGCGTATTTCCACCTGTTAGTAGGTGTACAGGAATTAAATCCATCAATTTTCTGCTAATTACAGTACAGCACTGACGAGACAAGGGAGACTGTAAGCCAAATGCCACTGGGACCAACTCTCACGTCTAACTGCAAGACTCACAAGGAATCCCCGTGCCCATGCAGCCTTGGTTTAGAGACGGGCTACATCTATGCTCTGTGCCGCAGCTAAATTAGTAAGCGTCTCATCCAGAGCTCATTCCTCCATCCCCAGAGAATGTGGTGGCCAAAGGTGTTGGAGAGACAGCTATTAATTCAGTAATTCAACAGCTAAAAAGAAACTGAAGAAACGCCTGAAGTCTGTCTCAACCACCAGCCTGACTCGTGGAGATACGCTCGTGAATGCCATTACAGATTTCATAGTCACCATCTCAACCTAAACCTCTTTCTCGCTTTGAAACCACCAAGCGAGCACTGCTGGGCACTGCTCGGCAGGATTTTGAACTCTTTGGAGCAATGGCCAGCCACATCAGATGGCTGCTAGTCCATGGAGCTATGGGCGCTGTAGGAGGAACCTGAGGAGAGGGACAGCTTCTAGCTGCGTAGTAAATAGGAGGGCAGCGGAGGCGGGCGAAGGGCTGCACAGCTGTATTTCACAATGCAGGGGCACACATGCCACTGGCCAGCGAAAAAGGGTTTTGCTGTGCCTAGACAGCTCCCTCAGCAAGCCTCTATGCACTTGTACCCTTGTGCTTAACCACAGCCTGTCTCGCTTCATTCCTGAAGAAAACCACATCAAATTTTTTCAGTTGACCTGAAGCTAAACTTTCTCTGTAAAAAAAGACAACCGCCTCACTGAAAAACAACAAACCATCCACCTCAAGTCTCTTAGGTTAAACGTCTGCTACGTCTGTTCTGTTTACCAGTACTACTTAGGGCATGATACTTCTAAAAAACATAGTCTTATGTCAAACAATTTTAGAGGTTTTTTTTTAGGGGGGGTGGGAGGGAAAGAGGAGAAAGGGACTCATCATGCTAATACGCTACCTTTCAGAATATGGTATCCAAGGAGGGCCTTTTGCTTTGTTTTTTTTTTTAAAGGAAATGAAATCAGTAAGCCTATGTTAATGTATTATAGCCAGTGAATGATTACAGTTAGAAGCTGCATACAGTTCAGAATTTCAATTTTCTGAGGCTTTTGCTCTCCAAAATTAGCTTCCAATTTATTTTGTCAGGTCACCCTTTTCTTTACCTCTGTGGTTCATTAGACTCGGAGAAACTGCTGTCTGGGGAAAAAAAAAAAAGGCATTTTTAGTTGTTCTTCTCTACCTGGCTTCAGAAGTTCTACACTATTAAAAAAAAAGTTCGTTTTGAAACTAAAGCAACAATCCTCCAACTGCAGTATCTGTAAGACTGAAACAGTTTTACACATTTGCACAGAGCCAAGCTATACTAAGTAAACTCAAGAAGGCTTGAACTGACTAATCTTTAAACCTTCCTCATGCTGTACAAGCTTCTACACCATGAGTCAGTGCCCATGTTTACTGTGCCATTTGGAAATAACAGAATTAATCAAGGGCCACGTTTCAAACTTCAACATAGTCTATGAAGCCCATTCCTAACGCTCTTGAGCGTAGGCTAGGAGGTATATCTCTAACCTCACCAGTGCTGTGATTTTTTTTTTAGGTCTCCCATTTGTCAAAGACACCACAGTACCCTTGCCCTTCAGTAGCGGGCAGAAGCCTTCCAGGAGAGATTTAGTCTCGCTCCTGTATTTCTACCTCCATTAAATGGTCTCTCCCTCACACCAAAGATCTGAACTTCAATCTCAAATTTAAATAAACACCTGGATTTCAAATTGCACTGGAGATGTGAAACCAAGTGCCAAAGCTGCTCCTGCAATATTTAAGAAGCTTTTGAAGGCAGCGATTAACTTTGAAAAAGACTACATTTTGGAGACGGGTAGGGAGAAAAAGAAGTTTGCAGGACAGCAGTGAGCAAAAGCAGTGTTTTGAAAAGGCTGCACGCCGGGTCTGATCTCTTCCCTCTCCTCCCGCCATCAACTCGCTCTTGTAGCGACACGATTCTTTTCAGGCGTTTTTCCACTCCTCTGTCAAGATGTTAGTTCTGGAGATGGGTGTTTGTTAACAAAGGTTTTTTAAAGCCTGGAGAGCTGAGAGAAGCAGAGGTGAAGAAGGCAGGACGCTCCTGACACATCAGGTCTATCCGTTCTCCCCAGAACAGGCTGTGCCCAGCAGCGCTGCCGTACCCACACAGTGGGGCCGCTCATTGTAACGTCCTTCTAGCCGCACTTACGGCCTGCTTTCAGGAAGGGCTTGCTTATGTTTTTTTAGTGCTTTTCTTCAAGAAGGACACTGAATGCTTATATGATCTTTTCCAGCTGTTCCCCTAAAACACCGTAACAAAACCAAAGTCGATAAGCATCATTTTTCTTGGGTTTTCTCTAGCCATACACTGCAACGCTGAAACGACCAACCTTCCCAAAACATGAAAGCCAACGGACATGATTACATGGGAACCCCCACCTTGCTGCTCAAGTCAAGTTCATGGCTGTGAAAGCAGCCTCTCCCTCCTGGAGGCCAGGAAACTACCAACAATCCCACGTTCACGCACTGGCATCCCTGGATTAGCCAAGATATTTGGACATGGAGAGGTAAATAAATTAGCACACACCTTGGAAAACCAACTATGAACTCCCTGTACTTCAAGGCATGACCTCTGCTATAAAAATGCCACAACTTGTTCTTCAGGACTAGACTTGCAGCACTGCCAGATTTTGTTTAACATATGAGAGCTGCTACAGTGTTTCATATTGCCAAACTGGGATGTTTCAGCCTGGGAAGCTGAGAAGACTGGTCCCTGCATTTACCCATCCTTTAATTCCCTTGAACTACCTCTTCCCCACCTGCCATAGCAGCTCCCACCTCCGTTCCTCCCCTTCTGCCCAGAAACAGCCACGATCCCATACTTTCGCACACCTACTGGGTTGCTGCTATATGGATGGCAAAGGGACACGACTGGATCCCCTGCTGCAGGCAAGGGGAGGGAGGGAAGAGATCAGGGAAAAAAAAAAAAAGGCAAGTCCAGCTATGTCAAGCACAAGGACTGGAATTTGGTTATTCTGATTGTATTCCCTGCTAGAAAAGCTGTGCCATATCTCTGGGGAAAGGCGTGGGGTCAGGCAGCTGCCCGCTGGTCTGTGCCGCCTTACGCAGCCACAGGAATGTACGCAGGCGGCCCCAGGTCTCAGAGCACAAACAAGGTGATGCAACTGCAGTGTTTTTATTTCCCTGGTAATTAATAAAGGGAATACAACAGACAGAAGGCTTTTGCTCCCCATTCCACCTGACCTATTTAGGATATTACCAAAGAGCAGAATTTGATTGTCATCATGGGTATTTCTTGGAATTATACAGGGGAGTTCAAAGGCACACACAGAAGGCAGCTTTCCACTCCATAATACCAGGAAGGACTATTTGATTGGGGGAAAAAAAAGCAAAAAAAAAAAAAGCTGTTAAGCAATATCACAATAATGTGTTTGATTTATTAAAAATAAGAACAATCTTTTTTATTCATATTTATTCTAACATTTTTACTTAAAAATTTGGCAGGGCAATTTAAAAGGCAGATTTGATTCTCAAGTGAAATAAGATATGATTTGTTTTAAATTCATTTTTTTAAAAGCAGCAGTGTTCCTCCCCCTGCTATTGGACTCATTTATTTCTCTCTCTCCTTCTCAACCATGCACACTTTACTCTTTACCCTGGCTAATACTGTAGAGGCAGCAGCTCTGGGAAATGAACTAGCTTCGCCTGTGGCTCATACATCATTACAATTGTTAACCAAGTTCCACTATAAAAATCTTTATTACACAGGAGAACACAGAGGCGTGCAGGAACACAGCTTTATTTCCAGATACCAGGTTGAGTTTGTAGGGCAGGAAGTTAAAAGACTTTTTTATGCTCTCAAGTTGACGAAGTCTGCTACTATGCACTGCAACGTCACACAGAAGTCAGCTTCCCACTACCCGTTCCTCCAAATATCAACCTGTATGTAGGAGTAAGCGATCTTCTACTTTGGCCAGGGGTTACAACCCATCAGGTGATGATGGTACCTCAGGTCCTACAGCAGCCCAGGGCTCCAACATTTTATGCACTATGAGGAAGGCAGCAAGTGCAGCCACGTTGCTGCCTACGCGCTGGAGCTGATGGTGCTCAGGCCACTGGAATTGTGGCAGTTCACCCATCAGCAACAGCAAACGTTGTCATGCACACCTGCTGTGGAGAAAGTTTCCAAACTTGAACAAAAATGCGCAGATAGTATCACTAGTATTTGGTCACTTGCCAAGAAAAGGTTAACCCCAAGGCTCAGCGAGTGCAAATGAAAGTTAACTTTAGCTGGAACATGTAGCACGCCAGCATTCGTGACTACAGCTGCTGAGAAATTTTCTGAACTTTTTTTTTTCTTCCCATACATTATTTATCTCAGCAGTCCAAATGCAAAAATCTGGCACTTTGGATCATGCAAAATGTTTGTGTTATTCCCTGAAGGACTTTGCATCCGTGAAATAATGAGAAGATTATTCTGTGACAGATAAACTGAAGCACTGTGACTGCATCAGATGTTATCTTGCTACAGCACTTCTCAGACTTTTTGAAAGTGTGACCACCTTTGGACTCCTCTGTCTTATTTGCAACCTGAGAGTCACCAAGCAGAAAAATGAATGAATTAAATAAAAATCTCGTTAGTCACAGAAAAGCATCAGTAGGACTGATGAATCATTTTCTGACATGCCTCACATTTCACTCTTACCCGTAGCAGACATCTACTAGACAGCACAGTGAATGAAAGCACAGGTCTTTCCATACCACGCTTAAGCAGCACGGTAATATTGCCCTGAAGACCTTCCAAATTGGCATAGCATGCTCTGTCTTGAAAAGACGCTACAACTGTTAATTTCTTATGCCGCAAACACTGACAGTCAAGGTTTCTGTATCAACAGGTACCATAATGGAATTTCAGAAGTAAAGTTTCCAACTAGGTAGAAAAAAAATGAGAGAAGAAAACCTCCCTCAAGATTTCGCGAAGTCGCAATTTTGAAAATAGATCTGAAACCTGCAGTTGAAATAGACATCCTAGTATATTATTTTCTATGCCAAAACTATTGCTGCCAAAGGCAATCTTCAAAATTTACCTTCTGCTGACCTGATGTATTTTTTTCTTCCCACAATAAAATTTTCAAGGGGGTACACGCAGGACCCAACCTTCCATATGATGGCTTAGCAGGTACGCCTTTTGTTTCTGTAGAAGCCCCAAATGGCTGATCTTCTCTGGTACAAAGCTTCTTATGGCAGCAAAGCAAGAAACAGAGCGAGCCTGGGTGGGTGAGAAAATTCTTGCATCTGGCCGTGACGTGAGCCTGAGCACAAGCCGCAGCGCCGTGGCGGGCTCCGAGGCGCTCATCTATGGACCACTCTCGCAGGCAGATCCACAAACAAATATCAAGGAATTATCTGAGAGATGGACGCCGAAAGGAGCCGATTACTTTTTCCCTGTCAAATGGCAGGAGCTGGCCTTTAATGCGAGAAGGCTTACACTCCCTCCCTCAAGTGGAGAGGTGACTCTCAGTTCTTGAGTTGTCGCCTTTTTTCTTAAAAAAAAAAAAAAAAAAAAAAAAAAAAAAAAAATCTAATGGGAAAAAGTAGTGCTATCAAGCAGTTTTAGATCCCTAGGAATGGATTCATTTGTGTCTTTAAGGAGGAGAAGCTTACCAAGTGTTACTGCAGTGTTAATACCTTTCCTCTTTTAAAATAAAACCAGACCAGCAACGACTCTGAGACAAACATTTTCCCTAAACACATGCAGTCTAGCTTAACAGCAGTTTTTCCTAGTAAGTAGGTACAAAAATAAACCAACCATAAAGCTAAATAAAATCAACTAATTTTAGTACTCACAAGCTGAGCAAAGAGGACAAAATCTACAAGTAATTTATTTTTCACAATTTCAAATTATTAGTAAGCAGTGGTGAGGGAAAAAAAGGATTGTAGAGTGCAATTACTGTCTTAACAGATTCCCTTCAAAAGAGCCTTTTAATTATGACACATTACTTGCATTCAATTAATTGTAACTTTGACTTGAATGAGATTTTTCGTATCTGGCTTATTTTCCTCAAATTCCCTCTCTGCCATACCCCACAGGTTTCATCTATTTGAGGAGGACTCTTACAAAACCGAAACCAAGCTCTAGAACACCTGTCCCCCACCGCCCTCCCCATAAAATACTCTTAGAAACAAAAAGGCAGCGAGAGCAGAAGGAGAGACAGGCAAAAGGAAGAACGAGGGAACAACTCTGCTGGAGGAGAGAGAAGGAGGGGAAAAGAGTATTATTTTATCAACCTTTGGCAAAAGAGGGAGCAAACGTTGACTCTGGCCCAAGGCCTTCCGAAGGCACGAGAGCTGACTTTGCTACATGACCGCCCTCGGATGAGCACGGCCAAAAGCCCATCACACAGCCGTGCCCGGAGGAAGCCCACCGAAAGGGCTGGGCGCGTGGGCAGTAGCAGGTTCAGCGGCCAAACTTTCATCCCAAGAGGAAGAAGTTTACCAAGCTCCTCGGCGAGGCTCTCGGGTGGTTTTGGGCTGCTGCAGCCTTTGCTGCGCAGAGCGTGCAGCTGCTGCCGTAGCAAAACCAAAACACACGGTTGATGCAGATGTGCTCGAGCTACCTCGGGTGCTGCCAGCAGTAACGGAGCTTGCTGGGTGTTGCAGAGCCACCCAGAAAAGCACCATAGATCGCTCATGTGGAGGTCCCTGTTGTCACTAGACTGTCACCAACCCGAGTTAGCTGGTTTCTACTAGCTCGGTTCTTTAATGCCACAATCCAATCGCATGGGTGGCTGCGATGTAGGCATATGCAGAGAAGAGGAGACAGATAGTCAGGTAACTTGTTATTTTAAAACTAAGGGAGTTCATGTGCAAAAAATTGCAAATAAAATCTATTTTAGTCCCGAGCTATTTCAAGTGCTTTGAAGGACACTGAACTAACAGATACACATTCAGATGTAAAACTTCTGATTTTAACAGCAGTCTGGTATCTGTAGAACATGTACTGCATTTCCTTCATGAGCTCAGACCTACGTAGCAAAACCAGGCTGAAAAGCAGCAAGATGTATGACAGTCCATCAATGGCAGGAAAAAACACTTCCTTTTTCTGAGGCAGCTGAGTGCTGCCTCCTTTACTTTGAAGATCTGATCTCAAGTCCTAATCTGGGCAGAAATAGGAGCAACAAGTTCCTTCACTTATTTACACAAATTATGATTAAATCTGTATTTTACAGCCAGTAAGAAAAGGGAGAGAGGTATGTCTGGTTCATACTGGAGATTCACACGTGCAAGGGTATGCCATTGTAGCAGCTTCCTTTTTCAAATGCACTTGACAATGACTAGATAACATTTCAGGTCAGACTCGCTTCACCTACAATAAGTGAGAAATTTTCAAAGATAATAAAATGTGGCGGCAATGTAATAGCTAATGCGTCCTCACAGACTCGAAGTCATAAGTGCCCTTCACGAAAATAAAGACCCCTGCAGGGTGTAGTAGTTTTTAAATCTGTCTTGCCAGTCACTATCCCTAGAGCTCACAGCCCTCTGGTTAGAGGAGGGGAAAAAAAGAAGAAAGAAAAAAAAAAAAAAAAAAGAAAAAAAAGATTGGTTCCTTAATAATCCCAAACATCCAGGAATTCCACATGGGCTTGCTTTTGTCCACTGGTTTGTTTTCATCTCATTTCTACTCCAAATCCCAACTAATTTACTCCTTAATAACAGGGAAAATAGTTATTTGCTCACCCTCTACTTTCCTCCTTCCAAATTTAACTGATGCTTTTGCCTTGATAGGGAACTTGATAGGGAATGAAATGCAAGGAGCGGAAAAAGTGTGAACCTGACACCTATTGCCACCACCCCTGTTCCTCACAACAGATCTTCTGCCCCGACCCACCAGGATCTGAATGCACGATTGCTACAATCGGCAACCCTGGATAATAAAGCTTCCACCATTTCTCTGAAGGAGAGAAAGCACCTTTAAAGGAGCAGTTAGTGGGGCTCTAATCCAGCTGACCCTGGGAGAGGAGCACATCCTCAGGAACGACCACAATGAGCCTCTTCCATTCCRTGTCACTCTGTGCATAGACATCGCAGGCCATTGCGGCCCACTTACAAACACAGCAAGGCAAAGCCTTGCTACAAAACACTAACTGTGCTATACTCTACTCCGGGCAACTGCACTGTAATTAATACTCGTGTTTTGGGTTATTTTTATAGAACAGGCTCCAGTACCTCCATGCAGTCCCTTCTGCGAGGGCTAATTTTGTATGGAAGGAGGTGCCAGAATGCTAATTTGTAAAGGCAGGGACCTTTCTGTCAACCCAAACCTGGTATGTCTGTTTGCTTTGTCTTTGGACAAAAATAAATTACACCCCACCGCACCACAGTACATCACTATATTAGTCCTGTCTTATGACTTTCAGCTCCTTGTCCTTTTTATTTTGCAGGCATCCAACAACAGCTACCAAAACCTACCCAACTCATCATTTAACAACAAGAATATTTTGCATTTCAATAGTACTTCCATTAGAAGGATCTGGAGGGATTTTGATGCTGCCACCTCAAAATGCTGCAATACACCACAGCACTGGTCTTTGCTCCTCAACCCTTCCTTTTTTCAGCTTTCATAAAGAGCTCAAAAATAAACACAAAAGACACACATAATTATTAAAAAAAAAAAAAAAAAGGAAGGAAAGAGAGAGAGACGAGTTGGAGCTTGCATTCTGGTATTTGAACCTGGAAGGATCACATTTTCAAAACTTCTTGTATCTAGAAAGACGGAAAACCCCCTTTCAGCGAAATTAAGAAAGCAGAGCTTCGCTTCTTAGGGAATAGCACAGCTCCAGAAATCAGGCCCTTATCACCTAATATAGCAAGACTAGTGAAGTGATGAAATTACAAGAGCAGTTGAATCTTTCCTTACAATCTTCATTCTTTCCAACACTCAGGAAATAAGAGCTATCAACAATTAAGGAAGAATGGCTGCATGTTCAGAACTTGCTAATGTGTGTGTGTTCATCACCTTCAAAATACCATGCTATAAATTATAAGAGTCCATGACACACTTGAGGTGTTTAATACATATCCTTCCTTATCCTTCTTTTCTTTAATAGCCAGAAGAAACTGAAGGACAGATAACCTCCCACCAATTACATGGAAATTGGAGTCTGTGTTTTGCAGTGAAGGCCGTTAGACCCAACATTCACATTGACCTTAACACTTCAGAGCAAGTTTACAGGACAGGTTTTTGCTCACCACCCCTGCACAGAACAAACTGCCATTAGGAAAAACAATAGACAAAACCTCTTCATGCATAGAATGAAAAATTGACACTGAACTTTCAAAAAGGAGCCGTGGCATTCAGAGCACAAGTCAGATCCTACCGTGGTTTCAATACCTGCTAATCAGACCACAGCTACGTGACTCTCAGCTCAGGAGGCACATGCCTGGCCTCTCTTCGCAATGAAGTCGCAGGAATAATATTTACCTGGTCTCAATAAAAACACAATTTGGAAACACAGTGGGACCAGCAGGACTACCACTACCTCATACAATGAAGACTAGCACAAGAGGCAAGATGAGGCAACAGTACTTTCTTTGCAAACATTTAAAGCAGTCCAGATGAACTTCAAGAAAGCTGTGAAGAACATGGGGTGCTTTAAGAGGTTGACTATTCTATTGGTCAAAAGCTCGTAGGAGAAACAAAACTAATATGAAGAGAACTGCAGTGAAGATAGTGAAAAAACCCTAAATGATCTTTGATTCAATTCCTCACAGTGCTTATAATCTCAGGGCAGGCAAAATAATAAAAGATAGAGCAAAGGAATTCCATCAGATTATTTAAAGAAATAAGAAGTAAGAACAGTGCACACAATTCATATTGGGCTCTTGCCACCTCTTATTTAAATCTGGAATTGGAAGAAGTGCGCCTATACAGACAGGTGTAAAGCACATAATCCGTGAGAAGTAGGACGGATTCATGGATGTATAATAATACATCCATGAAATAAGAGACAAATATATCACACTCTTCAATACAATAGACCTTCTTTTTCACCTTTCACGTAATTCTTAAGTAGATCTGCACGTGAATGAATGAGAATTAATGGGGGTAATGACAGTTGACACCGACCTGGTAGCTAGTCTGGAGATCTGATACCATTAGGAAGGATACTGTATTATAAAACTGGAAATGATCAGAAACACTTTGGCTGCCAACACTTTGCAAAACTGGATTGACTGCACTGAAGTCTCCTCTCTTGAAAATAAAATAAATTTGACTTCACACAGCTGCTCTATTTTTATATCGTCAGAACAAGTATTTCAGAACTGCCATCGTGAAACTCAGTTCTGTGCTGTGTTTATCTGCTATATGACAAATCAGAATTGGAACGAAAGCCAAACAGTGTGCCTTAAATGACCTGAAAACCGAAATTCTTTCGTAGTAGCTTCCTTCCAAGAACGGAAATTAAAAAAGGAACATTTCTAAAAATGCAATTGAGCAGTAAAGCAAGCTCAGTAGTGCTGAAGTCTTTCACAAATGCTCATTTTCCATACTGGCACAGTAGCTTTCAACACTTAACGCGTACACTTTCAAAGTTACCAGGGACCAACACTATCGTAACTGTGACATTAAGTCTTGTGCCTCTTCTCACAACCTGCTATTTGGTCTTGGTCCACTACTGCCTTGTTTGCATTTACCCAACCCCTCTCTGCGACACCGTCTGGAGCAGCAGCTCTGCCATCCACCCTTCTGCTCCGACGGCGTGGAAGCAAAGCCGTGCTGCTCTGCAGCTCTTCTTTATTGCCAGTGTCCTTCTTTCTCCTCAGCAAAACATCAGGGCAGCGTTACCTGCCACATGGGTTTGGCAGTCCTGGGAGAGGTCTGGGTGAGGAAGGGAGTTAGGTTGGGGGAAAGTCCCACGCCGGAGGGGTGCAAGAGTAAAGGAAGGTGTCCAAGCATCACTTTACACTGCAGCTTCTAACATGAGGCAAAGTCAGGTTGCGAGGAGCGTTTAAATCAGTAAGAGACATCTCTCCTTTTCTACCCGATCATGGCCCACTCCAGCGACTACTTACCCAAGGAGTTTAACACGATCCCAACGCTTGGCAGTATCAAGATACTTGCTTTTAGCATCAGCACTGTAAAGGATTCAAGTAGCACTAGCCTGTAGCGGCTTTGCAGCTTTATACCATTCATTGCAAAGCAGAAAAACAACAAGTACATTCGTGATCTTTAAGTCTTCCAGTTTCAGGCAGGGAACGAGATAACAAATTCGTCTCCATCAAAAGTAGAGAATAAATTTTAACTGCACTCTACTGAGTCACTACATGCCAAGATCTGATTTTGGAAACACAAGCGCATTTATAACCTTACTTACAACCTTGGTGGGCCTACCCGTGAATAAAACTTCATATGGGCTAAACACCAGTGGCGGTCTTTTAAATAATTAACTTTGCAAGAACTCAGAACTAGATCAAAATAGTAAAAGCTTTGCAACCAGATTCAGAGCTTTTTTTCAGAAGGAAAAAAAAAAAAATCACTGAGGCAAGTTTATCTGAAACCTTACGTCACATGTAATACAAGTAATACTAGCTGTTAAGCGTAAGTGAAGCCTCCAGGTGCACAGAGGGCAGCACATTTCTCCCTCTTAGACCTCCAGTCACATTATCAAAAGTCTGTCATATTTTTCCTTCTCCATTTCTTCCAATTTCAGAATCCCCCTAGACATGTAAGGAGATGATATGCTTGACAGTCACTTTTTCTACCTAAAATTATTTTTTTCATTTAAGACATACTGAATTTGATTATTAGTCCAATCAAATCCGGTATCTTGATTCTGGCAGAAACCAATATTGAACGTTCCCTGGAGTAATGAAGCACACACAACACCACACTAATAGAACTAGTCAAATATGCAGTGCACAACACGGACGAAAAATTATTTCACGGCCTCTGTGGCTATCGGGCCACACCTTGATACATCAGACCGAGTTAGTGCTTTTTTTTTTTAATTCCATTTATTGATCATAAAACAATGCCACCCTTTCTCAATACATGTCTTGGTCCTACCATCATACATTTCAATTAGAGTGACAATGCGGCCAATCCTCTTACATTCAAGGTGTAAAAAAGAAAGAGCTCACAGAAGTCCAAAAACGTGACAACGGCTGAACACTCCCTGTTGGCTAGGCATTTTGGCATTCATTGGCTTTTTATTATGGAGAGGAGCTAAAGCAGAAGAATAAGGATTTTTTTGTGTACATTGGGAACACAAGGACCTAGACTCCCGAAGCAAACACGAAGTTCTGAGGGAAAGGCCTGAGGGCTTTCAGGAAATTAATCCCCGCTCAGCTGACCAGTCATCCCCACCAGCAGCCCAGCACCGCTCCTCCTGGGATCTCATGACACAGATGAAAGGCCAACTACATTGCAAAAAAACTTCTGCAATGCTGGTGAAGGCAGATGGGGAGATTCAAGGAAACACGGTCTATTTGAAAACAATATTCAAAACACACACGTTCTTTGTGTTATTAATGAGTAACACATGAATTCCCGAAAGAAAGGGCTGGTTTTGCCTAGCCAGCACTTAGTTTAGCAGGAAGATTTCGAGTGATTCTCCCGGGGGCACCGGGAGGATCTATCAAAGCACCCAATCACAATGCAAAGCAGCTTAAAAAAATAAAAAGAATAAAAAAGCACCCTCTGACTCTAAAACACAGTCATTTCGACTGACAGCACAACTCGCTTCGAATCAAAACGCCATGAGACAGCCTGAAACCGGGGATCAGCTCCGCAGGATTTCCCCAGCAGTCACCGGGCCGGGGCAGGGCAGTCTCTCCCCTCCGCCGCTCCCCGCACCGCCCCGCCGCCTCCCCCGCGCCGCTGCGCCCGGCGACGCCGCCGGGGCCCCGGGAGGGCGGGCGGGGACGCGCCTCCCGCCCGGCCCGCGGAAACTCGCTGCTGCCGCCGCTCCCCCGCACCGGCACCGTCTTTCGGGAGGGGGGGGGGTGTTGGGGGGAGGCCAGCACTGAGCACCGGGAGAAAGTTGCGTTTGGGCTGGGGGGGCGGCAGACTCCCGCCCACCGAGGAGAAGTTTGCCCCCGCCCAAGCCCGCAGCCCCCGGCCCGCTCCTACCGCCTGCGGCGGGGTCCCGATCAGCATCTCCAGGTAGTAGCCGCGGCCGGAGTCGCCCTGCAGATTCTCCACCATGGCTAAAAAGTTGAGGGTGCCCCCGGGATCCGAGGCCAAGGCCAAGCCGTCCGCGCCACCGAGGGGATCCTGCTGCCGGCTGCCGCTCCCCGGCCGCAACACCACCGGGGCGGGCGGCGACCCGCCGGGGGCGGCCGGGTGGGACACACGGAGCGGGAGGGAGAAGAAAGCCCGGCAGAGCCCCGCGGTGCCGGCCAGGAGGAGCAGGAGGCCGGGAGCCGCCAGCGGCGTCCCCATCCCGGCGGCAGCGCGGGGGCCGGGGGACGCTTCCCAACTGCAGCGGCTCCGGCCGGAGGCAGCGGCCGCCTGGCTGCCAGACTGGAGTAGCCGGGGGGGGGGGGAGAAGGAGGAGGAAGAGGAGGAGGAGGAGGAAGAAGAAGGGAGCGGCTTCCCCACGCCCCGGCTTCATCTCCCCCTCCCCCGAACCGAGCTCCTCCTCGCGTTTCTCCCGTACGGCCCCCGGGCAGCCGGAGCGGTCGGAGCCCCGGCCCAGCCCCCCGGCTGCCCGGGCACCGTGCGGGAAAGTTGCTCCGGCCCGGCGCCCGCGGGAGAAACTTCCCAGCTCGGCTCAGCCCAGCCCGTGGCCCCGCTAACGGAGCGTGACGGCACGGTGGGGAGAAAAGTTTCCGAAAGCCTTAAAGGGAGAGCGGCGGGGCGGGCAAGCGGGGGTCCACGCCGGGGGAGGCGGTGGGGGCGACCGGAGCTCTGGTCCCCTCCCGGTGTGGCGGCGGCTCGACCCTCACCGCCGGGGGGGCCGGGCTCCGGCAGCCTCCCTGGGGCGCCGCTCGCCTCAGGACCCCGCGGGAGCAGAAGCAGTGGCCGGGCAGGGAGTGGAGGAGGAGGAGGAGGAGGAGGAGGAGGAGGTGGTGGTGGCGGCGGTGGTGGAGGTGGGAGTGCGGGGCCGCTCGAGGATGCGGGTGCGTCTTCCGAACGGGTGTCCGTGGCAGTGTGTGCCTGTGGCGTGGGTGACAGCAGCCGCGTTTCACAGCGGCGGCGTCTGGTGCGAGGAGCGGGCGTGTGTATGTGTGTGTGGAAATTCATCTGCTGTACTAATAAGAGCGAGGCATGAAAGACGTCCGCTTGTGAGAAAGCCTGCGAGGCTTTAAATGTCTTCATCATGCGCGGAATTAGTAACAGCAGTCAAGGGTGGCCTTTTGAAAGATCGGAACACTTAGGACGGAATTAGTCTCTGCACCTCTGGAGTAATGACAGTGCCAGATGGATCATTGGATGGAGCAGATAGTCCAAAAATCTGAAAAATTTCCAAGTGTTTCACAGGTGTTAAATGAAGTTTCACTAGGAGGTAGACAGTAGTAGTGTTCCTTCCCAGGAAGGCTGAGCAAACTATTTGCTGGAAGGGTGCGCCGGTGAAGCTGTTATTCGTAGCTGTTGCCAGAGTTGCTTACAGAGGATAATCCTTAAAAAGAAAATTGGAGCCCACCTGGCCTTGCTGAAGGAAAAAAGGTGTTCTCACTTTTTTCACTGATGTTTTCAGTACTCCGGCTCTCTGTCACTTAAAACCTGGAGCCCTTTCTCTCACTTTGTAGCTCCTCCCCTAGATCAGTTCAGTGCCTCTGGTGCAGTTGGGCGCTTTCCGCTGCATCCACAGCAGGAGATAGATGCGGTCCCTGTCCCTGCTGCCCACAGAGCTCTCCGCGGAAGGAGGAAAGCGCCATAGTGCTCTTAACCTTGCTTTGCCGCATCTGGGGAGGTGGGAAGCCTGCAAGGGGCTTGGCCTGGCTGGGGGCTTGGGTGGAGGGCATAGATGAAGCTTGCGCTCAGGTTATTTTACTTGTGGGAAACTACCCATCTTAGTAAAAGGTGAAATTGTGCAAGCTTCCCACGCTGCACGAAGCTTTCTATGTGCCTGACAAGTAGGAATGTGAAATATTGCAGTCCCGGTATGTCTAGTCTCACCTGCTCTGGACAGAGCTGGAAAATGCTGCTCTAGGCTGATGGCAGCTGAACACCTGAGGGAGTGGCAGCATGGCTCACACAAAGAGGTTATCTCCAGGGTGCTACAGTAATGGCTTTTTCTAATGTAGCTGGGATAGTGACAGGTTGTACTGTAAGGCCTGTCTAGTCGGAGCTGAAGCTGAAGGGGAATTAAAATGCTTGGGGCTCTTCATGGGTGAGCTGAAAACTGGAGAAATGCCCCCGCCCCTTTGGAAAAGGAAATGTGAAAAGTAATCAGGAGTATAATTGAACACCCCCTCAGAGTGGTAGGGATGTATTTATAACAGTCAGCAGCTATATACATTTTGTTTTAATTCTTTTACAGTACAGTAAGTCTTCCCCCTTGCCACTGTTGCTAAGATACGTTACCATACTTCTGGGTAAAGCAATCCCAGTCAAAAGAAGTGTATAGTTTTCGAAGTATAGAAGATATAGCATAGCCTTCAAGTGTTCAAGAGAAAACTTGCCTTTATTCATACTGTTTGCTAAAGTTCTTCTTGTCCTGTTTTCCACAGACCTAGATAAGTCTCATAGTAAATGCGTATCAGACAGCTGCTGCATATGAAACGGTGTACCCATAACCTTTCTATCCTCCCATCACATCATCACAGCAGGGCTCGTGTTCATGCAATAGCGTGTTGTGAGGTTTCTGCCTTGCCTCGTCTGCTCCTTTATTTACCTAAGTATCTGAGAAGGCTTAGGCTGTGCCATGTGCAGGTGAGTTGTCCCAATGCATTTATGAACAATGGCAGGAATGGGCCTTAAAAGAGCAGTGTAAACAACTGCTTTTGAAAGAAGATGTTACGAAGTCCTCCCAGAGAGCCGAACGTAACTATATCTAAAACGTTCCTCGGAGGGGAAATCGTCTGTATGCAATGAATGCCACTACAGTCAATATGCACATTTATTTCTTTGTGTATCACATACAGAAAATACATGAAACGCTAGAAATAGACAGACGTTTAAGTGTCTGTACTGCTTGTTTTCTAGAATATTTGGAGAATCTTGTTTTCTGTATTTTTGCTATTCCAAATATGTATTCTTTGAGTAAATAATTTAAAAAAAAATCTTTAAATATCCCCTGTGAATAGGTCTTTTTAAAAAGTCATTTGTCCACATATAAATTTGCAGGTATATCTTGACTTTGATCCAACTCTGCATTAATTTAATTTGATGGTATTGTGGTGCTTTAAACCTTGAGCCACTTGACAGTGAATTAACATATGTCTCTATAACATAACCTTCCACCAGTATTTACAGAATACAGTGCATCATAAAAATGCAACTGCTCTGTGTTTTGGACAAGGTATATTAACTAAGTCAGAAGGACAGTTGCTATACGGAGATGGTAAATCAGGACTGTTGAGAAAACAAGCAGGAATGGAGAAGGCGGCTGACGATGCAGAGGAAGTACTGGAGCTGGTCCGAGCAGAGGAACTCTGGATGGCTAAAAAGAGATCCTCTCCTTCCAAAAGAGGAAGCTATTAGGGGACTGCTCAGACCGTAGCGGTTCTCTGCTGTGCATCTGAAGAAGTCAGGCTGACCTGTGCTATCGTTATGCAATGATAAGGGCAGATGAACACAAAATAAAGACTTCTGTTCTAAAATTGCTTTGTCTACTTTCTGGGTTCCTACTGTTAGCATAATCAATACTTTGGTTTTAAGAAGACTGATTGCTCTTTACTGCTAATTGCACACTGGTACTGAAAGAAACCTGGCTGGACCTGCAGTGTACAAAGGGTTAATTTGCAGAACGCAGTAGCCTTAGGAGAGGGGAGATTTTGTTCTTCCTGGACCTGACTGGGAAATGGTCTTCTCTGTCTGTGGTTATCTTGCAATCAGCTTTTTCATGTTTTGGGCCTAATCCAGTGAATTGTTGCCAGTAAATGACAGAACAGTAAACAATCAAGTGGCAGCAGAGGCCACAAGATTTGGCTCTGTTGCGTGTCTGCCAAGGCAGTACGTCTTTGAAGGCAACGAACAAACCAGCTGCCCCATGGGACGAGAGATGTGCCACCCAGGAGAGCTATTCCAGTGGTACTACTAGGGCTCTAGTAACATCTCCTGTGCCAAAGTGGGGGTGTCGACAGTTCTGGGGCTTGTTTAAGGACTGAGCATATGCACCATGTACAGAGCTCATCCACAATGAATCTTGTGGCTGGAGAATATGTGGTTGGGGATGTAGGTGCAAATGTTTAGCACCCTTTGTCTCTTTACTGTGGGTAGGGGTGTCTTCTTTGATCACTGTCTGTGCAATTAGTTTTCAGAATGATGACATATCCCTTTGGCTACAGTTGAACATGTAAGATGTTGAAGATCCAGCTGTCTTCTGTCAAAGTTCCATTAAAAAAACAAGCAAAACATCATCCTTAGTTGCTGCTGAAGGCATGTAATCACTGGTGGAGCCTGGCTGAGCTCATCTCAAAAGTCATCCCAAGACTTTGTTTTGTGGTAGAGGCTGTCACCCAGTTGGGTGCTGAGGTCCCTATTTTGCATCTTCTTCCCTGGAGCAAGGTCCTCCACCCCAGCAAGATTTCACAGGATGTGAGCTTCTCTCCATTTGGAGCATGAGGCCCTTTCTCCTATAGAAATCTCCATGCCCCAAAATGTTTTCTTTCTCCCCTGGGTCTTCAAGTCCACGTACACAACACCCTGTCCTCTGCCCCACCTCATCCCTTTTTCTCTGACAAAGTGGTGTGTCACCAAAGGGAAGAGATGCAAAAACCAGTTTGTTTTCTGCTTGTCCCAGCGCTAGAGCAGAGGGGCTGTGCAAAGCCACCATCCCTCCTCCATGGAAAGGAGTAGGAGCAAAGGAAGGGGAGGCAGAAACACAGCTGCAGGTCCAAGTGGCTCAAAGTAAGGCTCGCTCAGGCCCCGTAGGCTCAAAGGGCAGCACAGAGCAGAGGTCAGGGTTAGGGTCATGGACATCCTGATGCTACAGTACTGTCAATAGGTTTGGTACTGTGTTTTGTCTGTTTTTTATCACCTTTTGTTTGAATCTTGCTGGCGGTAGGCCTGGTATAGCTCATTGCTATCTGGGAGAGTGGCCGTTTGAGCTTCTGCCCCACATCTGAGGCAGCCTGCAGAATTCTTGATGAATGCATTGACCACTCTCAGAAAAGTGTTATTTCTCCTCAGAAAGCTCTGCAGGCTTCCTCAACTCTATTCTCTAGCTGGTTGGAAGAAATAATTTGTGGGTTAGACCTTAAAATGATCCAATATCGACCTTCTGATTCCAGACCTTCCTACACCACAAATAGCAATGGTTATAAATTTATAAACTATGAAAAATTAAACATGCAGTGAACTATAACATCACTTTAAAAACAACACATTGAGAGTTGGCACATACTGCTGAGATTACTCATATACTTTCATAAACGTGCGGGACTGCAATCCACTTGCCCAGCACTGGTAGACTATTCATTTATTTTTAATAGTAAGAGTAGTAGGAATTGCTAGTTAGCGAATGTTCAGGAAACTAGTCAGCTTGGTCAAGACTTTTCAGAAGTGCTTAGACCTCCACAATGTTTACTGGGAAGTGGAGGACATGGGATAGAGAGTCCTCCTGGAAGTCTAGGCACTAGTCACTTTGGGGAGGTAAATGCATGGAGTATGGTTTTGTTCCAATCTACCTGTGTGCCAGATGTTCAACAAGGAGATTACAGGCATGCTCCTGGCTGCACCCCACTTAAAAGCTGCAGTCAGGAATGTTTTTTTAAATAAGTTTGTCATTTAATAGAGCTGTGAGTCTATATTTATGCCCATTCCTGGAGAGACTGAGAAATTTTGTGATGGACCATGTTGTCTGAACAGCCAACCTTAAGTTGGGAAGTTGCTGGCTGTCTTTGTTTTCTTTGTGGTAGTCTGCATAACCACTTCAGTCTGGAAAGTTCAAGAAATAAAGATGCATGGCAAAATCAGTTCCTGCAGCCTGTCTTTATAACTTGCTTTTTTTTTGTTTTGATCCACCTTTCTTTATCACTCTGACTGACTCACTGCTGACCATGGCAGAGCCTCTGAAGACTGGATGCAGCAGATATGTTTTGCCCTAATCTATAAAGATCTGCAGTTTCCTTAACTTGAGTTCCTCAACTTAGTGACTGCCAGCTGGACATAGAGCTTCCTTCCTTCCTTTGCTCTCCTCCTGGACCAGTAAATTTCTGGATTCTAGTTTAGATACGCTGCTGTAGTAAATAAAATCTGAAATGCTGAAGGCTGAGCGTGAACCACAGACTTCAGACCAAGTGTCTGAGTGACACTTGGATGAAGGAGAATTTGGTATGACAACCTAGGTACATGTAATTAGTAAGATTAATTAAAGATTTTTTAAAGATCTTTTTTTGTTTTGAGAAAAGATTATTTGCAGTCTGACAATGAGCTCTTCATTTTTTATTTTTGGCTTTTTAGTCTTGAAATGATACTTTTTTTATAAATTTTGGCTTTTTTGGTCCAAAATAGTAACAGGGATGTGGGTGAAGTCTTCATCCCACTGGAAACAAAATTATTACACTGGTCCCAGTGACCTTGATCTAAATAACCTATTCTGTATCCCATTTCTTTCTAATAAAAAAACAACTCAAAACTTGAGCTCTGTTTTTCCAAAGTTCTTAGAAAGATTGAAGTTTTTCTGTTCATGCACGTAAAGATAAACATGTGCATGAAAAATGAATATGTTACTAGCGAAGTAGTCCACGAGCACTGAAATATTCTTGGCATCTAAGCCATGGGGAAAACCCAGTGCATCTAAGAGAAGTTTGCAGCTATCAGCTTTGTAAAATAAGGTCTTGTTGTTATCCTTCTGGGCCTCTGGAGACCCCTGAAATGCTTTATTGGGGCTAGAGAAAGGTGAAATGGAATCGTGTTTTACAGAATGAACTCCAGTGGCAACTGTAATGCTAGTTCATGATGTACCAGGGTATATTTAACCTTTTGAGTGTTTGTGCTAATGATAAGCCCCAAATGCTACTTAAAACTCACACATACTTTAAAAAACTGATAATGACCTGTTGTCAGCTGTGAATGTTGGACTTTCTGCAGGATAGAGCTAAAAAATGGTTTAGGTGCTTTAAGGTTAAATAAGTCAATTAGTAAAAGGACTGTTATCCTACAGTCTCCTGGTAATGACAGTAGATCAAATGGTCCAGATAAAATATGTCCTAAGGCAAAACACTCTGATCCCTTTCTAAAAAAATGAGAAAGATCTGTGATCTTAGAAAGTTTGATTACACTATTAATGTGTAAAATGTTACATGCCTTTGCACTTCAACTTTTCTCTGTCTTTACAATAGTTCATTATTCCTCATCAGATACAGGTTTATAGGTCTTCTCATAATTTATGTCTCCTGCTGTTTGTTTCAAGTATCCAACAATGAGAATAATTATGCTTGCCTTTTCGTATTCTTTGTTTTCAGGAAACAATGCATCAGGGAGGCTGTTTCAGAGATGCAGACTCTCGCAGGCAGCCAGCCAAAAGAGGCAGAAGTCTGAAAACAGAGCTTAAAAATCTTCAGGTGATTCTTCCCTCATTTGTAATTGTAGAGCCCGTTGAAGTAAGCTAGATTGATTTGCTGCTTATAAGGGCAAGATCTAGCCATTTTACTTCAATTTTTCTTTCCTTCTTAATAGTTTATACTATTTCTTATGTTGGGCATCAGAAATACATTAGTTGGAGCTGGTTGCATGACTTCTGGTTGATAATGCCCAGAACCTCAAATTAGAGAAGCTTATAACTTTGCTAAACTTAGAGGCTGAAGTTTTTTGGGCTGCAGGTCTGCCAGAGACTCATCCTATTTTCTGCAAGTTTGTTCCTGGCCTTTCTGAGAAACGCACTGGAGAGAAGCATATTGTTCTGCAGCTTAAAAAAAATCAGTCCATTTGGGGGTATTTCTGTGTGAGAAGCAGATCTAGAATGTCCAGGTACTAGAAAAAAAGACTCAAAGGAAAGTTGCCTGTCTATGAGGTATATCTCTTCTATTGCTTTTATAAAAACAAATCTGAGCATAGTCATAGTTATTATCCTATTAAAAAATCAGTTTACATGTGCTCAGTGGCAACCCATCTAGCAGCTAATTTCTTCCAAGGGCTCCTTTTGCACTGAACACATACCATCTCTTTGTTGGTCTTCACCTTCAGGCTGGAGAGCACTGTTTGGTCCTGGTGTGGGGCTCGGTAAGACTTTCTTTGGAGTTTCTGCTCTTGGGCACTGCAGTGCTGGATACGGGGACAGAGATCGCAGAAGTGACAGTAGACCTCTCAGGAGAGTGCAGGAGGAGAAGACAGCTTCCACACTGAAATGGAGCAGGACTTGGCCTGGCATGCACAGGGGTGTGGACAGAAGGGCTGTGACAGTGCGAAGAGAAATGGGCCTGCAGAGTGGCATGACTTGGAGGGGAAAAAAGGGTAAGTATGTTGGAATGACAGGAACAGGCTATTGGCACAGAGCAGTAGAGCCCATGGTAACTTTAAAACACTTCTTACCAAATGAGGATATGGGTGCATGAATCCAATATGCCTCAGATGAAGCGGTTTGTTAATTAATTAAGATTTCCCATAAAGGAATCTGTTCTGTCTTTTTTTGAGAGCAACTAGACCTTCTGGATTCTTACAGGAGTGTCATTGCTTTTTCCTTCATAGTCTCTCTCTGCTGGATGAGTTTATTGACTGCATTTTAATACCTTCTGAAGAACCACACAAAAAACCCTCACGGTACTCTGGTCTCCATGGCAAAGGTTCAGCTGCTATTGCTTTTGAATATGAATTTCAGGATATAGTACTGATAATCCTATTAGTCTGTCTAGGAAAAAAGAAAATAAGAAATAGAAGTTGACTCACTGTTGGAGGTAATCTCCTTTATTAGACTTGTATGAGAATACATGTTTCAAAGAGAAAAAGCATTCAGGAATGGCTGTTTCATCTTTCTAGGGTCTCACATAGGCTGAAGTGCCATATTTTGACCATATAAAAGGACTGAGTAAGTTTTTGGTTACCTTATATTAGCAATACCCTTATCCATCTCCTGTACTCTATTAAGACCTGTGTAAATCTTATCCATTTATAACAGAAGAGAGCTATAACATGCAGTTTGGGTTCACTCCACCACGTATAAGCAGACTCTGCTTTAAATAGTTCATAATAACCATTTGGATTTGAAAGAAAGTTGGCAGGAATGCCTTCTGCTAGGTGACCTTTGCAAATGCGTCTGCTGCTGCTACATGTAGTACCTAAGAAGATGGTGTTTACTGTACTGGTTCTCTCCTGGGAGCTGGGAAAGAGGGCACAGCAGCTCTTTGAGGCTTGGCAGAAGATAATCAGAGATGTCACTCCCCACTCCATTCCTGCCAAATACAATTAGAACTTTTGCTGGGGAGAAAATCATTTAGGGGTTGCACTTAAATCTTAGAAGGGAATTTAAGACCCATGTGAAATACTTCATTTTCAGCAGCTGATGCTGTAAACAGAATGTAGATACTAGTAATAGAGTAGAATTTGTTTTTCTTGCAATGAATACAAGGTATAAAGTGTTTATTGACTTAAAAAGAAAACCTGAACAAACAGAATAAAGAAGAAAGCATGCACGGCTGCTTTGAAGGAAAGAATGTTTTTATTTCATACTTTGAAGAAATTGTTCAAGTAGTTCAGCCGTGTAAAAATGTGACCCCTCTAATACTGCCAAGGGCAGTGAGATCAGGGATAATCTGCTGAGGAAATGCAGCTCATGCAAGCCAAAAGGAGAGTTTTAAAATTACAAGCTGGAGAAGTGGGCCCGCGTGAACCTCATGAGGTTCAACAAGGCCAAGTGCAAGGTCCTGCACCTGGGCCGGGGCAACCCCCGCTATCAATACATGCCGGGGGATGAAGGGATTGAGAGCAGCCCTGCCAAGAAGGACTTGGGGGTACTGGTGGATGAAAAGCTGGACATGAGCCAGCAATGTGCGCTCGCAGCCCAGAAGGCCAACCGTACCCTGGGCTGCATCAAAAGAAGCGTGGCCAGCAGGTCAAGGGAGGTGATTCTGCCCCTCTGCTCTGCTCTGGTGAGACCCCACCTGGAGTACTGCGTCCAGCTCCGGAGCCCTCAGCACAGGAAAGATACAGACCTGTTGGAGCGGGTCCAGAGGAGGGCCACGAAAATGATCGGGGGATGGAATGCCTCTCCTGTGAAGAAAGGCTGAGAGAGTTGGGGTTGTTCAGCCTGGAGAAGAGAAGGCTTCGGGGAGACCTTACTGCAGCCTTTCAGTACTTAAAGCAGGCTTATAAAAAAGATGGGGACAAACTTTTTAGCAGGGCCTATTGCGGCAGGACAAGGGGGAATGGTTTTAAACTAAAAGAGGGTAGATTTAGACTAGATATAAGACATTTTTTACACCGAGGGTGGTGAAACACTGGAACAGGTTGCCCAGAGAGGTGGTAGATGCCCCATCCCTGGAAACATTCAAGGTCAGGTTGGACGAGGCTCTGAGAACCTGATCTAGTTGAAGATGTCCCTGCCCATGGCAGTGGGGTTGGACTAGATGACCTTTAAAGGTCCCTTCCAACCCAAACTATTCTGTGATTCTATGATTCTATGAAACTTACAACACCAATTTTTCCAGGAGTAAAGCATGTGCAGAAGGGGAGACTTGTACTATTCTTTGATTGCTGAAGAGTCCCATTACCTGTTTTGAGGAACATTCTCTCCGCTTTTTGCTGTAGATGCATGTGGATGTGAGGGACAATCTGATGTATCTTCTCCTTCCATACTCACTTTTCTTCCCAGTTGAAAGCTCCATGTAAGAGTAAAGTGACTTTAGGAAAACTATAAAAGTTACATTTCATCTTGCATTATTCTTCTTCCAAAAGAATTGCAGGATAACTGCCAGAAAAAGTGTAGTCCAAATTGGTACCTTGCAGCATCATTACATGGTGATACAGAAATCAATGCTCTCATCATTGCTGTGGTAATGGGTCATGTGCACATGCCAGCCTTATCATGATTCTGAGGGTGTGCAAGTTATTATTCATATTAGTGTGGTACTGTAGTGCCCTTGTACACTGCTGCATACACCCTCTGACTCGCAGTTTCTGCTGTAAAATTTAGGCAGTGCTTCCTCTGCATAATAGAAGTGGGGAGGAAGAAGAATGGATGGAGACCATTTCCTCCTTACCTGTCCCTTGCAGATCAGTGTTGTCAGGTCTGTGTGGTTCTGTGAATACCAAAGGGGAGTGTCTGAAAGAAGGGTTCTGTTGCATAGGTAATCCTAGGGTCCTCGCATCAACTTGAGATAGATGAAGTCTCATAGAGCAGGTCTTTCTAATTAGAGAGAGATACCCCCTCCAACACACTGCTTCTCCTAAAATGTCATTGACTTCTTGTCCTTGGAATATTATAATATCTCTTTTTGGTATCCCTGTTGTGAAAAACTCCAGTGAAATTGCTCAGTAGTCCCTCGCAGTTCCAAATACAAGGTCCTATTTAAAACAGTCTGCTTCAGAGGGTCCTAACCCCCGAGTGGTTTTCTGTGCAATGTGGAGGTACCCTCTGGCCATGCCTAGGTTTGTGCTTCCGTGCTTGCTGTCTGGATGGACAGTGAATCTGGTCTTCAGCATGACTTTTCCTGGGACAGTGTGGGCATACAAATTAAGTGGTATGGAGTATTAAATGACTTTTTGTTTAAACTCTTCAAGTGATAAGGTATAATACCAGTTAGTCACATGAGGAGCTTGGTGAAAATGTATTTACTACTGTTTGTGAAGAACTAGTACACTACAATAAGGGCATCATAGAAAAGCTCAAAGGCAGGATTTGGGTGACGGGATAATTAACTCATGGAGCACCCACTGAATAGTGAGGATAAAAGGTAATCTTGAATAGCTGTCCATTTAGTGATAGCTGCCCACCTTGTGAGCTCAATGAGGAAGAGGTCCTGTAGAAAAAAAAAATGAATGTGATGATAATGATGCTAAATAACAATTAGTAAAAAGAGAGGGAGCCTGAGAGAAAGCTATACTGACAATTTTAATTCTGACTTTAACTTAGTGCTTGACTATGTATCTTTAATGTTCTTTTGAAGTAGTTCTGGTATACACATGCCCGTGTTTATCTATGTACACACACCCTCTTTGCAAACCCTTGTATTATTTATTCCAAAGAATAATTCTCAAGTTTTAGGCGGGGGTAGGGGGGAAGCTCCCTTTGTACTTAAGAACATGAAATGATTCTGTCAGTTTTTTCCCCCTGGGGAGGTCTGAGTCAGTGAAAACATGGGATTATAGTGGAATGTTTCTTCTGTACAGTTTTGACTTTTACAAGTATTGCCGTACTGGAATTCATTAATGACTAAAGAGCAACCACTTCTGAGTGACTACTGAACACAGTCCAGGGGCCCTACAGGTCAACTTAAAACAAAAATAAAGAATGCTTTATTTATTTAAAACTACAGCAAAACCAGATTTAGGTATGTTGCTACTGAAAATATCAAGGTACCTATGATGCACTTACCTATTATTTTTGTTATTATCTCCAGGGATTATTTCTCTAAGACATGTACAAGGACATAACTAATGTTACTTTAACTCTTTCAAGTTCATTTGATCAGTGTTTTTGTCTTATGCTTTCTTCAGTCTCACAGAGAGTTTATCAGTGCCTTCTCTTCCTTAGCTCTGATTCCTCTTTCTCCATATATTTCTTTGTAAGCTTAAAATGGTTTCCTACCATATAAGCTGGCATCAACATTTTTTTGTAAAGGCAATGACATTGCCTTCTAAAGCATCTTTCTATTCTACGGACAACAGACTGGAGGAGTCTTTATGTCTTGCTCTCATCCTTGCCCTGTAACTTATTTTGGCTGTAGTCACTCAGCACTTCCATTCTCTTGTTTTCGAAGTCTTCCCTAGAGCTGTTTGTGCTACAGCTGAAGTCTGTAAGGTCAAAATATCAGTTTTCTTGAGTGGGCAGTGATGGTATACCTATTGTAGCAGAGAAAAATGGTGGTGCTATACTTCTCTGCACCGCAGACTTTGTTCCTTCACCCTGCAGTATGACTGCTTTGCCCCTTCTGGGAAGAGAAACCCCATAGACAAGTTAGTGGAATTCACCAAGTTAGGAACGCACCGAGTTAGAAAGAGATTCTGCAGTAAAGAAAGGTAACCCTAATGATAATCTTCACGCATTAAGGGATGAGCCACTTTGTAGCACTTTGCCCTTCAATGCTCTTGCTCTGTGTCATTCTACTACCAGACATCCTTGCTTTGCTCAGGAATCAAATTGCCAGCGCTGTGTTTGACGCAGCGGTTTGTTTCCTCCTTCTTCATTATCATGGTACTGGGGTTTCAGTTCACCTTTCTTCCAACCTGACTGACTGACTCTGCTCAAGTTTTTAGCAGTTTTGAGGCGCTTCTCTGAGCAATGTGCCCAGGGTATTGTTTTTGGTCTCTATGTTATCTTTATATTTACCCTATCAGCAGCACTTTTGCTCCTGGCCAGTGATATTGGTATGCTCATAGCACCCAGGTATGTTCCTTCTTTCTTGTCTGCCCACGTACTCATCAATAATTCTGTTTCTACCTCCCTTATCTCCCTCTTGGAGAGATACAACTGCTTTGAAGATAACAAAAACAGAAATTCTTTTCTTCCCCTCTGATTCTCACTATTCATCTTGCTTTTCTCACTAGCGATGTTTGTGTCATTTTTGTTGTTATTGCCAAGAAAATACCTTTTTAAAAACCAGTGGTGCTCTGCTCTGGACCTTTCTCTCCCACACTATCAAAACAAGCATGTAAATTTTTAAGCATAGTTCACCACGATTCTTAATTTTGGTTCAATGGATAAGCCCTTCCATGTATCTCTTGCTTTTGCCTCAACATCAACCATATTATCTATGCCTATTTCTTCATTTCCCTACCTAGGCAAATCAGACTGATTTTTCACTTTTCTCTGTTCCTCATGATCCCCATCTTTTCTGAAGACTACCCATTGTTAGTCTAATATTCTTACCTTATCCTTATTATGGCTGTTCTGTTTATTCTTCTCAGCTCCCTCACTGCCTGCCAATTCAACTTTTTCATTTTAGCACACTTTTCTTATTCCTTGCTTTTCCTATATCATGCTTTTGTTATCTTGTCCTTTGGAATTTTTTCATTAACTCCTTTCACTTCTTGTTTGTTTCCATAGTTTAAATCTCTTCTTAAAAGGAGTTTCTGTGTTTTGCTACTTCCAAACATACTCTCTCTCATGGATCAGCATTGCTTGTTTTCTTTACCAGGCTATACTACCTTGGAAGGTATTGAGCTTGCCTGATGTTTTTATGTTTTTGTTGTTGTTTGTTTCTTTATATAATCCTCCTCCAAGTGTCGTATTGGAAACCATTACAAGGGGTATGGGCCTTTTATTTCCAGATTCATCATTATTCTCTTTCTGCTCAGAACTAGGGTAATTTTAGGATTATATTTCCCAGAAAGACAAAAATATAAGAAGTCTTCTTTTGAAAGGGATCAAAGATATAAGAACTCACAAGCATCTTCTTTAGTGCCTGAAAAAATATTGCATTGGGCAATTCAATTGTGGAAGGGAGAGGAAAACTTTGGAGAGGGTTCAAGGACCAGCTACATGTAACACCTTGGGCTGCAGACAGTTTCTTGGCCTTTTTTTATCCTATGCATTTTCATCCCATGTGCCAAATACAGTTGGTCACGGATTTCAGAAGTGCTGAATGAGCCACAAGGAGAAAGAAAAAGCCTACAAGACTGTGCTTCATGGGTGCCTGGAAGCCTGGAGGCAGAACCCAACTGTGAAAGTCAAAGTAAAATACTTCTGGTTTGGGGATTCACCATGCTGTTTAGGGTCCTGATTTCATCTCGAGTCTTTCTGCATTTGATGTAACACTCAGCTCCTGCAGACAGATACTTTTGGTGCAAGTCTCCCCTTTCACTAAAAAAACCCCATTTTTCTATCCTTTACATCTCTAGAGGAAAGAACATTTGATGTGACTATGTCTGAAAGGTTCATAAACCAGAATGTGGTTGTCGTATGAAGTCTTTTAAAATGTTTAAATTTTTTAAAAAATCATATTATGATTTTTAAGTCCATCTTCTTGATTTGGGGACAGAGGATTTGTCATTTGCCATCACAATCAGAGTTTGACAGCACTGAATGCAAATACCTCTCATTCCTACCAGAGGTGGGGAGGCGTGGAAGATCACTTCCTTTGGTAGGCCTTTGTAATAGGAGGGACAGCGGGGGAGAGGAGTATTTCCATGGGAAAATCACTGAAGAAGCTGTATTTATATGATACAATTACTGGGGGAAAGGGCCTGCCATGTACAAACTGAGGAAACTGGGAGAGAGTTACAAGAAACTGTTTCATGTGGAGGCATGCCTGAGAGGATAAAGACCTCTTAAAATGCTCTTAGCTGTAGCTAAGTCTGGAGTGGGCTTACACCTCTGGTTCAGAGGTGTGAAGCTTGGAGACCTGTAATAAAGCATGCAGGCTCTTTAAAGACCTGGAGGGATGGCTGGCTCCCCTGTGCAATTCAGTGATGCACAGCTGCAGGGATTTGGACCAAGCATTTGATTTCCTGTCTGGCTTATAGGAACCAGCATAGAAAGGAGTGGTGAGGATGATATTGATTTCCCTCAGAGAGGGAAAGGTTATGCTTTGGGTAAGGGAAGCCTGAGGGATCCTGGTCTTCATTGTATAGAGCTGCCCTGGACTTTTTATGGGGGGAGGAAGGGACAAATAGGGGAGTCAAATAATAAGGGCTGGTCAGGAGATTTCTCACTAGGGTGTCATGATGCTCATTATCCTGGAAGGTGAGAGCAGTCTATGGCCACTTTCAATATGTTATTAAAACAGTGGGCCTAGTTCAGGGGCTCTGATAGCCAATTTACTGCTGCTTCCTTGACACCTCAGGAGACCGCCTAGATGCAGAAGTAGTTCAGCCCATGTAGGGGAATTCTTCAGTTTGAATGTCAGATTGCAGAACACAGCTATAGTGCTTTTGGACCTCAACCAGTATGTGTGGGTGCTGCTATGCTGAACCAGGCAGATTTGTTGGCCTGGGGAACATCTGTCCTGTGGTCCCCTGAAAGATGTAGACAGTCCTGAAATTATGAAATGAATGTAGACTGATGAAACAGGTCTGCATGCTGGACTCAACATGTGGACCTTTTTCTGTCTCCTGCATTGCAGGGTGTTGTATTGTCTGCACTCCCAAAATAGTTCTAGAAGGAATTGTTCTCCAGGAGAACAAACTCTCTGAAGTATAGTTTCTTCCATGCCCTGAAAGAGTGTTCATGCAGACTCACAGCTGGGCTGTATTAGCAATAAATTATAGGAATTGGCAGGTAGTCTAGTTGGGCTAATTTGGGATTAAGGAGTGGGAGGGAAGAGATTTGCATGTGCTTCCCACCKACCTGCAATAGCAAGGGAATATTTGTTTTGGGGTGCCTGCATGCCTCTCTGGGCAAAAGTCACAATGTGGCATTCTGTCATATCAGCAGCGGATTCTTATTTTCCTTGTTGTCTTCTTGCATAGACATATTCAAAAGCCATTGAATCCTTATGTGGATTTTAGGGATTTCAGTCCAAACTATGATCCTGAGTACCTTGTGCTTGTTACCATCTAAACTTGGAGACTGCCGAGTTCTTTTGTCTTCTCTCCTCCTCTCCCCTGGCATTTTGCTTCCCTGAAATATACCTGAATGAATGCCTCTGCATACATAGAGACACAATCACTTCAATGTCATAGAGTCATGGAAAAATCTGGTTGGAAAGGACTTCTGGAGGTTATGGAGATCAGGCTCCCACTTGCAGTCATAATATTCCTGACACTAGGTCAACTGTGGCTCTGCCCGGCCAACTCCTTCTGTAGACCTCTGAGGATGGAGAATCCATGCACTCTCTGGGCAGTGTGTTTCAGTGCTGTGCCACACTCTCCTGTGGAGGAAATATTTCCTAATGTTCAACCTGAACCTCACAAAATGTAACTCCTGGGTGTTGCCTCTTGCGTTATTGTCTGGCACTGCAGGGAAAGGTTTGGCTGTGTCATCTTTGTAACTGTCTTTCAAGTTGTTGTAAGCTGCTATGAGATCTCTCCTTAGCCTCTTGTTTGCAAAACCAAAGCCCAGCTCCCCTCAGCCTCTCGTCACAGGTCCTGTGTTCGTGGACCCTGATCTATCTGGTAGCCCTTTGCCAGTCCCTCTCCTCTTTCTCCAGATCCCTGTTGAACTGGGTTCCCACAGCTGGCCACGGTCTATTCCAGGTGTGGTCTCAGCAGTGCTGACCAGAGGGTGAGAGCGTCTTCCTTGGATATGTTGTCCATAGCCCTCCAAATGTGGCCTGGTGTAAAGTTTGCTGTATGCACAGGGCGAGTACAGTGTTGGCTCTTATTCAGCCTGGGGTCCACCATCACCCCAAGTCCATTTGAGTCCTTTTCAGTTGCTTCCCAGTCTGTCCTGATGCATGGAGTTGTTTCCTCTCAGCTACAAAACTTTGTGCTTCTCCTTGTTGAATGCCAGGAGGTTTCTGTTGGCCCAATCCTCCTGTTCTACAAGGTTCCTTTGGATTCAAGCTCTACCATTCAGCATGTCGACTACTCCCATTTTCCTGGTAGTCAGGTCGCCTTCCCTGGTTGTCATGATTTTGCGTAGATGGTAGACAGGGGCCTTGATATCACATCAGCCAGCACTTTCAGCAGTCTTTGGTAAATTCTGCAGATCTGCATTAGCTTTTCTGTATAATCTGCAACCAGTTGCTCTCCCACTGTTGGCTGTACTCCTTCCCAAACTCTGTGGTAAGCACAAAGGAATTGGACAAGGCTTTGGCTTTGAAGACTAAGGAAAAAAATAAACATTGAATGTATTGCCACTTTTTGCATTGTCTATCTCTGTACATGCGCTGAAGTACACACTGTCTGTGCATGTACTGTTGGGATGTTCTCAGAGAGTTGTTAGTGTAAACTGCCGATGCTGATTTAAAAAATAATAGCTTTGCATTGCAGCAGATTGGCCCTGTTTGTAGTACTCAAAACTGTGTCTGAGCTGACGTGCAGTGTGTTCTGTCTGAAAATGTCTGTTGAAAATGTCTCAGGCAACCTGCATTTTGATGAAACAATCATGCTCTGCAACTGCACCTAATGCAAAAGAACGTGCATCAGTGTTAAATGCTTTCCTTGAGGTTCTATATGGTTTCAGAGCACAGTAATGCTGATATAATGGCAATGGCTCAGCTGGTACATGGTGATTTTGACACATGGAGAACAAACCTTATGAGGAGCGGCTGAAGGAACTGGGACTGTTTAGCCTGGAGAAGAGGAGGCTGAGGGGAGACCTTATCGCCCTCTACAACTACCTGAAAGGAGGTTGGAGTGAGGTGGGTGTCAGTCTCTTCTCCCAAGTAACTAGCGATAGGATGAGAGGAAATGGCCTCAAGTTGTGCCAAGGGAGGTTTAGATTGGGCATTAGGAAAAATTTCTTTACTGAAAGAGTGGTTAAACATTGGAACAGGCTGCCCAGGGAAGTGGTTGAGTCACCATCCCTGGAAGTATTTAAAAGACATATAGATGAGGCGCTTAGGGACATGGTTTAGTGGGCATGGTGGTGTTGGGTTGACGGTTGGACTCGATGATCTTAGAGGTCTTTTCCAACCTTAATGATTCTATGATTCTATGATTTGTTAAGTTGCAATGCGATGCAGTCCTCAGAGTGCTTTGGAGGGGGCTGCACAAAAGTAATGTGGAGGGAGACAGACTAGTCTTCATACTCAGGACATCTGTTATGTTTAGGGTATTTGTGTTCCCACCAGGGCAAGGGCAACAGAACCATGTGAGACTGACATCCTCCCTTGTTTTATTTCTACTGATAGGTAATAATCCAAACAAGAGTTGACTGGGTCAGTCCTCTACCATTTGAAACAAGAGATAATCAAATTATCTGAGAGATCAGAAGAATTTGGTGAAGGTGGACCAGAACTGCAGGACGAAGGCATGCTTCTGCACAACGGGAACCTTAAACATAGTGCTTGTGTAACTTGGTAAAGAGTTCAGATTAAAAGATTATGAAACAAGCCTTTTTTTTCCGAAACTCTTTCCCACTTCAAAGAACAAGAAGTTCCCTTACAAGAATGAAAGGCGGTGAATTCATAACAAACAAGTCAAACCACAAGTGCTTTGTGTAATAGCGACCTGCTGCAGGCAACTGGACCGTGTGCCTTCTGAGCTCAGAGCCTGGCAAACATCCGCCCAATGCCTGGCGTAAGTTGGAGTGGTTTCAGGGAAGCTTTAGTTACCTGCTAGGTCCCTGGGCCCCTTGTAGCTGTGTAAAGGAGAAAGAGGCTGGATCTACAAGCCATGCTGCTCCCTTTTGTGTCCCACGTGCCAGCATCATCTCAATGGGCCCTCCTTCAGCAGGAATTGGGAGAAATGCCAACAAAAGGCCATTGTGTTAGCTTTTCCTGGTGGAAAATGAGCCTTATGTAAAGCCTCATGTTGTCTTGTGCTATTTCTGCCCTTCCACAACATCAAAAGGTAGGGTTTGTATCCATGCTAAAAATACAGCTGGGAATATAGCTAATGTTTCAGGACACAAGTTTAACATGCAGAATTAAGTTCGCAAGGAGTACTTTCAGTCCAGAACTATACTAAGTCAGGTATGCTACGGATTTCATTTTTTTCCTCGGGAATATCTGAAGCTTAGTAGTTGTCATAAATGCTGGACCTTGAGTCACAACTCTTCTCTTTTTGTCTATGTAAGACTAGTGTGTGAAGATTGCAAAACAGTTCCATCTCTTTAATAATTAAAACTTCCCTGACTAAATAAATGTCCAGCAAGTCCTATGTGAGGCAACTAGTGTGCTGGGGTATTTGCTCCAAGGCAATGTTGTGATGATTTGCAGTACCAAACTATCTCATCTGCAGGTGAGAAATACAGCAGACTCTCATTATTCATTGTCATCAATGCACATGAAAAAAAATTGCACTTAAATATCTGGTAGTTTTCATACCTCTAAGCAAAATGTAATAAGGAATAATGATCCAAAAAGTGAAAATATTGATTACTGTGAAAATACATTTCGCTGTTCATGAACTGTTTATAAACTGTATCTGGATTCTGCAAATCTGTTCAGTGGATCATACAGGTGAACAATTTTCAATTTACATGTGCAAACTATTTAGTTTGACTATTTGCTCCCTCTGATACATGGCTGGTTACGTGGCTACATAGTTGTTCCTGGACTGAAGGACAGGTTTTTAAGCAGTAGAATACTGAATAGTAAATATTTGTGCTGCTGCGTTGAAAAACTCAATTATGTGCAGGCATTTTGCAGAGAACAGATATTTTTCAAGCACTCACATGAATCAAAAAGCTATTCACTGGAATGTTTATGAACTTCAAAGCAGGGGTACATGAACAGAAAAGAGCATAAGAGTGCTTCAGAATTCAAAGAGACATTCTTAAACATCACTTGGCTGTGCCAGCCTTAGGCCAAGTGTCAATGCTGTCTCTCTGCTTACTATTTAATATTCTGGTGATATATGCACTGAACATTTGGGATGGCAAAGTGTTCTAAGTTTCTGTTTTTCTTAAAATATTTATGTCAGCTAGGGGTTGTAATCTAGGGGACTGCTCGGAACTGCAGGCAACTGGGAAAGGGAATCAAGGCATTAAAAATGACTTCATAGGAGACCAAACTTTTTTCTTATTCTCTCTTCAAGAAAGCTATCTTGAAACTGTTCGCCTGGGTGAATGATCCTGGGATCCGGGAGCGTTTGAGTAAATTGCCACCTGTTGACTGTTGAGGGACTCCAAAGAAGGCTGGGGAGAAGTATGTGCTGATTTTTGTTTTGTTTACATGGAATTTCCCACCATGGAGAGACTGAGAAGAATAGAAAGTAACTTGAAGCTGGCCACTGGCCAAACTGGGTAGTTTGCGAATGTCATACTTGGAGCATGGTGTAGTTGTTTGATTAATAAATTATATGCAGACTTATCACTCATCTCATGATTCTTTGGCGAAGAAGGAAATACTAGAATTGGGAAGGAATATCCCATGCAGGAGAGTGGTTTGGTACTGGAACAGGTGCCCGGAGAGGGTTGTGATATCTCCATCCTCAGAGATTTTCAAAACTCTTTTGGATGGGGCCTGGAGCAACCTGATCTCACTGTGAAGTTGGCCATGCCCTGAGGAGTAGTGTGGACCAGAAGTCCTATCTAATCCGAATCTTTCTATGATTCTAAGGGCTGAAAGAGGTGTCCCCAGGGAAAAAACAGAGGGCATAGGGCATGAGATTAATATCTGTTTCCTATTTGGGCTGCAGGGCAGAATTCCAAAGAGCATAATAGCTGGAATCTCATCTCTGCGCTGGGAGCCTTGCACAGTTTCTTTATTCAGCCTTGATTTTTCTCTTGTGGACTTTATCTCATCTCTGAAGTCATGGGAACTGAAATTTTATGCTACAGTTTTTCTCCTCTTATCAGAGAAACATTGCTTTTTATTATGTTATCTGTCTTGTCTAAAAACACTTTTAGCATGTTTTTAAACAACATAAATCTCAGGCTAGGAAGAGAATTATTGTGTAATTAGATATAACAGTATGAAATGAAGAGGAAGGTTTAGGACAGGTAACAGGGAACCCTTTCATTGTAAGACTTCAAGGGATGTAGCAGAATTGTTTAAGTAATTTAAAACTAGTCTGAGCAACTTCTCGAGACTAACACTGTATCGAAATATCCTAGATCCCGTGTCTGCAAACTACTGAGCTCTTGTAAGTCCAATTAGAGAGGACAGACATATATTAGACTCTAGTCTTTTTACATCCCAACGATTTCCACAGTAACACACCAAAATTACTTTATAAATAATATTTCATTTCACATGTGCTGGCCTAAACTGTAAGCTTTCTTAGCAGAAGGACTTCTGGATATCTAAAAGCTTGGCAGGATGTTATATCTACATACACAGGGGAAAAAGTTTGATAGTGTTTGTTTCTGTTTGAGTACAAAATAGGCAAATGAGTAAAAAATTTTCTTTTTTGGGGTTAGACTGCAATGGCTAGATTGAAGCTAAAATATGTTTAGCATATGTAAAATACATGGTTGGCTATGTTCTTATGTAAATAAAAAAGGTTATTAGGTGGAAAGTCCAAGTGGGTTACCTAAGCAATGATTGGACAGCAGTAACTGTTACAGAGAAAGAAATATGGGCTGGTGGACTTTGATTTGCTTCGCTGCTGTAAAAGTGAAGCTACAAGAGAAGAGCCTTGGTGTAACCTCTAATCACCCTGGGGCAGTGCAGCCATCTGACCACAGGGTGGTCAGTACCCCACATCCAGTGGGATATTCATTTGGGTGATGGTGGTTCATGACTGTCCAGATCATGTGCTTGCTCGGCTTTATAAATTCTCTGCTGTGACAGGTCAGATGTCACCAGTCTTTCTGAAAGCTGAAAGGGTAATATTTAGAGTCCTGGTTGGGGCCTGCACATAAAGACATAACATTACCTTGCAGAGCCATTACCATTAAAAAATAAATTAAATGCAAGGTAGTGTTATCTCTAGCTTCAGCCTTGAATAATTTTATCAACTTTTTTTAGAGAACAGCTTGGAACATTGAGAAACTTTGTTTTGGAAAATACGCAACATCGTTCTTGACCATGCAAAGAAATTAATAAATAATTGACCACTTACATAGATCACAACACGTTTAAAGCAAGGAGGGTCTGCTTTGAGGGGACAATCATAAGCTGTAGAGTTAGGGCAGCTGAAAGCTGCTGAGAAGTGGGCTTGAACTTGTGCAGGGGTAACTCTGTGATCTATGAGAGAGAGTCCCTCAGTCTGACAGTTTCTCCACACTTGTGCCGAGTATGCTGATGAAATTTCAAGGGGTTACCAGTCATGTATGATGCACAGTTTACAGATACTTGCATTACTGAGTGAATCAGATCTGAGAACAAAGTGAAAGATAGGTATTGTAGTCAGTGAAATGACTAATGATGAAGGTTACGAAGGACTTCGCATTTTAAAGCATTCTCAGTGAAAAATGGTGTAGGAAACACAGGCTCCTTGCATGCTGATGTATCGAGTCACCCACCTCAGTCTTTCATTCAAGTCATGAAACTACTTACAACAGTACTTTTCCTTTGATGAAGATAGTGTTATGTGTATGAGGCAAGATTTCATTTCTGTACTATTTGGAATATTTTCCAGTTAGTATTGTGTTACATGCTGTGATTTGTGGAGAAAGATTTTGTTTAAGCCCAGTGAGGTGTCAATGTGTTGATACAGAACCTCATGAAAATGCGATTGTAGCAGGGGACAAGAAGGCTGGACCATTAATTGTCTCACTCATAAAACTCCCAGACCAGCAACAGTATCAGATCTAGTAGCAACTGTATGGAACAACTGGTCACATCACTGTTTGATTTTGAAGAGGGAAGAGCTTTCATTTTTCTTTTGAGGCAAGTGAGTCCTCGGAGGTCTAGCAAAACTGGAGGTGTTATTGGTACCAGGTCAAGGAGCCTGATATACTTGTTACGGTCTGCTGTTGGCAATTTGGTCAAGGTGGTGAAGTGTCTGTGACACTGAAAGTGGGCATCCTACTGTCAAACACCTTTCAATCCAGAATAGTTACTGTGATGTTGTGTATCGAGAAGATTATATCTCTGATCTTGACTTTAGTTACATTCAGTTACACAGGAGTTTGCTCTGTAAATGCAGAGAGCTCTCTTCTCCCTGGGAATGTTGACTTCTCCAAGTTCTGGTCTTTCTGACCACTAATTATCTTTCTAATTGAACAACACTGTCCTGAGACATGTAAATGAGATAACTGCTGCAGCTGATAAAGAGCTCAAACACTCACTGTATAATCTTGTCCTTGTAACTTGAATGCTTTCTCTTTCAGAAGTGGTTATATTTTGCATACTATATGAAAGAAAAATACTGTTTATCTGTACAGCAATTTAATTCTGTTTACACACTTGAACAAACCGACAAGGTAGGAATGCCTTTTGTTAAGCTTATTTCCAATCTTTGATTTTGCAAAGATGCAAGCATCAGCTTCTGTGTGGGAAAGTGTTTGTATTTTGGCATTGATTCATCAAAAAAAGAAGTAGTAAGCATAATGAAAAATTATATTTGAGTAATAACCACACATCCTGTGCCAACTGTGTGCATTAAATTTTTAGTTATGCTTATTTTAACACACACACAAAAATACAGAAAACTGATAAAAAATCTTTCATAGATTTCTCTAAAGAAGCTACATTTAAAAGTCTTTAAATTGTTAAAAAGAAGTCTAATTATAAATAATTTTCACTTTCTGCTCACTTAACTTGTTCACATTTCAGGATGCGTTCTTGTCTGCCATTACATTAAAGCAGGAACAGTCCAAGCCCTCTCACGTAGGTCAATTCATGCCCATTCCCACCAGATGTCAGTATGATATAGATAAAAAGAGGCACCAGCGCAAGAAGAAATATTCCAGCTCTGCAAAGCTTTTCTGCCAGAATTTATTAGTCATGGCAGTCTTGTATGGCACATTCATCTCTTCAGGGCCAGGGTAATGGAGTCTATAAGGAACAGCCTTTACTCTGATGGTGCTGGCACTCACCCAGGATGCCAAAATGCCAAGGTCGAGTCTCTGATTTTGAACTCACGGCAGAATCTGGAGTGTAGAGATGTTCAGTAATTAGGGCAAGTGGCAGGAAGGAGACTGCATTTGTTTATGAGTATCTTGGGTTTTCTGGTTTTACTGTTTTTCATGATACATTCCTGTGGCCAAAATGTGAGAAAAAAACCCCTGCTTCTTCATCTCTCCAGCACCCTCTATATCTCTAGAGCGGTAATGACAGTTAATTGGAACCTTTTGTCCTTGCAATGCTCACATTTTCCAGTTTTTCCTGTATTAATTCAACATCTCTTCCCCCTGCCTTATCTCTGAAATTGGCCTTAAAATAATCCAAAAATGAAGATACGTGAAAGGCATTCTTTCCACAGGGGAACTGTGCTGCTTTGAACACTGGGAGAAGGAAATAGGAAGTCTTCTTGTGGAATCACTTGTTTATTTGTTTGCTTGTTTCTTTCTTTCTTTTCAGCCACCCAGTCTCATTCTTGGCTAATTGAGCCACTGAAGACTCCTGAATTCTGCCTGCGTGGGTGACAGCAATGCTATTAAAGGAAGGTGCTACTGAAAATAACAGGCCTATTTTTTTCTGCATGGGACAAGATTCCTGTCCAGAGGTGACTGTGCCTGGGATTGGTGGGTGACATTTACTGTGGGAGATAAGGGAACTTTATTGCTCTCCTTACCGTTTGTTTGTTTCTCATGCTATCTGGGAGTGTGCGCCTGCTATTCCCCAGCCTCTTTGGCTTTTCCCACAGCTTCATGCTTTGGGCTCCTCCCTGTCCTGTGACAGGTGACGGGTCATGGGTAGAGGTGGAGATTGGTCACATCCTTCACACCAAGCTCCATTTGTCCCTGTTTTAGCAAAGTAGGGTTGGAAAGGACCAGGCAGGATCTCAAGGCCACCATCTTAAACAACTGGCTAACAGCAAACGATGCAAAACCTTTGAGACTCCACAGAAAAGATCAAAAGAGATAACTGCCTATGTCTTGATCCTAGGGAAGAGTTCAGGACATATCTTCCACCCGGAGCCTACCTACCCTTAAAGGAAACCCTTCCATCTACTCTCCTTTGTGGGGAAGAGGAAAATCCAGAGATGTGAACTGACTCCGTTCAGATCAGCCTTGGTACTATGGAGTCTGCATCTTCCATAATCCTAACGGGAGAGTGATCCAGCTTCCATAGCCAGACTGGGTAAGGCAAGAACAGGATGGTATCTCTTGTATTGTGCAAACTCTGACATTCATTTTTCAAAATTACCAAGGAGTGTTGTGCAGCAGACTTTTTTATATGCCTCATTATACTTTTTTGGCTAGTGTATTGCAGGCTGCCATATGGCTCAATATAAAAATCTTTATGGGTATCTGCTGTCTCTCATAATACATAAAGATATGTTAATTAACACTAATTAAATCAATCTAAAACATATATGAAACATAGCCCTACAAATTAGATAATTGAAGTATGTTGGCCAAGTCCTTAGCTTTTGGCTAAATGCTAACTGTTCAAAGTTGATGCCTCATGAAAGCACCAATAACACTCTCCTACTCTGCGTGTGCTTATGCTGTGCAGACATTCCTAGTGCTGGTGAGTTTTCTTATTCGTTGAAGGTACAGGAACAGGAATGTAAGTGCATGTTGTCATTTTGAGCATGGCTGGAAAAACTAGTTGCAACACCATAGCATTTGTTGCTGATGCTCTGAATGGGCGAATTTTTTCTCGAGAGTCCTTCTGACATCAGTGGCCAATTTGGATTCGCAGGTCAAACCTGGCCTATGCCGTAGCAGCGCTGAATTTAAAGCCTGAGTTAGGAAGTAGGAAACAGAAGGCGGATTTGCTTACATGACTGTATCTGGAAAGCTGTTGTTCAGAATACTGAGAAAGCACTAAGTATTGTCACAGGCAAAATGTCTCTACTCAAGGAATTTCACTTAATTTATTGCCATTTAATATAAGCCATTAATTACTGATTCAAACATTGAGAGAAGATGGGAAGACAAACAATTAAACAAACACTTAGGGAAATGCTTTTCCTCACCTTCCCCAGGATAAACTTCAGTCCAGCCACCTCTCCTCCCTTCTTCCTAGTCTCCACGTCCCTTGTCCCTGCGTGCTACAGTAAGTCCCCTCTGACTCCTTTGGGAAGGCGACGGACAGCACAGGAGGTTGGGTCAGTGTGTAATGGTTTCTTTCTGCTAATACTTGCTTCTTGCTCTTTTCCTCTACTGCTCCTTGCTTCTCTCTGCTCTGGCCTGGGATCCTCCATGAGCCACCGTTCCTTCGGGGATACCCCTGCTCTGGCATGACTTATCTGCAAGCTGCCATACATTGGGGCTGCCCTTGCCACAGCGTGTGTTGCCCACGCGCTGCAGTCCCTGAGGGTTGTCCCTACCCTGGCGTGGGTTGCCCACAGCTGCAGGCCCTCTTCGGTGTCCTCACTGTAGTGTGAGTTGCCCACAGCCACAGTCTCTTTGGGGTGTCATGGCTCCAGCATGGCTCACCCATAGCCACAGTCTCTCCAGGGTGTCCCTGCCCCAGTGTGGGTTGCCAATGGGCTGCAATCCCTCAGAGGGAAACTTCTTCTGGCAGGGAGTGCCTCCTTCCAGGAGTGCATCTCCAGCCGTGTCCCCAGCAGCATCTTCCATGTGCCCTCTCCCCTTCCATTTCTCCAGATTTGTCTCTTTACTATCTCTTCACAGGTCATCTTTGGTGTGTCCTCCTGTGCCTCCTGCCCCCAGCGCTTGCCACCATTTCTTAAATATGTCTGAGCAGGGGAGCCATGTGCTCCTCTGACTGGTTGAAATTTTGAGGTATGGGTTGTTCTCATGTTTCAGAGCTGTCTGGATGTGGCTGTGATCAGCCCAGGGCAGTTCATGGCCTCCTCCCACACAGGTCACCCCTGCAGTCCTCTGCTACCCAAACCCTGTCAGCTATGCCCAGTACAAGTATTCCCAGTGGGGCATGAAGAATGTCCTAGCTTACCCTCCAGGTGCTTATAAAACACAGAAAGCTTTACACAGCTCTGTTATCCAGAAAGAAATAGTCAATGCAGCACTTACTTAAAAAACAAAAACAAAAGAAAGAAAGAAAGAAAGAAAAAGTTTTTTTCTAAAAGATTTCTCCAGCTTGTGTATTTTCTTTCAGATTACTTATTTATTTTAAGGAACCAAAGTGTTTGCTGATAGAGGCATAAGACCTTTTATAGGCTAAAATAACAGCAATCTCCTACTGTAACCCTCTGGCAGCTACTAAATCAATGACAATAAATCATCAATGGTTAACACTGTACAGTTTATTCTGAAAAAAAAAAAAGCTATGGGGGTACTCGTTGTGATTCTATAGTTACACACAAAAGGGAATTTGGTCTAAAACTGGGCATTTGGTGTCTGCATTATGTAGAAAAACATGGCATCTCAAACCAACAGTGTTAGAGCCAGACCCATAAAGAAGTGTAGGGGCTGAAGGGCAAAATTCCTGACTTTGGCACTGGTTTCCTGTTTGACCTTGAGAAATCACTTTAATGTTTGATGAAGGCAGAGCTGCTGGTATTTTCCCATTGGTAAAATGAGAATAGCATCAGTTTTGATCAGTTATTTGAGGGTCCCTGATAGAAGGCATCAATACTAAGCAAGTACTGATTATAGCAGTTGTGTTATAAATGTTGGCGTGGAGCAGAATTCAGTTCATAGTTTTCCCACAGGAACAGGAGAGTCAGCATTGTGAGAGAGCTTGCACGTGATGTAAAGTAACTTGGTTTTCTAGTTCGATTGATATAGGTTGCTTACAGATAAATCCTTGTTTGGAATGAAATGATACAGCATTTGCTTGTTTTTTTTGCTATTAAAGTTACTTAGTAGTAAATTTTAATCTTTGTGGTGTTCCTTAAAAGGACAGAAAGTACTAGTAAAATATTACATCTGTTTGGAACACCTTTTAAATGGAGGATTATTTATTGTTTGAGAGAGAAGTATGTATACATTTTCTGAAACAAGACCGTTTAAACACAAGATAGAATTTTGCCAACAATGGAAGGAGAAGTGATTAAAAAAAGTCTCAGAATTAAAAATCAACAGTGTTGCTTATTTAGAAGAGGGAACTGTAACATGTACTGCAGCATTTGTTTATGTTCAGAAAACACATTGATGGTGAGGTGTGGAGTGATGTACAATAAGCAACGTGACTGTAGGAGCAAGTTCACTCATTAAGATTAGGATTCATTTGCTGTGGTCAGCTTATACAATGTAAATGACTTAGGTGTCAGCTGAAGGATAGTCATAGAGTCGAAGGGGCCTCCAGAGGTCATCTAGTCCATTCCCTAAAGAGGATCAAGTAGACCTGTATGATTTCTGACAGGTGTTTCTCTAACATATTAGTAGACCTCTAGTGATGGAGAGACAGCCTCAGCAGGAAATCTACTTCACTGCTTCACTAGGCTTTCCAGTAAAATGTTTTTCCTGATGTTTAATCTTTCTTGCTGCAAATTAAACCTTCTCTTCTAGCTACTATTTCCATGAAGAACAGATTATTCCCTTCCTCTTTGTGATAGCTTTCTATTTATTTGAAGATGGCTACCCTGTACATTTTACTCTCTACTTTCAGCCGAATAACCCAGTTCTTTCAGTGTTTCCTTCCCTCTGGACTCTTTTCTTCTAGTCCACACTTTCCTGGAGTGCAGTGCCCCAGCCCAGCTGTGTTCTTGCCAGTGCTGTGCAGAATAGAAGGATCAATTCATGTCTCAAAAGCCTTATTTCTGTTTCTGTATCTCAGTATGACACTTGCCATTTTCACAACAATGTGACGCTGCTGGCTCATGCTTGGTTTGTCATTGACTGTAACACCTACATCCTTCTTTGCAGAGCTGTTACCTAACCTGTTTCTCCCCATCCTGTATTTGCACAGTCTGTTGAGTGTAGGATATTGCAATTGCGTCTGTTAAACTTTATTTTTTTTCCCTATTTTGCTAGTTCACAAATACAATTTTGCATTCTATTCCCATGTGCCTCTAGTTTCTTCTAGCCTTATTCCATGGTCGTAGCTATTATTGAAAACACTGAACAAGACTGAACCTAGGGTATACATATGTAGACAGTTCCTTCTAGACTGGGTTTTACAACTTGCTTGTGTAAATGGTATGTCAGACCATATCAAAAATCTTATTAAAGTCACAACAGAGGACATCTTCTGCCTCTCCTATATTCAAAAGACCCCTTATCCTTTTATAGCTAGAAATGAAATGGATTTTAAGTAAAAACCTTTTGGAAGCTTGCAAGTATGTTCATTTGCTCCAGCATGTTTATAGGGGTGGCAGTTATAAAGACCAGTCTGCAGTTCCCTTTTTCTTCTGTTTTTCCCTTTTTAATGATGTGCACTGTTTTGCACCATTGCAGTCTTCTACTGCCACCTCACCTGTCCTCCTCCTGTCCTCCTCCTGTCCTGAGAGATGACTGCTAGTGCTTTTGAGGTTGCTTGTGACAGTTCTGTAGAAATCCTAGGATGAAGTCCATCATGCCAAACCAATTACTGTCTTCTTTCCTTCATAAGGGAAGGATCCTTGGTTCTCTCTTTTATTATGTCCTTTTGTTACTAATAGTAACAGGGTAGTTTACAGGGTACACTTTTCTAGGGAAGACTTGATGCAAAAATGTCACTAACCGTTGCGGTCTTCTCAGCATTGTCTGTCAGTCACTTTCCCTGCCTGTTAAATAGCAGAGTAACACTTTCCTTGTTTATAATGAACAAAGCTTTTCTCAGTCTCTTTCTTACTATTAATGTATTTATGGAATGATTCTTGTTACCCTCTATGTCTCCTGCTCATTGCTTTCTCCTTTATCCTTATGTGCTTATGTTATTCTTTTATACTTGTCTTTGGCAATCTGATTTAGTTTCCATCTATTGTGTTCCTCCGTCTTATGTCTAATATCAGTGAGCAGCTCATGATATATCTTAATTGGTCTATTATGCATGGTAGCAAAATGAAGGATAAACAGCTTCAGCTCTTGATAATTTTTGCCTAAATTGCTGCCATGCAATAAGTGTCAGTTACTGAGAACCTTTACCATCCATCATTTTGGGAGATTTGACAAGGTGAATGTTCAGGACTCACTTTTCTCCCCTCACATTCCCTCTCACTGCAGAATAATAACAAATGCCTGTCAAAATGCCTTGGTATGTTTAGAGGTAGGGCAACCTATGGTTTAGTCTACTATTCTGCAGAGGTAGCCCCCTGCTAGCGCTCTGTGTCTGAAGAGAGACCAAATGTGCTATTTATACCACATATCTTACTATCCAGTGGTTCATAATTAAGACAATACAAATGACTAATAACGACACTGATACAATCCAAGAGCTGACTTCAGTTTGTAGTTCAGTTTTAGATCCATATTTGAACTGCCAAGATTCAGTGCGGTAAGGTGATCTGCAATGGTTTTACGCTAATGACAATCATCTGCAACTCCCACTGAGGTAGAGCAAAGTGTCTTATATTAAGTGCTGTAATTCAGCATCTCATTGTATATGAAAATGAAAGAGATTAATGCATTTGTGCCGAACATACTTGCGCATCAGTAAAGTGAAGGTGCGGTGACAAGACAACTCTCTAAACCCAATTAGCTAAAGTGAATCCCAAAGATCTAGTCCTATCTTGTTTGAGAAATGTCACCTAACATTGTAACATGTGTTACCAGGAAGCATACTGTTTGATCATGTCAAGAGCCTTCAAGGAACCAATGCTTAGATAACCTGGAGATACTCTGCCAGAAGAGATGTGAAGGGAAATGCAAGGCAAGTTAAGAGAACTCATTTGTAGTGTTTTAAATTAATGCAACTCATCAAAATCATCTAAGAAAAATTCCTTTAAAATGAAAATAAAAAGAATATGTCCTTAGATGACTAATTTCATTAGTTTGACTAATGTTCGTTGAGGATTTTGAAGCTTTAAAGCACCATATGAGGCTAAGTATTCTTTTAGACTGCTGCAGGGTTGGATAAATGATCTCACATTTCTCACCTGCCTACACTCTATGTTTCCACCCCCTCTGCTCACAATCTGGGTTTCGCTACTCTCCCTGGCCTAATGTCTCGGTATGTTCTGACTCCTCCTTCTTAGTGCCAAGATGTACTGAGGAACAGGCTAGAAATAAAGGCAGAGGCAGATTCATGTTTACTTTATACACATACTCAGACATTATGTAATTTCTATGGATCCTTATATATACACGAAAAGACACATTTGTGGGGAAATGGAAATACATATTAATTTTTAAGTTCAGTGTACATGATATTGAGCTGGAACCTGTGCTTGGATATTGTCTTGGAAGACAGTTAGTGCCCAAAGCAAAGACCAAAACAGTACTTTGTACAGAAGGAGAGGTTTGTAGCAGGGGTTTCCTGGTGTTCCTGCACATTGTTGTTAAATGAGCAGGAGTATGCTGCTTGATGCCTCTTAGGAAGTCCTCATTCTTGGAGAAAAAAAAAATCCTGCAAGGCCCCATAATTTGGCTAACTACTCAGGCCTAACATTGAATCCTTGGAGACATCATGAAGAGGCCTTCATTCTGCAGCAAACAGATTGGCACTGCAGTGATGATAATTGTAATTACCATGAGCATAATAAATAAATGGCAATGCATTTTGCTAGCTTTAGGAGCTTGAGTAATCTGGCAAACAGCTTGCTGCACTCTGTCACACAATAATGATATTCACTGCCAGCCCAGGAAGTTTACCTAGGGGCTGTGACTCATGTTTGTTTTGAAAGGCACGGCATTAAAGGCCTGTGAATTATGTCTGCTGTGAAGAACACTGCATTTAAGTAATTACAAATGCAAAACTAAAACAAATCCACAAGGCAAAAAAATGCTAATTGATCACTGTTCCACATACTTTAAGTCTTTATTTTTCTTAATAAAAGTTTTTGCCATGGGGGTGGATTTCTTGGGACCATTTAATTTCTGGTGCATTGGTACTGTACATCTACTCGCACATGTGTATGACCTCCTGCCCTTCATAGAGCAGCTGGACGTCTGTCCCTTTGCTGCCCTCCCTGTTGGAACATGGTGGGGAATGGAAGTCCTCAGGCAACCCAGGCAAAGGTGGGACGCTGGGTGGAGAAGTCCTGGTCAACACCGGGAGCAAATCTTTCAGATCTCTTCTCTTGCCATCCGTAAAAAACCCTGTTTAACAGTCCTCAGGATTCATACTGGATCATGTAAGAGCAGGGCTGGAGGACTAGTCCAGGGGCTTGGCTAGAGTGTTGCCCCAGATGCAGAGCCCTGGAGTAGACTCCTGTGCCCTGAGCCCTCACCCAAGTCACAGCTGAGTGGTGGGTGGCAGACCAGGCCAGCCGCTGGGCCTGTGTGTGACACACGAGACTTCATCTTTGCTTTGGAAATGTGTGAAATACCAGCTGAGCTGCAGGGGAGTATATGGGGAACGCCAGCACTGCACGTCTCTATTAAATGCATGATGCTCAAAGTATCCTTGGAAGCATTTTTGTGGAGCCAGTATAAAGACATTTCCTACCAACAAAGTGCTTCTGTTATGGAGATAGTTTTTGTCAACGGAACCCCGGATCACTTCCTACAGTGTACCTTCACCCCCCCCCCGGCTTCCCTCCAGAAGCCTTTATTTCCAAGAAACACAACTATGCCAGTTTAATTGTGACAACCTCGTGGTTTTGGTCACAGTCACAAGCCAATTTTCATTGCCTCCTCACCAATGTGGTTGCAGCAGCAGCCATCTTACAGCCTGGCACGAGGGACTTTCTCCAAAATCACGTAAGTTTGCGCTACAAGAGAAGTTCAGTTTGCCAGGTCTGATCACAGCTCATCAGCTGCAGTGGGGCAGGTTTCCGAAGTGCAGAACTTTCACTGCTGTGGACAGTCCACAAATCTTTCGAGCTCACCTGCTCAGCATAAAGGATCTTATGTACCAAACCCTGTAATTTTGAAAATATGCAGCCTCTTGTCTGTGAAGTCCTAATACTTTAAAATGAACAATAAGAGGAAAATAGCCAAGGGACTAGAGCATCTTTCATATGAGGAGAGGCTGAGAGAGCTGGGACTGGAGAGTTCAGCCAGAAGAAGAGAAGGTTTGGGGGGGATCTTATAAATCAATAAATACCTGATGGGAGGGGATGCAGAAGATGGAGCCAGGCTCTTCTCAGTGGTGCCTAGTGACAGGACAAGAGGCAATGGGCACAAATGAAAACACATGAAATTCCATCTGAACACAATAAAACACTTTTTCCTGTGAGGGTAGTCAAACACTGGCACAGGTTGCCCAGAGAGGCTGTGGAGTCTCCTTGGAGGTATTAAAAAACTGACTGGACACAGTCCTGGGCAATCTTGTCTAGTTGACCCTGCTTGCACAGGGAGGTTGGACTAGGTGATCTCAAGAGATCACTTTCCAACCTAAACGATTCTGTGATTCTGTGAAAATAGGAATAATTGCCTAAAATCTTCTGGAATGACTCATACTTCTGAGAGTGGTTTCTTGAGTGACTCAAGCCAACCTACGTCCAGGCTGCTAACAGTCCTGTCCCACTCCCTGGCACTGGCTACATGTTTCTAGAAGTCTTTAAAGGCCATGAGAATTAGCACTGATTCTAAGGATTTTCAGCCTTTTGGGATCACTGTGCGTTGGCTTACTTTCACGGTAGCATCACTGTTGCTCTGACTGTGGGAGCTAGCCACTGGGTAAGCCTGAATCTGGGGAATGCTGAGGCTTGCCCTGACCTGCTACTTGAGAAGATAAAATATGTCATGGAAGGTAAGCTAGTTTCTGGGGGTGTAGCAGGGAGAAGATGTTGGGGAGACATTAAACATGCATTTGTTCTTGTCTGAGAAATTACAGATGTTTATGTTTTTCTTTAAAGAGATACGTTATTATAGAAATGGTTTCTCCTGTTGTTTATCTCACCTGTAGGCAACTTCATCAGCTGCTAGCAAACAAAAGGTCACCTTTGTGCTCAGAGGACTTCCAGTGCCAGTGTTCTGCTATTTTCATGCTGTAACAAGTACATGAAGAGCCCCTAAAATAAGGTGCAAAACCTGAAAACACATTCATATCACAGATGGCTAGTTAGTTAAATATTATGAATGGTGCCTTAAGAGGAATGCTTTAGAATAGACTCTGATAGCCAAGAGAAAAAATGTAATTTTGAGGTTTTTTTTTCTTTAAAAATTGTTCCCTGAAACATGTAGTATATAGGCCACTGAAAAATTTAATTTCACTTTTGCTTCTGATCCTGCAAACAGTTGGGCAGATGCTTAGCAGCTTTGTTAAACTGGGGCCAGAGTAAGGAATAAATTATAGCTCAAATCATTTCCTGTGTGCTGAACTGCAGGTTTCAGTGGTGTGCTCCCTGGACCTGTGGCGGGTGAGCTGTCATGGCAGCGCAATGCCTGATGCATGGGCTTGCTCCAGCAGCTTCTCTTCCCTGCTCTGTGCTCCTCCACTTCATGCCATGCCATCCAGCGTGCCTGGGGTTCAAGTGGTGAGGCTACTAGGTACATGAATTTGCAGATAAACTGGGAGATTTATTTTTTATCAGCAAACCCTGTTACCTCTGCCAGCCTTCTAGTTTCTCACCCAAGTGTTGTTTAGAGTTCCTGGCAACCTTTGCTATTGCCAAGCTTTTAGTCAAGATGAGTCAGGCTAAAAGAGGCATCGAAGAGTAATGCGTAAGACTTGGGAAAGTAAGTTAAAAATCTTTCACGTTTGCCTTCTAGCTAGAGTTATTCAAAGCACATTTGTTAGGTGCTTCTCTGCAAACTTTGAGGCTAGAAATCATTTTGGAAAAACAAGTAAGTTAAGGTAGTGATATGGTCGCTTGCCTCCAGGACTTGAGATGTGATGGAAAACACCAAGGCTAACCAGGACAAGCTGAAAACTGCTGCTGATGCTGGGTGCCCCAAAAGTCAGTTGCAGCTCTACGCAGTAGCTCTGGCATTGTCAACAGCCTTCTAACAAGGAGGGCAGCCTGTGGCCATGGCACAGTGGCACCATTTCAGCTGTGTGACCTGTTCTTCTCCTGGGTCTTCTCCGTAATTTCTTGAGGTCTGAGGTGGTTTGTTCCCTTCCTGGATGAAGAAAAAGACTAAAAAATTCGCTTGCATTTTTTGTTCATTCACACAATATGCTATTATTGTTTTTCTACTGCATTTAGAACAATTAACTTGGTGTCACATCTTCGGTCAGCATTAATTAGAAGATGTCCAGTATTTAGTATGTGTAGTCCTTCCATCTGTCAGAGAGGCTGGCATGAATATATAGGAATGCTTTCAGGAGCATGATATGTTATTGCTGTGTATCATTCATGTGTGATATTCATTCTGCGTATTGCATTGTCTATATAATACATCCTATTCATTTTGACTGTATACATTTAATATAACATATTTAGAAAGTTTTAAAGTCGCATACGTTAAGTATTGCAGTAACGGTAACCAGAGAAAATTCACACAGCAATAATGAATTGTCTCTTGTAACCAAGGAATGCTATGTGCTTAAGTATAGTGAATGTGAAGTAATAGGTACTAAAAGCAATAGTTCAAAAATACATTTCCAGTTTATAGGATGGTAGCTCAATAATAATCCTTCCCACTATCAATGGGATATGTTTTGATTCACAGTTCCATTATGGAAACTGCCTATTTCTCTGTCAAAGGCTTGGCTCAGAAGATTCACGGTTGATCCCTGTGAAAAACAGGTGATTGGATTTTATTCTCATTATCCTGCCTCTAGTTGTATTGAAGTGTGCTTTAAAAATATGATTCTGGAAAAGGAGGAGAGAGAAAGTATGACGTTTAAAACAACCCTTAAGCATCAGAAATCAGAAAGATTCCTTGGGCAGCAGGCTAGCCAATATCTGCCTCTGAAGCAGTTGATGCTAGCCAGTGTCAGAGCCAAGGGGCTGAAACAGGAGGGCGTTGGATCTCATCAAGTATGGCAGTTCCTTCTTGTAAAATAATTATCATCAGAGGGAAAAAAACCCCAAACAACCCTAAGGCATTTGGATAAATAAAACTTGGAGTGGAAAGAGTGCAGACCAGAGGAGAGGCCAGAGAAGGAAAGAACGATTGGTGTCAGGGAAGGATTTAAGGAGGACAACTCTTCATAACCTGCTCATCTGAAAAAAAAGGCCAAATTCATGAAGGGAAAAGGAAGACAGCTGGTAAATATGATGTATCCTACTGTTTTCTGCTTTGCTGGCAAAACAAGAACTGGCTGAGAATTTGATGAACATTCACTGTTGACTTTTAGCAAGGAAGTTGCACACTATTGGAAGAAGCTAATGATATGCTAATTTTTAGAAACAGTAATTGGTTTAACCCTAGAAACTTTGAACTGGCTCATTTGACATTGATTCCAAGAAGACTCCTGGAAAACCTTTTGCCTTACCTTGGGTGGGGCAAAAATTAAAACACAGTTGTGTAATGATGTCATTCAACACTATTTCCAGGTAGAATAAGTATTCTCCAACTTCATAGTTTTTAATAAAGCAAGAGGTCATTGTTGTGATTTACTCTGATTTCTTAGAGGTACCTGAATGGCTGCCGCCTGTCCCTTTGATAAAAGAAAAAATTAAGACAATACAAAGGCAGCAGTAAGGTGGGTTAAAATCAGCCTTGCTCACAGACCATGGGAGTAATGCAGGTAATGAGGGTGTTAACATAAGGTTTCTCCAGGAATCAGTTCTTGGTTCAGTGCTGCTTAGTATCTTCAGAGCTAATCACAATAAATCCCAGGTGATGACACAGATGTAAATAAACAGGAAAGAGAACTTTACTGTTACTGATACAGACTCTCCTTGATCTCTTGAGGAGGTGGGTTCATCTGAACAACATGCATTTTACTAATGTGACATGCCAGGGCACACATCCAGGGACAAAGAAAGGAGGTCTCACTTGTAAGATGGGGCAGTGCATTCCCGAGGCAGTAGATCTGCGAAGGAGGCAGAGGCAATAGCAGGTAATCAATCAAGCATGAGCTGCAGTGCAGCGGCATAGCTAAATAGCAATGAAAAAAGGAGGCAGGGGGCAGTACTTCTGATTATTAGCGAGATCACTCCGGGAATACCATCTGTTCGGGTGTCAACGCTTTAACAAAAGAATGTTGACGAGTTAGAGGCGATGAACCGTGTGAGGTCTGCGCAATTTGCCTTAGCAGAGAGGAAGTTGCAGCTCTCAAAATATTAGTCAAGATAATAAAAAAATCGTATTTAAAATATTAAATGCTTCAATCTGTCAAAAGGTGGCTATGTAAAATGACCTGAAGTTTCAAAGATACCAAATTCCTGCAGCTGCTGTTAGCATAAATAAGATTTGCAGGTGCTCCACGCCTCTTAGAGCATTTCTACTTAGGAGCTTAGACATGAAGCCAGAAACATGGATTTTATTGACTGGTTCTGAAATTCTCATTTGGAATCAGGGAATATCAACAGCAAGCTGATTTTGTCTCGTACCTTGAAGCCATCTCTCCCTCCCAACCCAGGAAGAATCTCCCTCTGTTCTTCAGCTAAAGGGAAGGCGTCTCCCTAGGCACGTGGCATCCTGCAAGCCATCCTTGCCTTAGCTGTGTGCACCTTTAGCCCCGTTAGACAGAAGAACTTACTTGTTTTCTCAGAAAGCCAAGAGTCAGTTCCAGCAGAGCAATCTGCTTCCTATGCCAGTCTCCAAGCTAATCTGACTGATGGTGTTGCAGACTTTTCTCTGCAGACTTTTCTCTTTACTCTGTCCAAGCCTGGAGTTCTCATCTGAATAGTCCTCATTTTTGGGAAATTATTATTTGGCTAGGGATCCCAAGTTAACATCTCTGAGATATACTTTGTCAGGATATTAAATTATTTTTCGTAATGGCAGAATAACAAATAAATGTGTGTTTCCTCCCCTCCTAGCACTAAGCAACCAGCAAGGAAAAGTGTCAAGTTTTTGGCTGCATTTGACACAGGAGTTCAGTACAGCTTTAAAAGCTTTTCTTCAGATACATTTACCAGTATCTATTCAAGGAGCTGTACAGAAACACTGTGGGTACATTGGCATGTTCTCTTGAAATCCTAACACTGCTCTTTGAGGAAAATGCATCACAGAAATATTTCAGGTATCGTGCTGCCCATGAATCATGCATAATGCTCTCACTCCAGTAACGTTTTCTTTTGAACAGTGTTTTTTTCCTGCAATCTGGGACCTTACGTATTTTTCAGAGTTTGTGGTAAGACAGCATCTGCTCTTAAAATAGAGTATCTGGCAGCAGAAGTATGCACCAAGCTCTCCCATGCAGCTGGTGCCCAGGTGAGCAGTGGCACCTGCACTGAAGCCATCTGGGCTCAGTGGCAGGACCGTGGGTGGGCGGGTGAGGGCAGTGGCAGGGCTGGGACCATGCCCTGGCGTGAAACATATTTTCCTGCTCCACAGAGCAGGGGTTATAAGAAAGACAAGCACCAAAGAAGACAGAGAAGTCTCTTACTCGGCTGCTTTTTCACAAGAGTAGGGTCGTGTCAGGGGTTATCATGCACGAGGGAATTAAGCCACATGATGCAGAAGAGGCTGTGGGGTATGCCACCCACCGGGGCCTCTGTCACTACAGTGTCAAATCTGATGCCTGAAGGTCCCCCCAGTTGAGACACGCTGAGGAAAACCAACAAAAATGAAGGGAGATTGCTAATGAACCGCATGAAGGGAATGAAGAGAACTGCTAATGGAAGAATGAATGTTTAGTGGCAGATCTGTAAAAGCGGAAAAGAAATCTTAGCAGATCAAAAATAAGAAGTGATCCCAGGTTAGATAGTAATTTTGGAGGGTTTTAATATTTTTCTTCATAAAATGCTTTTAAAACCAGCTTGTTTTCATGCAGTTTTTCATTTCCTTCAGGAAGTTGTAGCTTTTTCCTAGAACTCCAATTAAAGGAAAGTCTTCTCAGCAAAGCTTTCCGTTTTCAACACTGAAAGCTTTCCTTGTTGAGAGAGGAGGGAGGGAGAAGTTGGGCCGAAAAAAGCCCGACTCCCTTAAAAGTTTTCGGGTGTCAAATTGCATCCACAACATCCACAAAACAACCATTTATTCCAGGCAATTAAAAAAGAAAATCCTGTTCTCCTCCCTTACCCTCTCCCACTTTCCGACAGCAAACCAGTACCACCATGAGATGAACCATCTGGGTAGCATGAATATGACAAAGCTGCAGAGGGAACGATACAGCAGGGACACTCTCCAGGGAAAGGGGCAAGGAGAGCAGTGAGGGCAGAGGAAGGCTCATCACCATCATCGACCACTATTGAGGAGGGAGAAATAGAGTTGTTTAGGAAGGAAGGCAGCAAGGTGGGGGCTGTAGTGTGGGAGGAGAGAGCAGTGGGTCTTAAACCTGAAGAAGTCAAGAGGAGGATGGGGGTTGCATCGCAATGGGAGTAGATGTTTCAGCTCTGGATAGTTCTTTCTTTTTTTTTTTTTTTTTTGAAAAGAGATTAAGTAATTAAATTCAGATGTTGCTTTGAGTTAGCTGAGCTCCACAGTGAGGCACTTTCTAATTCTTTTTCGTTTGTGAATAAATACACTTTTCGGAACTGATGTTTTTAAATCTCCTTCAGGTACAGTGGTTGCTCTCCAACCCCTCCAGGAAATCTTGGATGCATACTTAATGTCTGCCCGGCTGCTAGCAGCCAAGTAACTGCGCTGAACACATTTTTCAGGTGAGGAGCTATCACCAGGATATTATCAGGTAAAGGTGAGCAGTTCAGGCAATCACTGCGAAGACTTGCGAAACTACTGATTCAGCACTGTAATGTTTAGGTAAATGCTACAACAGCTATTTAAAAGAGAAAAGTGAGACACTTCTTACGTGTGACTCACTAATCACTGTCTGTGCTGTAAAGCCTGGAGTACAAATTCCTTTTGTCATGAAAATGCTTGCTCCTTTGATCCCCACAACATCATTAAACAGTTCTAAGGAGTAAGTAAATCTTTTGGCACACTCTTTGCAAAATAAGCATTTCAGGATTCAGACGCATGTGGGTGTGTTTGTGACGCTGAGGAGATTGATACTGATACAATTTTTAGCAGCGGGTGCAGACTGTGCGTTGCTTTGCTGAAGGAAAGAGAGAGAGGTTTTCCACCTCCGTTTCCAAAGCAATTATGTAGAAAATTGAAATGCACATGGTTAGCCATGCAGGATTGCTGCACAGAGGCTGCCGTTGCAAATTGAACCTATTTTGCCTGTCTATGATGGCTATGGATGTAAACCTGCTATTGACACATGGCATGTGCCCATCAGCATGCTTCCCAAAGTATTTTGAAGAATTTCATTGTTGTTCTTATAATTCAGGTAAAATACATAGATGGTCTTTCTGGAGAGCCTGATGCTGTTGAGGACATTACCAGCTCTTTCCCGCAACAAACCAAGGCTACAGAGTGGTGGAGCATATGCTTCACATTGTGCCCTGTCTCCTTGGGGACCCAGTGCAGGGTGAAGGCACATGGAAGTTACTTCATTTATCAGAATGTATGTGCATTAGGGTCTGCGGATCACTTTCTCAGCTGCTTTAATACCTGGCAGTGGTGGTCTGTTCTGGCTCTATGCACATCAGCCCAGTGCCTGGGTCAGCTGCCCTGCTGTCCCTTCGGAGCTCTGCGGCTAGTAAATTTAAGGGGGGCACAGAATAGTTATCTGTAACAATTTCACCAAAGGTTTTGTGGTATTTATCTAGTAACTTCACAAGGCTTTAGCAAAAATGGGAAGAGCTTATGAGCTTACTGAAAGAATAATGTAAATCTAAACCATTCAAAGAAGCACGACTGTTTAGAAGTGTAAGAACAGCATTCTCATGCCACATAGCGCTCTGTGTGAAATAAGTTTATACCCTTCCAACACGCCATCTGGCAGCAAACAGTAGGTTGGTTTGCATCCCAGCCTCTGATCTTGCAAGAAAAATTAAATCATATATAATAAAATGCACTTTTAAAAGACAACATTTTCAGTAATGTTCAGTGGAACTAATGGACTTAAAAGTGTTTCCAGTTATCTGTCGGAAAATGTTTTGGTAAACAAGTGTCTGCTCTCAATTGCGATGTGCGTATGAGTAAAGGGATTTATGTCACACTCAGACACACTGTAGTTCATGCGCATATGCACCCTCTGAATGTTCAGAACATTCAAATGTGCATTTATGCCTGAGCCACTATAGTGGGAGGAATCACATTATGGGGTTTGAACTGGTACCCAAAGTATGGGTGGAAGTAGTATGTTTGGGAGAAAATGGAGCAAGTCTGCTGTTTTAGGAAGTTAGAGACTGATTGCAGCGAGATACAATCTGTGGAAGTTCACGTGCCCGAGGGCCCCTACAACTGCTTTCTCTCTGATTTTGATACCCTTAAACTTTAGGGAAGATACATTGTTTCATGTCTATGTTGGGTAAAGCATCTCTCCAATTTAAAGCATCTTCTTTTCCACTACTGTGATAATCCAAGGAAAAGGAAGTCCAGTGAAAGAAGTAGTAACTATTTGTTTAAAATTCTCATCAAATCAGGCAAAAATCTTTTATGTAGTTGGATTATGGACAAGTGCGTATCTCAAGGAAAATAAACAAGATAAAATACATGCTGACAGATCTGTTCTTATTAGGTTTAATATGGGGAAATCAGACTGCCCACTGGATGTATAATGAAATGATTAGGTAGAACCTTCTATCTAGCTGTATTCACAGGATTGCAGAGATTTGATTAAGTTATGTGAAATACAACAATGGAGGCTCATCCTTATAAGGATGAGGATGGGTTAAAATAATTCATGGAGAAATTACTGTAATTAAAAACACTCTAACTAGTATCCAGAGTCTGTTTGTCTCCTTTCATTAAGAGTGCATCTTCAAGTTTGCATTAATATTCTCTGTGCCTCACCCATGTCTAGGAACTCTTTCTTTTGTCACTCCCATGTAAATTTAAATTCTAGCCTCCCAATCAGTGTTTTGAGTCACTGGGATATTGAGTAAGTATATAATTCTTAGCTTAGACGCTGAACATCTGTTGCCATTTGTGTCCAATATGTAATTACAGCAGGGGGAGCTGGACAATCGGAGATTAAAAGGATGCTGCTTAATCTTCCACCACATGTTTCCACTTAAAAAGAATAACACACAAGAGAAATCTCATAGCAGCTCATGGTATATTTGCTTCTCTCCCTATCCTTGCTCAACAGATAAGACTTCATTTGATTTCTGTCTGAAATAACCATAGTACTTGTGTTTGGACCTGGGATTGTATTCACTTGGACCTCGTGTGGCCCATGTGGTATGCTCTGAAGGACTCCATTCCTGTTTTTCAGCAATTAAAATATTGTACTTTGTGGTCTTCCTTTTGCCTGTGATAATACATGTATTTATATGGAGTAATTTTGACCAAGAGAGCACCAGCCATTTGGAGAGGATGGGCGTTAGTATCAGCAGAGCTGGGCAGAGCCCATTGAGATGGATAACGCAATCCTCCCTCAAGCTTTCTGGCTGAGCCATGGAGCGTGCCAGATGCCAGACCAGCAGGGAGAGCATGATATTTTTTCCCCTTTTCTCTACATGACCCACAGAGTTTCCAGCAGGACTACTCAGGTGCATTTGTAGGAGAGCTAGAAGTAGCAACTGTGGTGCAGTGAAGGCAAGCATTAGGGAAAGGGCAGAAGGCCAGTGGTTGTACAGTCATAAAGACAGCACAATATGCTTTGTCTTACTGCAAAGCAACGTTGCCAATGTCCTTTGCAATTGTATTTACACAAATGTGTACCTAAAAGCTGATTCAACACACTGAGCTTTAAGAAGGGACTGGAAGGAAAAATTGGGTGCTATAGGGAGCAAGAGATGATGTTGCAGAAGCAGGCAATGGGAGAGGGAAGGGTCACAGTGGTGTTTGCCTCAGGAGCTTTCTCTGCCAGTGACTTTTCACCGAAGTGTGAAAATGCGTGTGGGCACAACTGGAGCATGCTCGTGGACTTTGCCCCATGCATGTCCTGTTGGAGAGGCTGCTAACAGATCCGCTGTGCTAGCTCAGGGGAGCAGTGCTCTGGAGTGATTTCTGGGTATTTGGGTGTGCACCAAAATACTGCCACAGCTCACACACAGGAGGGAGCTCTGACAGCAACGCTGTCAGGATAGTCAGCTGCTTCAAAGGAAGGAAAGAGGGAAACTGCAGTTTTACATCACTTCAGAAGGTGTGGAGACATGTTAAAAGAGTCCCTCTTTAGGGAACTTGTACGTCTTGATTTTTCTGGGTAGGGTGCCTGCCGACATGGACTTGCTGTGGGTAGGCTGCTAGTGTATGTCCTTCCCACGGTAGCCACGTGAGATGGTGTGAGTGTGGCTTCAGCTGCTGAATAAGGAAGTTATGTCCGTTCATTAACTGGAAGAACTTTCCATCCCCTGGAAGTCTTTGAAAAATGCGAGTGCAAAGTTGTATGAGGTAGATTGACAAAACAGTTCCTGTATTTCAGTGAAAGATGTTTCACTCATTTTGTACTTGAGAGGCAAAACTGCTGGTAGTAATAGCAATGCACAATGAGATGTGCCCAGTATATACACAAAACCACTCCAAACTAAAACAGTTTTCACATTTGTGCTGTTAGCTTCTCTACTTTTCCCAGTACATCCTTCTAGTCTTTATTAAAACTCCAAAAGTTTTTTTTGTTTTTTTTGTTTTTTTTTTTTAACAGCTAATGTATTGAAACTTTCATCTCCTTTAATTTTCTTTAGGACAAAACTGCAAAGATTTGTAAAATAGAAAATAATTTCTTTTTTTTTTTCTGAAGAAAATTAATTTAGAACTGCATGGCACCTCGAGAGGATTCTGATTTTGCTAAGAATTGGCTTTGGGACTCAGAAGGATTTATTGAGAGAAATTTACTGAGGCACTGGATTTCAAAATGACACATGTATTAGGTTCAGCCCTTAATATTATGACATAGTAAGGTGGTCTATCAGACTTACACTCTTAAAAAGTGTTTTGCTCATACAGCAGGTTCTTTTAGCTGCATAGGGACAATTAAAGAAGAACTATTGACTTGTTTAATTTGAAATATAAGCAAACACAGTTATACCCTAAACATCCTCAGAACTGCTTTTGATGTGAAACTAGTAACACTGACGTGGATGAGGGAGTGCACAATGTTGGGTATTCAAAGGCGGTGGCAAGTAATGTCCATTTCTAGCTTAATGCTTCCCCCTTCCAGTCTAACTGCATTTTACCCCCTCTCTTAGTGCATCTTTAATCCTGGAAAAGACCAAACCGAGATACAAGAGACCTGGGCCCAGACTGAAGGCTTGCTGAAAGCAACTGGAAGGAGTCCCTGTGACTTTGGTGCGACCCGCAGCCCTCCCTGCCAGCTTTGTAAGCCCTCCCGTGTACGCACCCTCTCTGTGCCTGCCGTTTTCACCCCTGGGCGGGGACCGGCACCTTTGCTTAGAGACCTCCCAGCTCTGCAGCGGCTCACAGTGCTGTCAGCAAATGGTAGAACAACCAACAGAGACTAAGCTCCACCTGCAACAAGTGTGATGGGTAACTTCACGGTAAAGACAATCTCAGGACTTCCCATGGGCCTTGCCTGCGCACATTGCTTGACCTGTGGGTTGTAAAGCCTTCATTTTATCCTTTTTCTTCCCCAACTTTCGCGGTGGCAATGCGCTACTGCCTGCTCAGCACGTGGAGACTTTTCCTGTCCCCTCCCTCCTTCTCCAGGCATGGACGTAGTCTTTGCCTCAGCGCAGAGGACCTGCACAACCACCTCCAGCAGCGCCTCGCCCTTGAGCAGTCTGCTCAGAAGGCTTCAAGGGGCTGAAATGGAAAAATAACAGTGTACATGGAGTTCAGATATGTGTCTTACTGCTTCAGTGAGGGGCACATCAGGAAAGCTGCTCCACGTTAGCTAAACATTCTGTTTCCTCCGTCCGAGGTAAACACCAGTCCCTTTGAAAACATGGACTTGAGGCCCTGGCCAGATGGGCTTATGCCTGTGGAGCAATTCTTGCTTGAATCAGTTTGCTGGTTCCAACGAGACGGTATGTGGAGCAGCAAAATGCAGTCGTTGAACTTGAAGATGACAGATTATTTACAGAAAATGTGTGGGTGTGTGGATGTGCATGTTTGTCTGCGGTTTTTGTGCTGCTTAAATGCCAGTGGCCATTTAGTATCATTTCACTACATTTATAAACTTTGCAGCGCTTTTAAACCATACACAGGAAGAGGAGGGAGTGTTTAAGAGAGAGCACGTTCATTACCTGCACGGTTCTCTGTGCTGCTGGCTCAGCTCATTCTCAGCCAATGTTGAATTTGCATCCACAGTCAATACTGAACAAACTGTTCTTTTATTGCAACATTATTGTTTTCGTGTTTTTCTGGTTATTCACTTTTGGACTCCTTTTTAGTTTCTAGGGTCTATTTTTCCCCAAAATCTCCAACCCATCTACGTTCCACGGAACTTTGCCTCAAAAATATTTCAGGAGCTTTTCCTGTAAGTTTACATTTTTTTAAGGAGTTGTATAATACATTTTTCCATCTTCTGTGGTGTCCTTGGAGAATCATGTCAGAAGAAACATACTTAGCACAGTAGAATTTAATTATGCATTAAAGTGCTTCAGAATCCATGTTATTCTGTGGACCAGAATAATGGTACAAGCATCTTCGCAAAGTTTTGCTGGATTTTGCCGAGATGTGTTTCTTAGAGTAGCCTGTGCTACTCCTTTATTTTGGGTGTGCATGAAATCTTTATTGATGTGATTTCTTGAACTGCATTAACTCTCTCTGTATATAAACAAATTATAGCATCCAAACGATATGATTTCATGCATTTACCTCAAAACTCTGAAGAAAAAGTGGTGACTGAAATACACATATGTACTTTAAGAACAACAGGCATTATTGTAGCTTGACTGCATTTTCTTCTTCCCCTTACTTTAAAGACCTACTTCTTTTAGTGATTTGTGATTTTATGTTTTAGTGATAGTGATTTTTATTACCGAATAATTTACTGCCAGTAACGGATATATAGGTACTCATGTCCTTTTGATAATTCTAACTTGAATAAGTCCTTCCAGTGGAAGATCATAAGGAAAAATCAAGTTTGTCTTCTTCTGGCAACGCATTAAAAACGAAGTTCTGGTTTTCCATCAGTACGTCTGCCCTCACTAGGTGGTGGCCTGAGTTCAATTATGTAATATCGTGCAGCGAGTTTGTGGCCAAAGCCAGGCTGGGACCTAGAGTTTCGGCTTTCTGTGCTGCCCACAACCACGAGATTGTCCTATGGAGGGGTCTAAAGGTCATACAGGTGTGCTATTTCACAAACGGGGCAGGCTGTGTCAACAGGGAAATGTGCTTTATTTTTATGACAATATGGGCCCAGTTTCTTAAGCGCAGAATGTATTGTCTGCCCTTCTTTCCTCCTAAACATGCTTTTAGAATATGATTGCAAATTCTTGCAGAATGGTTATCCTTGACAACAGTAGGAAGCCTCCAGCTCTGCAATAAAATGATTGATGGTCAGTGGTGAACACCTGCATATTGCATCCCTGTTGAAATACATTCATTTAATCTCAGGGGCATCATTTAATCTAAACTGCATTTTGCAAACTTGAGCACACTGCTCAAGTTGAAGGGAAGTAGGTTTTTTTGACAGCATCCATTTGTGGGGAATAGTGTATAACATGGAGTGTGTGTTACTAAACCTGTCTCAGGGTAGAAAGATCTGGGAATCTGCTGAAGATGAGATATACTTCCAAAGCCCTGTTCCTTAAAATGCAGGTAAAAATAGCCAAGCTCTTTCCTCACAGGCATCACTTAATTTGTTCTCCCTCAGTGAAAGCCGTTTAGTATTTCTGGGGCTGCAGAAACTGCGACTTGGATCTCTTTGGAGAAGAGAATTTTATCTCCTGTCTCATTAGCTTCCTTCTAAGTTCATATTTTTTCCTGTGCCAGGCAATGTTTGCAAAGCTTCCAATCTCAGAAACTCCTTAAAACTTTTACAGTACCATAGCTGCTTTAGTGTGTTTTTCCATTGACTCCACCAGGCTCTGCATCAGGCCAATAATGGCTACTTGTCAGTGTATCCATGAGTTATATTGACCTGTATCATGCCAAATTTCATCAGTGTGTTTGCAGTTCCTAAGCTCTTTGGCACAGTAAGCATGTTATATAGTTGGCACCGCTTGGAAGTTGCACAGCTTTGTAGTGCTAGGCAAATAATAATACTATTTTCTATCTGCTAATGGAAGACGTGAAGTTCTTTTAATGAATCTATATGCTGCTGTTCTGACGGGGACATTCGTCTCCACCCCCCCCGCCAACAAAATGGATTTTCTGACATTTCTGTGACCTCTTAGAGAAAGAATTAGGTGCACAGTTACCAAGCAACAGAAAGTCAGGCAACACACTTTCAAAGCCCTCTAATTGCCCATAATGGCAAGAGCAGCATCCACGTTCACAAAAGCTTCATATACTTGATACTTAGTCTGCTGCGGGAACTCATTTACCTTTCATTATCAGTGCGGTGTTAAGCTGTAACCACCAAAGGAGGAGATGGAAATCTGGAGGGTCTGTCAGACTTGGACCTGCTCTGCATGTAGAGGGCCATAAGGAACAATTGTAATTTTCACAATTCATGCCTCACATTTTGTTGATCTAGAATATTTTAAGCGCTTAACTCGCAAGAGGGAGGGCACATTCATCTCTGTGATATTAAAACGAAAGTGAATGTGAAAAAATAACTTACGAAGTCTTTCAAAGATTTAAATGAGAGACCAAAGAAAGGTTTTAAAGCACAATATATTCTGACAATTTATCCTCTAAGGTTTTAAAATGACATGTTTCATGAGTCACACAATGAAATCTCTAGGGGCGGGGGGTAATACATGAATACATGTTTGAGTATTTGAAGGATTTCTTTTTTTCCCTCCAGCTTGTACCTGACTGCATGTGAGGAGTCAAACTGTTCCCTCCTTGCACGGTGTATCCGGGACACTGCTTGCCACTCCTTCCTGAAGCTTTTCCATTGTCCTCAAAGGTTGTAGCAGTCTCCATCTACTCTTCACAACCCACTTTCCTCAGGGGGATTTAAGAAGTGTTTTGCGTCAGGCACTGCATGGCTCCTCATGGAGACCATCATGAAGGGACAGTCCCAGTCTTTGCCACTGGGTCTTTTGGCTTCACCTCATTGTTTCCTGTGGAAGATGGTGTTGGCCATAGACTGGGATGAGTGACAGTCACTGGCTCCACTCTTCCGCCACTGTGCCTTGGGGAAGCCCTTTCAATCCTGAGTGGGAGAGGTGGTGTGTCTGCACTCCAGATATCAGTGATCTGCTTTTCCCACTCCAGCAAGGGCTAGTTTTAGTGTTCAGAGAGGGCTTCTCAGTATTTCTGTGTATACTTTCATTTATTTTCAAGCATACAGACGTGCTTCTTTAGAAACAAATAAAGCTCTAGAGCTTCATTCTCATGTCATTTACACTGGGGTAAACTCCGGTGAAGTTAATAGACATTATATTGGCACAAGTGAAGACAGGGACCAGAAGCCAAGTTTTTTGGCCCAAGACCCAAAGCAAAGCATACTCTAAACTTGGCATGGCACTCTGAGCAAGGAAGCACCTTGCACACGAGCTGTTCCTCCAATATTTTTTCTTTTTTTTTTTTTTCTCCTTTTTTCCTTTTGGCTGCGCTTTAGTCATCTAGCCGGAAATGAGGTTTAACGGAGTGGTATCATACAGTGGAGGTGAAATGGCCAAGGGCTCAGTCATGCACTCAGTCAAATGCTATAGCTTCAGTCCAGCAAAGCCTTTAGGCATATGACTGCTTTCAGAGAGTCTCACAAAATGATACAATACTTCAAACTGAGCCACAAATTGCCAAGAAACATACACACAGGGCAGATGGGTACTCAGTATTTTGAACTGTTAGAGGGAAAAAAAAGAAGCTGAGGTTAAAGTATCTACATGTACATAGACATTTGAGCTCTGTTTTTCTATTTAGGACCTTTTTACTTCGATGACTGTGTAATTGCCATCATTTCCAGTGGAGTTACTTCGAAATTACTATGTAGTTTATTGTATCTGTCTAATTAACTTGTCTCACAACTGTAAGTGGAATGTACCATCATTTCCAATCTGGAAATCACTTCCTTGGAACCATATTCTGACAATTCAAGAATATTTCTGCTATGTTTTCAATTCTAAGTGTAGGTATTGTTTGGAGACATACAGTTTAGAGGCATGAGAGGCAACAGAATTATTGTGTTTGCCTACTGCCTAAAATGAAGTTATTTTTACCCGTGTTTGGTTAACTTATTTTTAATAGGAATGGATCATACTGTTAATTAGAACTTCCATTAGGAACTACATGTTAGAAAAGCACAAGTAGTCCTGGCTGAATTTAGATTTCCATTGCTGTAGGGTGCCTGGGAGCATATTTATGTTGACTCTTGTTGTTAGTGTGGAAATGTAAGTGGTATCCTCTTGCAGTTATACTAACCCCTTAAATCTTGCCCACATTCCTATTATTATAAATTCAAATATTAACATTGCAATTAGCACTACTGTTGGTAGATACATCGAGACATAAATATCAAGACTCCTCTATATGAGCCAGGTTTACAATTGGGAATAAGATGGGGAAAGCAAAGTTGTAGTGGAAGACTGCAGAAAGGTTCCCATCCTAATGTATGTTTTATTTTTCCTCATTATTGCAACGGTTGTGGAAGCAAACCTCACTTCATTACTGTACTTTGTGTAATACACTGCTATCAAAAATAGTTGTCTCAGCCTTTTGAGAGCAGAAAGCTATACAGATGTTGTTATCTAGGAACGAGAAGCAGGCAGCTTGTAGGCAGCTTGGTTTAAAAAAAAGAAAGGTTCATGTCCACATGCATTTCTTGCAATACACTAATGAAGGCTTAAGCAAATTCCTGATGATAAATTTGCTATTGACTTCAATGAGGGCAGTGAGAGAGCGAGAGAAAAATATGATGCATAGGTACCCTCATGATATGTGTACCCTCTGGAGAAAGAGATGTGGTGGCTCTCAGAGTAATTGTTCATAGTTCTGTTTTCTTGTTGGTGTAAAGATACAGACCAGAAAATAGAGTTTTTCTCTTGCAAGTGAAGGGAAGATCAAGAATGCAATTTTCATTGCTCATTCTTCTCCACAACTCAAAGGACACACATATCCATATGTGTATCCGTATGTGTTCTCTCCAAACTGTTTGCACATGTAAAGGCTTTGTAAGTCTAAAACACTACTTTCTCTAAGCATGCTGCAAGGAATAAATCCAATATATGTTTTGTTCTGATTTACTTTTTTTCCAGTGGTTAGCGTTATACTGCATAACAGAATATTAACCATCTGCCATGAATTTTCTTTACTGTTATTCCAGCTTCGATAAAGTCTCTGAAAGATTTTCATTTGAACTTTAATCACCCCCAACTCATGTCTCTGGACATTCCTATGTAGGTTACTTATGCCTGACACTGAACTGAGCAGTGTTGCAACCAGGTCTTAATTGAAGAGTTGTACCTGTACACCACTTTTACACACAACAAACTACTTTGGCACCCATCAGTCAACTACCTTAGAAAAATGCCAGAGGAAGTGATCTCTAGGGAGAAGTTCCCTTTTCTGGTGCACATGAGGGAAACAAGAAGTGCATCTTTTGGAAAGGAGCAAGTTCCTCCATACTGAAATGTCTCACAAAGCAGGGAGCCACGTGCTCCCAAAGCACTTGGCAAATTAGCTAGGTCTGTATGCAAAACCTTCCAGGGACTGAAAAAGAGTTGAGGAAAACTGAGATCCCTTTTAGATCCCTGATATTATAACATATGCTCACCTTCTGAAAGTTCAAAAAAGTCTCCTTATGGAGTAAAGAGAGTGGGGAAACCTAACTTCCAACCCCTTCCTCCATTTTCTTCATCTAGTTGTCTACAGAGTTAAACAGTTCCTTTTCGGGTGGGAACAGTGGTTCACTGTGTCCTCACACTATTTTCAAAGAGAAGCATGCCAGCCCCATGTCTCCTTTGCAGCAGAAACCCATCTGGGAAGCTTTCTAGCTCTGCCTCCTACCTCTGGCACCTTTGGTTATTGCCCTGACCTGGAGTACCCATTTCTTCTGTGTTCAGGGGGAAATCTAGAGCTGTCTGTAGAGGATGATATGAAAGTATCTGTCATTTGCAAATTCCCATCTCCTGTTCTTTCTATTGACGGCACTTCCAGATTCTGGACTAGCAGCTCTCAGCATCTCACCCTCTGCAGACTTCTTCTCTAGCTCTCAAAAACAGAAGATTGCTCTGGGATGTTTCCTGGAAGGCATTATGAGTTTGCAAAAATGATTGCTGCAGAGGACCTCAACTGAATAGCAACCCTTCTGAGTATGCTGCTACTCAAGAAAAACAACTTCAAAACTGTTGTGGAGTGTAATTATAACTGTATTTCATTTATTTCATAAATGCCATACAATATTACAGGCATAGATTAGTCAGTAAAGTCAGATGTGGGTGCTGGCTGGGGCTTCTGGCACTTGTTTGTTATGCAAATAGTGAACAGCAGTAGTAACTCCTAATCGTAACGGCAACATGTATCTGCCTCCTTGTTTTGTGTGCTCAGTCTCCTTCTCAGAGCTGTCTGCACCTTTGGGCTAGTGTCAGTGGAAGACATACTGGTTCCTGCCATGCATATGTAATATTAAAAAGCCAGGAAGCTGTAGATGGCATTTCCCTTTTCACTGTCAGACCATACTCCTGAATACAGTAAGTCCCATTTCACAGCAAGGAAGGGCCTTGTTATCTAGCTTTAAGTATGACAGTGACACAGCTGTGACCGATTGCTGCTTGATCTTCATCTGTTTGACTCAGAAATTGTTCACACTTTTGGCCTTCTGAAGGCTGGGTCCTGCCACAGATCATCCTATATCTGGTCCTAATCCTGAGGGCACAGCTCACGTGAGTAACTTCTGTGCCTGGCTCGTACAGGCCCACTCCTGGAGGTGTGCTCTCAGGTGAGGGGGTTTGAACACTGGTTCAGAGAGGCTGAAACAGCAGGGGACCGGCTGTGGTCCTCGCAGCGGCTTCAGTAACTGCTCAGGTGTGCGGATCTGAGGTTGTCCCTGGAGCTGGTCGTCGTCACAGTCTCGTCGGGCCGGCATGGCTCTGCAGGGCAGGGATGTGTGCTGAGCACTGTGCTGGGGTCTGGGAGGCTTTGTGGAGTTGACTGGTCCATTTGTCTTTGGGAGGGGGAGCTTTAATGTGAAGTCCTCTTGCTTCTTTTGGTTTTGATCACCCCAGGTGTCTCCATTTCTCATGGTGATATAGGTACTGCAGTGATGAAGGAAAGACTGGCCTCTAGAAGCTAACTGACACTATTTCATGGAAACACTTTTGTTTTAAAAATGAAAATTGTCTCTTGAGCCAGGATGAATGAACGTGGAGGGAAAGATTTTTGTCTTGGTGAGCACCTTTCTATGAAATCTCCATGGCCATATTATTTTCAGTTTTGGCAGCCAAGAGGCTGGCTCTTCAGAGTCCATCCCCCTGGAACAGAGGTAAAACGGGGGAAAACCTCAAACCGAGGAGCCTTTCCTTTCCCTTCTGATCTTCCCTCTACCCAGGCAGATGTGGCTCTGTTTGGCTTTTTCTTTTTTCTGAAAAACTCTACATGAAAGGAGTTAAGGAACCAGCTTTTTGACTTTGGCTTGATTTGTCCTCACTGTCATGGAGAAGCTTTTACATTCTCACCTCAGATCCTTACCAGTCATCCATGCATATTCCCTGCATGGGCTCAGCATCCCTGTCTGTGAAATGGATTTGTAGGGCATTTGCGGCAGGCCAGGCTTCAGCCTTGCAGGTCAGTTCCTCACACACAGTTTCTAAGCTCACCTGGGAAGCAGAGCGGCTGGCCTTGCGAGTAGGGCAGGTTGGCCCTTTTTCACTAGCTTATTTTTTTGAGGAGACCCGCTCTATACCTTCATGGGTAGCAGCTTGCTGTTGCACAGAGGTGACCTTCAGTGCCGGGTAGGCTCCAGGGTGCCATTATTGTGCACAAGCCCTCGGAGAGTGCAAGCTGTCACAGGGTGACCAGGTTGCAAAATCCTGGGCACTACAAATTAGTTTTTAGCACTTCAGACAGACTCTTCAGGTGTTTTTCTCAGCTGTTATCTCCATCTCAGAGGTTTCTCTGGAACGCTTTGCCAACAGAAAGCAAGATCCTCTAAATAACCTTTTCACTGTCTTCTGGAAGTCCCTTTAAATAAGAGGCTGTCTGTGAAAGTATAATTTTCAATGTAAACAGGTTCACTTCCTGGATCTCCTTTTACAAATTTGATATAACTTACTGTCCTATTTGCTCACAAATGAGAACGAGGCCAAATCTGATCCTCTTCAGAAGCAACGTGGGTTTCTTTTTCAGGGTCACAATGATCTCTAAATGCTTAGACTTGATGGAAGCTGAGAACATCTCGTAGAAAAGAGGTTCTGTAGCACCTCTTTCTCCCGAAAGAAGGGGTATGGTCTATTATGGTCTACTCGTGGTCTGTACCAGTAATGGATGGCTGTGCTGGTTTAGGTCTGGCTCTAGGTGCCTCTTTATCTGGTACATAGATTTTCCTGTTCCCCCCCCCTCACACTTATGCACTCAGTGGGAAAGGGAATGGAGACCCATGACCTCAGATGAACATCCTGATAATGTCCACTGTCCTGCCTGAACTAACAACTTCCTCATGTGAAAAAATGCAAGTGGTATTTTCCTTCTCATGTCTGTGCTACTCTTTCCATGCTTATATCAGTCCTCACCCACCCTTACATGTGGTATCTCTGTTCCACACTATTTGACTCCCTGTCATGCAAAGCTGAAGTCAGGTCAGCGATACTGTGTTGTCTTTTCTAAGGCATTAACTAGGTAGTTTGATCCAGCTCCTGATGGACCATTTCATGCTAACCGAGAAAGATATGTAATGTTTACTAATTCTTGTTTTCCCCACAACAGGGGAGATTAGTGCACTGCCACACGTTGCAGTAGATAAGTGAATGCAGGATGCTGTGGGATCAGAGGCAGGCATGGTCTTTGTCAGCAAACTCCAAACCTGCCCACAGTCCAGTGCAAGCACATCATCTTACATCAAAGGAGTACCAAGGCTGGAAAAGTCTCTCTAAAGGTAGTTCTTGCAACCTGCTTTCACTGTAGTGTGTGCTTAGTCTTCTCATCCTGTACAGAGAAACCTTATAGATCAGAGTATGTGATTGCATAATAAAAGCTATGCATGAATAAGGAGCTAGACAGAATTATAGTTTCATGTGTCCCTTTTGTTCTGACTCTTTTTTTTTTTTTAAAGTGTTTGGTTGAGCAATGAGACTTTTTGAATGTAATTTTTTTAAAGAAATCCTGGAAGATTGAAATCAAATCACCTGAAGCCTTATTGAGTCCTTTGTATCAGTATTCATTTAGATTCCCAGTTCAGGTCTCAACCACATGAGCCCCATGAATGTCCAGGAGCAGGAACTGCCTTTTCTTCTATGTATTATCCATGAGAAAAGACTGGAACACAGACATTGCTAGTGGGTCATATATTATTTGCTAGCTACAAATGTTTGAAGGATATTTCTTAGATTTTATTTCTGACTTTGGGGACCGTGGTCACTTAGATAAAGGTGTCACTGACAAGCCCATAAACGTCATACATTCATGCAGGAAGACAGTATGAGTCGTTGGTGGAGACCTGAGTCTGCCGCCTTACAGCTGAAGTCATAATTTCACATCTGCAGGGAGTGAAATATACAACTGGCAAATGATCCTATCTCTAAAATGGGCAAAAGATTATATTGGCCTACTTGTCTCATGAAGAATGAGGTTTGAGACACAGTCGTCGTCCTTTGACTGGAAATCATACACAGGCAAGTAACAAGGAATTCCTGTGTTTGTCTGGCATTTCTATTCAGTAGTACCCTCTTCTTCAAAGAGGGGCTACTATATCTGCACGTCCTGTACACTGATGTGGCATGTTGAACATTTCATCAGAGGCTACCATACCTTCAGACAGCTTTGCAAGCCTGATGCGGCTGTTTAACCTATATGCTTCATTGGGACTTTTGGAGAGCATTGCCATGTCTTTTTCTCACTCTTGGCATGTGCATGAACTGTGAGATTTTCCAGGAGGCTGAGTGCATGACACAGCCTAAGCCATGCATGTACACTGTGTCTATCCAGGATATCCCAGACTAGCAGAGGGGTAGCTAGTCCATGTCCTGTCAGACCTCTGTCTTTGCATTAACTATATAGAAAGATCTGTGGAGCAAATGCACGTGCTCCACAAAGCTGATGTTTGACAGGCTTTTAAGAGTAAACATCTAAGGAACTTAGCCATGCACATGCGAATGAAGGTGTGGATGCTTCTAGACTAGGCTGGAAGCATTAGCTGCTATCAGTGGTAGGCAGCCCCTCAGCTTTGGCCCTGTATCCAAAGCAGTCTAGTCTGGGTGTGAGATTCCTCCTCCCTGACAAGAGCAAGTATCTACTTCCTGTGTCATACTATAGATACGATAAGTATCTGACAGTGCAATAGTCATTTGTTCCTGTTCTACAGAAATGGATGCTAGTTCTGGTCTCTATAATAGCTTCTTGGATGAGCATACACTAACAACAAGTGAATCAACAGCGAGTATAGGAACAGAAATTCAAGGCAATGTGGAAGAATTCCAAGTAATGCAATTCAAAGGTATAGGCATGAGAAAGAAACCAGTCTGTGTGATCTGTGGACAAACGGGGTGCGTGTGCTGCACAGACTCCTGTCTCACCCACTGGCACGACGTGGGATGTGTGGCATTTGGTCCAGTGCTTTAAAGGTCTAACGAAATCTCCTGCAGTACCACCTAATAAACAAGAGAGGTATTGACTGACTGTGTAGTGATTGCAGTTTATGAAATGAACAGCAGGTGGGAGAGAAGCAATATGCATCCTCTGGTAGACCTCCAGCTAACAATGCAACATCTGAAAATACGTAGTATGCTAGTACTGAAATCAAACCTTTTATATTGTGCTACTTGGAAACGGGGAGAGGTGGGAAGGAGCAGAGGAAGGGGGAAAATAGTGGGATTTGTGTATGAAATTATTTTTCTTTTTGGTCTCTTTGGTCCTTCTTTTCCCATTTCATACTCATATTTCTCTGTTGCCTGACAGTTTTGTCGTTCGTCAGCCTTTCCCAAGCAGTCTGCCTCCAGATGATATCTGCCCACCTTGGTGGCAGGCACCTCCCTGACTATTCATCTGTCTCTTGCCTCCTGCCTTTATGTTTTGTCAACCTGTTTATTTCAAATCAGTTTCTCTGTGCCCCATCTTGCTCCTGTCCTTATGCCTATCCATCTATCTCCATTAGAATCTAAATATTGAATATCAATAAAAATAACACAGCCTGTTTGGGGAGGAGGTCATTTGCGTGATGCTTTATGACTGACTGTTGATTTGTGGTCAAACGCAACGGTCATAAAAGGGCTGTGAATCAGGCAAATGACATAAAATGCACACATCAGCAATTAAAATCAGCTGTATTATCTGGGCACCCAGCTGGGCTGCCTAGTTAAGGCCCTGCCAATGTTTTGATTATTACAACTCTTTACAAGAATTCATGCTGTTCCTCTCTCCTCACCCCCATATCTAATATTTGACCCTTCCTCTCTTTCTGTATGGCTTCACTGCTTACCCTATGTTTTGATTCTCCCCTGCAAGATATAGCTTCCTCGATCTTTCTTTCCCTCCCTCTGAGTCATTGCGATGCAATGCAAAATTGTCTCTCTCTCTTCCCTAAACGTAGACTGCGTTTCTCCACTTTGGGATTCCTGCCAGCAATGTTTTTCTACCTGCCGTGTCCATTTTAAACACCTTGTCCTAGTGAAATCCCACCTCTCTCTCTCTCTGTCCTTTCATTTCCTAACCCCTCCCTCGCTCTCCCCTTGCAGAGGAAGGCGTTCTCATCACCTGAGCGCTGCAGGCTGCTTGCAGCGGGTAGGAGGACCCCAGGATTTGGGCAGAGCTTGTGGACTGCAGCAGCACTTTGCAGGAGCACCAGGTCTGCCTGCCTGCAGCTGCTTGCAGAGAGGCTGCATGGAGACGGTGTCTTTATCACCTTCACACTCACTGCACGCGCTCGCATCCCTCCTTTCAGCGTGCCTCGCGGTTCTCCCCTCTGTATTTGACTCCCTCCCACAGGCTCTTCTCCCGTACCTTTTTAGTCTCTCTCTGGCTATTGAGCTCTACCACGGAAATGCTCCCTGAAGCACATGCGCAACCCGCTGTGGGGCTGTCCTCTCCGTGCCGCAGTGTGTTTTTGGAGCCAGTGTGCCATCTACCACACATCTACCACTTGCAATATTTATTGAAAAGATTGTGTGATGCACAAATATTGAAAAGGCTATATGGTTATATTTGAGTACTCACCTGTCTTCATGTCACTATAATATTCCTTCATTGTAAACACTTAGGCTGCTTTTCATGAAATGATTTAAGAGTGGAAACTAATCTATGGTAGTATTTAATTTAGTGTCGTGGGGTTTTTTGGTGTCTGGTCAGTAGACAATCTTCAAAGAAATTTTGTGCCTCATTTTGTAATGTAGATTTCCTTTTGGTTGAAAAGTTGCAAAAAGGGCCTGGAGAAGAGATTTTCCTGCATTCTCTTTGTGGCCGTCTCTGGTCAAGGAGTGAATCAGAGGGTGTGATGGTGCCGCCTAACCACAGGCAGGTAATGCCATTTGTGACTCTCTAGGGTATCCAAAACTCCAGCCAAGAGCTGGTAGATGTGATGCAGGCCCGAGAAGAGGCATGCAGCTTCCTGCTGAGGCAGCTGGGGGAAAGACTGACTAAATGATCTCTATTCCCTCTCGCCGCTGAATCCTGCAGTGAGCGTCAAAAATAGATTGTACTGAGAACATACCCAGATTCCATGCTGCCACCTTCCCACCTGGTAAGAAACTCGCTTGCAAGGTGTAGGCATAGGCTATTTTAGATTTTTCAGCTGCTTTATTTCCTCATACTAATCAGAGCCCACAGTTAGCATCCATGTAGCCTTAGAAGACCAACTACTAATCTCGTAGCTAAGGGAATGAGAAGGAGGGAACTTTTGAGATGTTTTGAGACACTTTGGATGAATTTGGAGGAACTCTGGAGAAAAGCCACCTGCGTCCCAGCAAAACTTTTGCAGTCTATGAGATTTGAGCCTACACTAATACTCCAGTAACACTCATGATCTTTGCTAAATGCAGGCCATTCCCGCTGGCAGATCAGCATAAGGGAACAATGCACCTACTTGTGCTGCCCGCATGGTGCATAATGAAGAGATTTTATTTTGTGTTTTGCATGAAATGCAGATTTTTGCATGAAAGGGTACAAAATAATATGTTGTAAGCAGTGAGTTCCAAACTTTCAACTCCTAATCTGGCTTCTTTAGGCATATATCTTACATAACATATGATTACAATTTTCTGTTAGGAGTTTTAGAATTATCCAAAGTAATTAAAGAGGAACACCAAGGGAAAAAAAATCTTTTTTTTATGCTCCCTCCCCTCTCCTACTATCTAACATGCAAAGAAATAAAATCACCCAGCCAGCTGCGCACCCCTAACTTCACGATTGCTGGAAGTGAGTTCTTCCGCTTATCCAGCGCTGTGCTTCCATTTCCAAACAGTTGTGGCTGTCTATGATTCCTGGCCTCACTGAAATCAGTGACAAAATGCTAACTAGCTACAGTGCTGCTGGATCTAATATTGATGGCAAATACTTAGGTTCCAGATGGTTAGGAAGATTTCCATTTTCCACGTGCATTATTTCCATATTTTGTAGACTCACAAACATATTTTGCTTTAATCTGTGGTATTTGTTTTGTTGTGGTAGTGGACAGTAAATTATGTCTTGAAACTGATGTTTTCAAAGCCCTGAGACCAGCTTCAGAAATGTTTCAGAAAGTTTTCTGTATGTTTGTTTAGCTTTAAAACTGCTTATATGTGCTCAGTACTGTGTGAGGTCAAGCCAGGAAGGTTAGTTTGCTTGCTGAGTCACCACTAAACAGACAGGGGCCTTCCTTAATTTATACCACGTCAAACCATATTTCAGTAATTTATTTTGGTGTCTTCTTCTCCAGTCCTTTAGTAAATGAATAGACCCCGTTGATATAGCAGGCCAAATTAGGTGTATTTCTCTTGAAGGAAAGAGGTTGGTTATTCTGGGTATGTGATGCAAACCTGAACAAGCATTTGTCCATATGCTACTTGGAAAAGTTAACTCAGCATTCGACTACAAAGGAGACATGTTAAACAGTATTAGCTGATACGGCAAAGCAGCTGCAAGGTCCACCTGGCCAAAACTGTTTTCCACTCTTTGCGAGCGTACGAGATGAACACGGCCTCGTACTCGGGGATGTTGGCAGGGTGAGGCATCTGGGGCTGGAAGAAGTTTTCCCTCGTTAGCATGCAGTTCTGCTACTGTAAAACGAAGGAGGAGATGGGGGGGAGGATGGGGGAAGAGCACTGCCACAGAGGGAGGGATGCCAGGCAATAACAGGAAGAACAATTCCAGGGCTTAATTGAAGTGGTGAGTCCCAGGAAGACGACGAGGCGATGGCATGGAGGGCTTGTTGCTCTTAATTTGCGAAAGCCTCTATTCCATGAGCTAGAAGGGTACCTGCCTGGGGAGGGAGGCAAGGAAATGACACTTGACACGCGATATCATCAGCATGCCAGTCATGAGGCGGGGAGTCAGCAGCAGGGTGCTTTCAAGAAACTTGCCTCTCTTTGCAACCTTTAGCAGCCTCATCTACGCACCGTTGCAGAGATTGGAGGTACGTGAGGACTGTGCTGATGAGGTGATGGTTACGCTGATTGGGAGGTTCAGTGGTGAGATGCTTTCTGTCGGTGTGCAGGTGGTTGTTGATGCTCCTGGCTGTTGTTTGGGAAGGGGTGCTTTGCTCCCCTTTTAGTTTAAAGAGGTGGCCAAATACAAAAGAAATTAAACATCAAAAATGCATGTCAGGAGAATCCTAGATAAGCTAACAAAAGCCAGGAAATTCAGGACTGCTTTCAGCTAATGCTATGATTTTTACAGCTGGGGAGAACAGGGAAAAGGGTAGTCCCAAGGTCACTTCAAATCACAGGGCTTTGTGAAGCATTGCTACTGTTAGCAGAAGAGTTGAGCTGGCAGAGGAGAGTTGCAGAGGTATAGGCCTATAAAAATACATTATTAAAGAAAATCTGAATGAAATGGCAACCAGAATGGAAAATAGCAAATAATACTTACAGCATTAGAAATTCATTTCACTTTTATGGAATATAGCTTGGGTATAAATGTAAAGCATTACATTAAAATTCATAATAACAGATTATAGTCTTCTCCCCTATCTGTACCACTGCAGACAGCGTGATTGCAAGAGAGCTAAACTGAGCAATTTAGGGACAAGATTGATAATTCACGTGGCAGTTATTGGTGGCTTCCTCCATTCACCACTTCAAAAGTAGCCAACAAGTAGCACCACCATTCCCAGTGACAGCCATCCAGACAATTCAGCCTGACATCAAGAGTCAAATTGCTGCAGGTGCTGAGCAACATTGAAAGGAGCTGTGCTGGTGCACGATAATAGAGTAGATGGAGACACATTCCTGCCTCAACCTGAACTTCATCTGTCACTGCCAGCTTTTTGATCTTCTACAATTTTAATGAATTATTTTCAACAACTTTAATGTATTCTAATGTCTCTTTAAGATTACTCCAGCTGAACTGGACACATATCTACGTAAAACAGAAGTAGCAGCAGCACAGCTAAGATTTTGTCACAGTTTTCCTTTTAATAGAGCTTTACTAATCTTCTTGCTCTGTTACTACCGGAGGTTTTTGGTACTGTGTCCTGTGTGAGAGATAGGGATTGTTTTCTGTTTCCCAGAATTTCCTGGAGAGCATCATTAAAATTGTCAAGGTGGGAGGGGAATGGATGATGTTACCCTGTATGTGGAGGGCAGTGATGAATGTAGGTATGGCTTGTCGCTGTGTTTCCTGTGGCTCCGAGTTTGAGAAACAATTACTGTTCCTAAGGTGCAATGATGACAGGGGTAACATTTTCAGCAGCCTCTGATGGGACATAGTTTTTTAGTCAGTTGACAGATTTGAAAAACTTGCCTGAGGTATTTATTATGTTTGAACAATATTGTAAAATACGTTTTATATCCAAACTTCATAATTACTGGCCTGAGCTCCAAGCTTAGGTGATATTTCTTGTGAAGCTAATATGCAACACAGAGCTGTTTTGCATTAGAATACTCTTTGATTTAGCAGTGTGAGCAAAGTGCTGCTGTAGGGAATACCTGGGCTGAGGAGTTATCTTTCTCCAAAAAAGACGACAGGGTTCTTCAAAAAATGATGAACATTTTGTAGTGAACATTTCATAAGACATGAATGGTATTAGCACTGTGATCTGGAGAGGCAGGAAAAGCTCACAGTTCTGACTGACGTGGGTTAGGGCATGGACATTTTCACTGGAGAACAGAGTCACAGCAAGGAAGTACCAGCTGTGATAAATACTGGGGGTATTTATGTATCCTGTTAAATGCAAAAGAACATAGAAGATATGTTTGCTTTCATCAGTTACAGCAAAAGGTGCTGCTCAGAACAGGTACAGTGAGTCATTATTCAAAGTTAGTTGCTGTTGCTGTTCTGAGGGCAGAAGTGAGGGTCACTAGGGAATTCACATGGGGACCTCCCAACTTGATCATTCATGATGGCATCTCATGATCTCTGAGGTAAGTTCTACTGATTTCTTGTCGGTGTGCACTGACTGAGTATTGTGGCCATAGATGTTAGCAGTGGAGGACAGAGCTTTCACGCTGAGTCAGATAACGTTGGGTTCCCACCTCGAGCTGTGAGCTAGCTCTGACTGTGCCTTTACACTTCCAGTTTCCTGCCCAGATTCAGCGTCTCTCAGTGGATGTCAGCCCAAGGGAGCTCCAAAGAGTTATTTAATTTCTCACTAACAGACCACTAAGAGTCTCTGGAAAGCAAGGCAACTGTCTCCTGCCTACGTATGATGTTCCTGCATAAGGCTTTGTGTCTTTGCATTAGTGCTTGATATGATAAACTCGTATTGATCCGTGTCAGTTCATGCATTTTACTTGCCACGTTCAGTGAGCAAACCTCTAATGGTCACCAGTTTTGTGAGGATGTATTTAATATCATAAATAAAAATAGTTACTACTGTTAATCAGTAGTCATAACCTTGGAATGAACTGCCTGGGGGAGCTGAGCTTCAAATGGGTGGACAGCACTATGTCGAGGAAGAGCACATGCGATTCAAAATGTTAGCATTGGCTCCATCGCTGGCTGTGCAGCTGAGTACATTTTATACTGGACAATGGTCCTTTCTAGGAGAGGGAGAAGGAGTTACTTCATCATTCAGGGGCTGCATTCAGCAGCACACAATCCACAGTGAGTCACTGCCAAAATGTATGACAGGGCAGGAAACCACAGCTGTTGGGAGTGACTGCCTCCCGTCCAGTTATGAAATATTCCCCCCGCTGCCAGAAACAGCCACCCCCAAGATGAGCAAGGGGCAATTTTTACCATCTACTTTGTCTAGGTCTACATGGCTGAATCAAGCCCAGTACTTCTAGACCCTATAGCTGTACAGAGAGCTTTTTTAAAAAAAAAAAAAAAGTAACATGAACAATGTCTGACTGGTGTGGTGTCAGTTCCTGTAGGCAGCAAACAGACAGCAGCAGTAGCAATAGCTCTGAGATGTATGAATTGCCCAAATTAATCTTTTGGGTCAATTTGAAACCTAAAGTTGGAAAAGGCTAATGTAGCTAATCTCACTGCTAATCAATTTAGCAGAAACATCCAGTTAATACAGTTATGTCTTAATCCTAAACCATTTCCCTGGTTTTTCCCGAAGGCCTCCAATATACTGCACTTTGATGCTAAAAGCTCTGGTTTTCTCCACTTCACTTTCAAATTTGAATGTGCAGTTCAGTATTTTCAGAACAAAACTCTGCAGCATGCAGAACACTGATGATATAAAGCAGGATAAAATACGTTGAATTTAATGCAGTATAGATAGTGCAGTAGATACTTCATTACTTTATTTCTTTTCGTGTTTAATCCTAAAAAGACCCCTCGACTGAGATTATCTGATTCTTCTCTAGATGGTATTTTGCAGTCTTTCTTCAGACTTCTAGTGTCTTGTTTGCTGGGCATACACAATTACAGGAGAGCCTTGATTATAGTCTTATAAATGAAGTAGATATATTCGAGGGCAGGAGTGGGGATAAATTCATAAATGCAGGAAAGTCTACATGAGGGGCAGTGACTGGATGCGTTGTCTGGGTCAGTCATCTGGATGTGGAGGGGCAGCTGGGAGAACATGAGCCTTTCTCTACCATTCATATATGAAAATGTACAGATCCCCCTTATCTGAGGTACTGGGTGAGTGGGGCTACCCCAGGTGGTGGAAAAATGCAAGTAATATGGGTATGACCTCCAGACCTTCTCTCACTCTGGAGCTCTCCAGCAGAAGTTGCATTAGGAATAAGCCATTCTGGGCCAAGCCATCCATCCATTGTGGGGTGACTGTACCCACTGACCAGGTAAGTCCCATAATATTGAACTGACTGTGTCTTGGCTTACACTGCAGCTCCCAGAGCAGGTACAGGAGCTGTGAGAAAGGCAGAGACTCGTAGCTCAGAAGTGAAAATGGACCTTTTGGATCCATTGTTGTTGCGAAACAGAGGATTTGTTTAGCCATGGTCCTAGGAACTTTTGCCATTCCTTTGGGGTATGAGCACGACTCTGAACATGTATGCATTTGTTATCTTCCATATGCTTTTTCAGTGTTATGCAGGAATAGGTAGAGAAAGACAGAAAATTAATTTGCTGGATGTTTATTCTGGAGGAATTGAGATCACCTTCCTGTCAGCCTGATAAAATAGCTTATGAATCAAAACTGGAACTTTAAAGGGGAGAAACAAGTATACTGTCCTCCCATATTACAGAGATGGACTAAAACCACAGGAAGCGAAGGGCTGAAGAACGCAATGCGGAATGAAGCAAGTGTTGCAATGATTGCAGCCTGGGAGTTTTCTCTTCGGATGATCAGAGAGGAACAGGACAGGATGGTATGCACACACACTCTGAGCCTTAAATCCTCTCTTTTAATCTTTATCAGACACAACTGTTTCTGGGGAATGAAGGCACTTCGTACAAAGAGAAGGGTGACATGACACAGAATACCTGTAAGCAGAAGCTGTCGTGTTTTTGATCATTTTGCTGCTGTAAAAAACATCCTGATGCATCTTGTCTTTCAAGAAATAACCATAGTTGTGTCTCTCATTCTGTCTAGTTACTTGTTAATGCTCACTTCTCCAGATCTTTGTGTTTTCCAGCTGCTACAGGTGGGGTAAGCTGTGGTGCCAGGTGGCCTTTCCATGTTCTGGGCTTTCCTATGTGGAATGAAAGAATATATTGGGCTATAAATGGGAACACAACACAGTCTTATATGGGAGATAATAGGGTGGGATTGTGAGGATGTGGAGAAGATATATTTCTTTACTAAATCTCAGGAAGTTACATTTGCAGAAGTAAGCCATACTGTTGACATGGACTCTGTTTTTTCAATTTCTTTCCATTACCCAATAGCTCTGGAGTCTTTAAGAAAACCAGCAGAAATCAGTGGGTTCACCAATCCAATAAGCAGTTTTTTATAAATATGTCAGACGGTGACCAAACTGTGTGCAATTGTGAATGCACACAGGGAAGCAAGAACACACCTACAACAGAAACCACAGGCACCATCTGTCTTTATTTAGGAAGTGCTGTCTTCCCACTTCTTCCCCTTCCCTTTCCACTCTCCTCTTCTTCAAATGGCTTCCAACTATCATACTGTCCTTGTATAAAGCTCCCTGGTTCCATCAGCAGATTTCAGTAAAAAAACAAAAAAAAGCCTTATTTTTTTCTCCCTAATTATTGTTTATGTGAAGTTATTCAGCAACTGAAATGATATGTTCACCGTTCTCATGCTGTAAATTCCCTTTTCCCTGATTGGGAAGTGAGTTGGGGGAGACACAGATCACAGCCAATATTGCTTAGAACACTTTTTATTCATTAAGCTGTTATTAGCGATAAAAACAAGAACAAGCTGTTATTATTAATGGCAAATAGCTATTCACACAGCACATTCACTCTAACAGTTGACTTGCACAAACACTTATCACACAGCTCCCAGCTGGAGCAGCAGGTTTGAGGCCATTTACTCAGAAGTGGAGGGTTGTACTGATGTCCTGGTGGCTTCTAGGTAGTTTTTTTTAGGGAGTCACTCAGAGGGTCCTTTCTTTCAACAGGCATATACATAATCTTGTAGTCTTTGCATATAGCAGCTGCCACACTCTTGGATGTGGTCTGACTTGCACAACCCACTGTTTGACACTGATGTGACCTTGAAAAAACACAGCAAACTCTTCGTCCTGGATTTATCAGTTCTTGCAGTTCAGGAGGACCATTAGTCTCCAGGGCTTATCAGTTCTTAGGAAACTTTCGCTCATTACATTCTCAGCATGTATTCTTCTTTTTGGTGTGGTGTTTACTTGCAACTTCTTTTTCCATTCAAACTTATAGGTACCTATAATACCCACTGACACAGAAAGGGCCTTTATGATGCTGAAGTATTACATTGTAAAGTTTAGTGCATATTTTATTAACAGTAAGAAGCAACACATTAACGACATGGAAGTAAAAAGAAACAGTGGTAGTTATTACATTCATCCATCACTTATGCCAAACACTGTGCTGCAATAAGGAGCATAAGCTGACAAAACATTTCTTCAAGCTGTGTCATGTCAGTTAAGTTTCTGCAGGTTAGCACTGCAAGATCATCCCCCTGACTGCTTTCTGTAAGAGACTGCAATTAGTCCTGCATGCAATGGTCAGATCAAACAGCTCCTCCATTCTCTCAACTCTTTTTTCCTTCCTCAAAAGTGAGTTAAAGCCAGTACCTTTCTAAAGGCTAAAATATAAGAATTAACGTGAAAAGCCAGATGTAAACAGAAACATCCACCTTCACCTTGATGCTACTCAAATATCGAAAGTTTGAAAAAATTGTGACTGGAAAGAAAGATGTATTTATCCTCTGTGAATTATGAAGTGAGGACTGGTGTCACATCTCTCCCACCTCAGGGAAAACAAATGGCTCCATTTCAAATGTAAGGCTCCTTCCAATGTGAAACCACTTTTCCAAATATCTCTGTCTTGGGGGGACTTCCTCAGCAAGAATAACAGGGAGGAGACCAACAAGGTGACTTTCCATAGCAGAAAGACTACACAAGGACAGAGAAAGCTGGCTGCAGGATGTAGTGACTCTCTGATCTAGACAGGTCAGGCAAGGGAGGAGCAATTCTAGATGACACTAACTGCAGCCCAAGCTGTCCTCAAGATTCATGTGGAAACTGAGGGGAGGGAAAGCATCGGGGTCTTTGTCTGCTTTGTCTTGATATCTACAGTAAAGGACACTTGTGCTAGAAATCCCTGCAAAGTACACACGCAATGGACTTTCTCTGAGAAGGTCCTTGAAAGATAAACTTTGTGCCAGAGTGTGCTTTGGATTGCAGTACTAGGGAAAGGTGTGCTTGTTTCCATGCTTTTGGGGTCTGCACACACCTTGGTAGATGCCAGCAGTCCCGTTTCTATGAGTCTTTGTCTAGGAAGAAAACCAGAGAAGCCAAATGAAGAGACACTGCTGGAATGTTACCAGAAAAGGAGAAACAGAAGAGCACAGTTGTCTACAAAACAGGTTAGCCTGGTAGGGGGTCAGCAGAAGGCTGCAGGACCTGGTGTTAGAGAAAAGCCACTTATTTAAGAATGGGAAAACATGTCACCATGGCACAGATCTAAATAGCTGCTATGTTTTGTGAACAGTGAAAGACAAGACTTGTGTCATATGTTTTCCCTGAGGTTTGAGTGACTACTCAAACAACATACGTTTCATTCTCCTTGTTTGTCACCAGAACTTCCTGGCGAATGACGGTCTCTAAATCAGTCAGTTCTTTCCTCTGTTACTCTATTTAGTAGGATATGTCCTTCTCTGCAGTTTTAGAGTCAAAACCTAGCAAGTGAATATGGAACCCACTGCTGCCCTTTTATGTTTTTTCCTACAATGTACTTGCACACCCATGAGCTGATCTTGAATAGACTGGCTCGGAAGAGAATCATAGAATCCTAGAATCATTAAGGTTGGAAAAGACCTCTAAGATCATCAAGTCCAACCGTCAACCCAACACCACCATGCCCACTAAACCATGTCCCTAAGCGCCTCATCTACACG
>JAYKAV010002618.1:389608-417157 GCA_035582835.1 Phoebastria nigripes | reverse complement strand
CAGTCGTTAAGCTCTAGACAGTCGAAACACTCCCTAACGTACAGAGCCACAGGTTGTGTCTGTGCATATACATCATGATGCACATACATTATCTTCCTGCACCTTTGTTAGAACATCCAGAGCTTTCAAGTGGCACTTGTCATCTCCTTAGTAGGGTGGGAACAGAGAAAAGGGCAGAATTAAAAAGGAATGATTTTCTGTTTTTTGAATATTTTCTTCTTTCAGAAGAGAGAGAACTAGACAACCAGGGCGTTTTGTGTCCTTTCCCAGGACCTTGCTTTCCAATCCATCTGCATGAGAGTTGAATGCGCTCTTATTTTCTGAGCCCCACCTCTTTACAATCATTTACGTGCGTCTCCAACAAACCATACCATTGTGAATTGCGGAAGTCTTGTTCCCTTATGAGCAAGCTCTGTGTTTATTGACTTCCAAATTGTGGAATTGACTGTTATTCTGCTAAACTGGTTCTTCCCCATTGTTTTTCTAATGAGCAAAGTTCCTTGGCTTCGCCAGATTCAAGATTTTCTTCAGTCTTTGCCTGTCTTTTCAGTTTGAGATCCCTGCTCTTCACAGGTCTTCCACAAGTCTCCCAGAGCTCTGTCTTCCTCAAGGGAGATCTCGGTGTGCTGTCACTGCTTCCCCACCCAGCTCCTCATCTGTAGCTAAGACCAGTGTTGGTAGGCATGCATGTTCTTTCAGGTATGCTGGGAGGCAATTTACTAGTTGCAAATGCTCTAGTGCTACTCCCTCCTCAAGGGATCAGTTGCCCTGTGACAGAAGCCTGTCCTAGTCTGTTGTTCAGCCAGTTTCTCTCTCAAAAAGCCTTTTTCCCTTAATGGAGTCCACTCCCTTCAAGTGTTACCAAAACTCAGAGACACAAAGTCTCTGAAATGTAACTTGCTTTGTCTGAAGAATAACCACACCATATATTTTTAATTTTTATATCTTCTTGGTTCCTAGAAGATGAAACTGAATCACAGATCTGTAGAAGCGTTGCTTGGAAGGGGCCTCTGGATGTTGCCTGGTCCAGCCTCCTGCCCCTGCAGAGCAGAATGATCACCAACATTGGGTCAGGGCTGCTGTGGCTTTGCCCAGCCAAGTCCTGATGAAGAATCCACTCCTTTCTGGTGTGGATTGCACTACCCTCCTGGTGAGAAGATTTTGGCTATGTCATCTTTGTCAAACTGCTCATCAAACAGTTGTTGACTACTGGATCACCCCAGATTCCCCCTTCACCAATTTAAACAAGGTCAGCTCCCTCAGCTGCTGTAGGCCCGAGGCCATCCTTTCATCTTCCACTGGGCTCCCTGTCATTTCTCCACATCATTTCTGAACTGGGGTACCTAAAGCTTGACACAGTAATTCAGGTGTGGTCTGACCACTGCTGAGCAGAAGAAGAGTCATGATTTCTTTTGATCCACCAACCGCGTTCCTCCAATGCAGTGAGGTACATGGTTTGTTTTATCTGGGATGAGACAACACTGCTGTCTAATACTCAGCCTGGTGTCCACAATAACACATAATTTTCAGCTGCTGCTAAGCCAGTTGCTTCTCAGTTGGTACCGATGCACAGGGTTATTCCATCCCCAACTGCAGAGCTTTGTGCTTCTCCTTGTTGAACCCCAGGTTTCTGGGTTTCTGTTCACCATGACCTCAAGTTTCTCCAGGCCCCTTTCATTTCTGCCCTATCCACAGATCCCTGCTATGGATGGGTTTGGCAGGAAAGGGGAAGAGGGAGTGTTCCACATCTGCTGGACTTCCCTCAGAAAACCATCCTCCTCTGGACCAGACTATTGAAGGTATCTCTGTGCCTAAAAGTTTGGCACTCTGTGCTCATGTCTCCTCTACTTTGGGGAGCGCAGGGCTCCTGGGTGCCACACTCAGGGATGTGTTAGCCCTGCACACTATGTACAGGCTGAGGGAGGAGATGGCCTTACCAACTATGTCCTCTGTTTGCATCAGCAAAGATGTTAGTACTATCAATAGCTCCTGGGAAATTAAGCCGTTAGCGAGCAAAATGTGGCTTCTCTGTTGTTCTGTGGGTAATACACTCTATTGATCAGATTTCTTCGCTAAAGCATTGGTAAAATGTCTAATGGCATGTCTGAGAGCAGGGTGCTTGGTGCCTGTAGTCCCTCCTACATTGGACTGAAATGCCCTCTGCAGTCAGAAAATCTAAAGCGCTTATGATGGCTGAACATAGTCTATAGCAGCTCTTTCAAAAATTTTTGGGGTTTGTGTCTTTTCGTGATTCTACAAAAAATCATGAGCAGCTTTTTTAATGAAGCCGTTGTTTTGGATGCAGCATGTTGTATAATAAAGCTGAAAATAGGTTTTTTTTTCCTGGGTCAGCTGTCTGTCATTTCTGCTGGTTTCCATATTACTGCTGATTCCTGTGAGAATACTGAAATTATAGAAAGCGAGCTATATGAACAAACAGATCAGTCAGGTTGCTTTCATTAAAGATTTAAGGGACTCACTTATCACAGGCACTGTAACTTTTCCTGATACTGTACTCTGCACTTAGTCCCTCTTTTTCTTCCTTCAGTCAGTCTGTGTGAGTGATTCCCTCCACTCCCTTATCTTCCTCTACTATTGAAAATCTACTTTCTCACCCTCTGCTGAATAATGTGTCCCTCAAACACACCCACCTAGAAGTCTTCCTCTCAGTTTAAAAGTCTCAGTTTCTGTCCAAAACCCTCTCCATCCCCAGCTCTTTCTCCGTATCTCCATTTCCTGATACACAGTTCTCATGTAAACAATCGATTCTGGCTTTGTTGTTTTGTGGAGTGAAAGTTGTATGCTTCTACAAAACTGTACTCTGAGGTACAAATCCTGCACAGTGGTCTCTGTACAAAGACCTGTACAAAGCTTTTACGAAAAAAGCAGCACCAGAGTACAGAAATGTGTTTTTTCCTGTGGCTCAGCCTTCTGCGTAAATAGAAATGAAAGAATAAATGCCAAAGATAATGAGTATGAAGCTACAGAACTTAAGATATTTTTAAAAAAATAGCTGAGGGTAGAGTAAAATATGTGTTTCTCCCTTTTGTATACAATTATTATAGATAGAGAAAACCTAAAATGTCGGGCAGCAATGTCATGGTTGAACACAGATGAAAACAGGGATTGTTTTTCACAGCACTGCCTCATGATCCATTTCTGATAATGTCAGGAGATCCAAGAGGGCTGCAAATCCACACGGTGACGAACAGCCTGGCAAAACCCTGCTGGTGCCTGTTCTGAAGCAGGAATAGACATAGGTGTCTATTTGGAAACACTGCACTCGTGTAGTGCCTTTCAAGTTCCTATACCTGCACCCTGGGAAGCCGTCCTCATGCCCCACTTGAGAAGTGGCCTCATGCTGCAGTAGGAAGAAATGCGAGCTGATAAAAGAAAGTCCTATGGCGGCAGAGTTTGCTCTTTCACAACTGCTGCTGCATCAGGCCTTGATCCTGTAATTTATATTTAGGAGTAACTGCTGATGAAACCAAAGGGTTTCTTCACCAGTAAGAGCTAGGTGATCTGGTCCACAATAAAACTGGCTTGTCTGATTTAGGAGGTAGCATGAAGACTGTGTAGATAACATATTAGAGAAACTTATGCCTAGCACGGTTTCCTAAAATCTTAGTTCTAGGGAAACAAAGGTTGTAAAAATGAAGATGAAGATACCTGTGAAGGTTTCTTAAGTGAAACTTAGAACAGCGTCTGTATGATTGACTTTATAGGACATTTATACATAAAATATAAAATGGCATATTTTGTTCCAAATGTGATTTGTAAGTGTAACACAACACTCAGTTTGCTAACTCTTATTAGGCCTCTCATTCTTTTGCATCTGTCCTTTGCTGTTTCAATAGATTGTCTAGACTGAAATTTCAATCAGACCAATCTGAAAGTGCTTAAAAAAAGATTAATGGAGTCATTTAGTTGCGTCTAAGAAGCCAACTGCAAATTTCAAAATACTTTTCGTGTTTAGATGCAGATATCAACAGTTTTCCTGAGATTGCCACTAAGTTTCATAGAGAAACTGGTGCATTAATTCTTCCTACAGTCAGCGGGTCTTGATGATAGTGGCATTTGTGAAATAGTGTTCAAGAGCCTTAATTAACATCATGACTGCATTTTGATGATAGTGAAGGTGCTTTATTGTCACACCACCCATATTCTGCTCTTCCAGGTCAGGAGTACATGGGATCCTTAAAAATCCGAAGGAATGAGTTTTCTGTCTTTTTTTCATATGGGGACAAGTTCTTTCTGACTAGCTCTTGATTATATCTGTGTTGCTCCTTAATTTTTGCCATTGTTCATATCTTGTTTTGAAATACTTGGGTTTTCAATACTTAACTCCTAGAACTCCTCCCACTCCTTTCAAGTTTAAGCATATTTAACTAGATGCATTCATTCAATGATATAATCACTACAGTTAATTGAAATGGCTGGTATTTTCAGGATTATTGTGAAATACAAAAGTTTGAAATAATAAAAAACCCTGAGCATTTTCTATTTTTTGGTGAACGTTTCTGTCCATTAGCCAGTCCCTCTGGGGGATAGTTTTGAATTCCTTGCAATTTTGTTTGGGGGGGGGGAAAAAAAAGCAACTTAGACTGTAGATATTATTTTAAGTGACAGCGTTTTCTGTCTTTCTAACAACCCTCCTATTTGCAATTCAGTGATGGTACGGATCATCAGCTTTCACTTTTTGCACAGTAGACTGCAAAACAGCTACTCTGTGTATTGAACACTGAAAATTCAAGCTGGTAATTGTTTTTATAGAGAACTTCATTTTGAGATGCTGTGCCTACCCACCAGAAATTTCTAGTTCCCCTAATAGTTCACAATTCCACTATTTTCCTATTATGTATCCAGTGGCTACGGATTCCATTTACTGTTTACTTCTGCAAACACAAAAAGACTCCATCATCCTCTTCCCAATTCATGCACCTCAGGCTTTGTTTTGTTTCTTTTCTTAACTTTCTCAGGAGATACAGCAAGGATCTCAATGTTCTCATTAATACCCTTTTAATTTTTAAAAATAACTTTCATTCACTACGTGAAAAGAGTTTAAAACATTTACCTGAATATATACTAAGAGCTTTAAATGTATTTCAGAAGAATATAGGAATTCAGCAAATTGGGAAGCAAACAATAAATCAAATTCTTACAACCTTTATCCTGCCTTATCAATCACTGCTGTGTTTTCTTTTGTTAAGAGGATAATATATATGACTGTGTACACACACTCATATATAAAATGTCGGGGAGGAGCAGGGAAGGGAGGGAAGTAATTTTACCTTAGTCCTGTTCATTCAGAAACAGACCTAAATGGTCATCAGTGACAGAAACAAAGTCAAGGTCAAAGGCAGTGGCCACCATATGGGCCTGAGACAGGGCTCCATCACCATTTGCCACCTGTGCTTGTTTCTAAGTTTCCACACCAGAATTATTGCAGAAAGTAACAGCTTTATGTAAGCAGGGGGTCAGAGATAATATTATTCCTAAAAATCAAAGCTGTTTCTGTATCTTCCCATGGCTGTGCAGAAGCCAGAGGCAGAAAGTGGGTCTAGGTGCTGAAAAATTAGCAGAGTAGGTGATTTCTGGGAGAAGTGAGTGCCTGGACCTTCTCTCCAGTCCTCCCGTCGCTTCATCCTGCCAATGCTGAGAGCATGGGAAGAGAAGAAGGTGAGGAGGACGTTGTCCCCTGCTACCCCTGCCTAGAGTCCACTGCTAGGACCAGCCGGTGAAGGTGACCCTGCGCCTGGACCACTATCCTCCCCATTCTTGGTCATGTATCTCCTGGGCTCAGCCACGTCAGSGAGGCAGCAGTGCAAGCTGAAGCGCTTCTGAGGTGCTTGTAGGGAGGCAGAGGAATTTTGTGAGAAGTGGAAGACAGAAAATGATAGGCGCAGCCCTTGGAAACCTCGATAGCTCCCCCTCAACACCTCCCTTTCACCTTGCTTCTCCCCATCACCCAAGTCCCCTCTTTCCCCTCAACGTCTCCACTCCATTGGATCTTTCTCTGAAACTGTAACAAAAATGGAGTCTTGTCAACGCAAGGGAAATGGACAAAATCAGTTGGTTTGTCCATTATTCTCATGATGGCAAATATCAATGTTGCATATATTACAGAGAAGGCTTGAGTTTGGTCTGGCAGGATGAAAGACTCAAGGAGCCATTTTGAATAAGCCTTGTTGATATTTTTCTTTACCCAGTTCACCTATCCATATTTTAAGTCACTTTTAATCACATTGGTTAATACACTAGAGTATAATTCTTATAGAGTATACAGATTTTTTTTGCAAATGTCTATCAGCATTTATTATTGTACCAAAATTTCCACATTATCTTATTCTTGTAACTTCAACTTGTGTACTAATCAAATACACTTCAGTACTAATCAAATACAGTCCTAGTAAGCATCCCATACATTCAAATGGAACAAACATGTCCAATCTTTATGCTCTTTCTAAAGAAACAAGAAAATGTGTAAGGGCTCGGTTTCTTATGCTTGCGTATCTGCAAAATTAAAACAACAGAACCAATCAAACTGTCTGCTAAATTTTGTAGTATCATTTTTTCATTTCTTAATCTTCCCTTCACTTGCATTTACCTTTAAATTAAAGAGAGGTACACTGAACAAAGTAGTTCAAAACTAACTCAAATATTGGAAGCCTGCTGTGTCTGTTCTTTTCCTCAAATTACAAATAAAGTAGCTTTCTCAACAGCTCTACTCACTGCAAAAATTGAAATCAGATATCCCCACAATGTGTTTCACTTGATAATGAGCGTATCCCATCTGAAGGACAAAGCATGTTCACATTCACATTTTTCCAGTTTATATTGCTTTATACTATTTTTTCTTATGCCAGAAATAATGTAGATAAAATGTGAGTATAACTGGTTTAAAAGCCTTTGTGTTACAAGAACACATCTGAGAAGGCCGAGTATAACTGTTCAATATGGACCAGGTTCTGTTGCTCTATAAATTGGCTGCTTCTTTCAAGGGTAGACATCAGGGTCCTGAAGGCACTAAAAGGCCTGAATGGCCCTGACTGGCCTCATCTGGGACCCCCACCCCGTGTCCATGGGCATGGAAATCAAAATTCAGCCCTACAATGAGGGGATGTAAAAACCTTTCACAATAAGGAGCAAAAGTCTTGTCATTTGCTGATAGTGACATATGCTAATTTTATAACCATCATGAGTTATTGAAGTAGTGCAAACTTCTCTAGTTAAAATATTACCTGTTATTATTACTGTAGCACCCGGAGGTTTAAATYAGTACCCTTCTGGGGTACTGCTCGCTATGTGAACATGCAGTAGGAGACCAGCTCTGACTCGGAGACATTATATGCTAAGTAATGAAAGGTCGAGGAAAGGGAAAATCATCACCTTTGCAGGGAAGGAGAACCAAGATATACAAGGTCAAACTGATGCCAGTTAGAATTATTCAGATTGAGCTGATCCAGCATTGGAATGAGGAAACAGATGAGATGAACTTTTCATTCCCTTTCGGCCCTCTTTATAACAGTGGGGGTTTTTGTTTGGTTTTTTTTTTGGTGGATGTTTTGTTTGGTTGGGTTTTTTTCGTTTTGGTTTTTTTTAAGGTTCATATCCCTAGTTCTCTAGATTAGGGAGCTGGTTGGAGTGTGGAAATGGAGATGTGGGAGGAAATGGGAGAGACTGGGGTATGGTGAAGTCCTTCCTCAATCCTGGGTGGCTGTACAGCTGGGAAACTTGGCTGCTGCTGGGAGCACAGGAGTGATTTTAGGTTCACAAGCTTAAAACAAGCCATTGAGTGAACACAGGAGATTTGTTGCATTTTCTATTTTTTTCCTATTCTAAGCAGATTTGGGTTAAGACAGTGTTTGTTCCTGATTTGGCAGAAAACCTAGGCTGACTCTCTCAGCTTTTTCATGAACATGATAAGGCCTGTCTGTGACATAGTGTATCAAAACTGGAATGGCAGTGACCTGTGTCACTGGGAGGTTTGAGACAGCTTTCTCTACACATTTTTGGTTGCAAAGTTGGGGTTAACAATACTCTGTATTGATTCTTCTGGCAGACTCACATCACACAGAAAAATAGGTTACTCAGATCCTTTTACTTTTAAAAACCTCCCACAAAACTCTCACTGGTGTACACACAAATATCTCTGAACGGTGCACACCTACCACATTTTAAGAAGTTTTACTCACCCATCACTCAAATAGTCAAATACTAAATCAGCCTAAGCTTTCTCCTAAAGCTTCACTGTTCATAAAGTTTCCACTGCAGACCTTCCATTGCTTTGGATCCCTTCCCTGCACTGCTTGGGAAGTTACCTCCGTCCTGGCCTGTCCTGGCTCAGATCAGGAATCACCTGCTAGCACAAGTCAGTCAATAACTTGCCTTTCTAGGTGGGGGTAATGGCAAGTGGTTGGCAGTGCTAGAGCAGAAGGAGTTGGTGTTCGTGCATATAAACCTAGAAATTTGTCTGTTGCTGCAGCAGGATCACATTTGAGTCAGCTCTGGTGCTTTGGTTGTGGTTCACAAGGTTGTTGTGAACTTAAAATGTTTCTGTTGCACATGAAAATCATTCTTTTGTTGCATGGAGAGCAGGAGGAAAAGTAGTTTAGAGAGCTGGTGGTGATGCCTTCTCATGTTCAGATATACTTTCTCTGCCAAAAAAGGGCATTTTTTACAGAAGGAAAATAAATACAAATAACTGACTTTGTAACAGATTTCTGAAGATAAAGCTCTGTTTCTCACCTCAGCACGATGAGTCAAGCTGAGCCCTGCAGAAGGGACAGAGGGGTTGGGGGCAGAGCCCCGAGCTGACCTTCTCAAGCCGCGTCACAGTCAAGCTGATCCTACTGGGACTCTGCAAGACACAACTAATGCCTACCTGACTATATGTCCTCCTGCTGCCCCATCACCGCTCTTGTCACTGAAGGTGGCCTTGGAAAGCGTGCCGGTTGACGGAGGAAAGATCATTTGGTAGGTATTGCAGAGGAGGCGCTTTATCTGCTACCTGGGCTGAGAAGCAAGGTGTGATTCTCTGCTGCTATCGGTCCTGCATTATTGCCTTGATGGAGTGGAAAGGGAGGAGTACGTGGCGGCCAGAGCCAGGAGCTGATGGTTCAAAATCACCCCAAAGGCTGCCTTTAGCTTTTGTATGGCCTCCAGGCAGTACCCCTGGCTGCCTGCTGTCATTCACCGGGGCTCTGATGGTTGTTTTCAGTAACGCGTCTCCTTCCCTTAGGTCTCTCCTGACCCCACAACCCGGTCACTGCTCAGTCTATGACCCTTGGGCTTTTTGTCTTTTTTTAGGAGTCCTGCATTTTCTAATGAGAAGAGAAAGCTCTGTTGGCTTGGTGGATTCACAGCTTGAGTGGCTGCCATCACGTTGGCCTGTGCTTTCCAGAAGCACTAAATTCACTTTAAAAACAGCCAACAAATTTTATGAGAAAAGCAAATCTTTTCATAGGTGCGCCGATATACAGAAACGGTTATTTCACATCTGGGATCTCTCTGTATGGAAAGTATACATAATKTTATAACTCATCAACTTTAAGAGGTGCCCAAGAATGCTGAAAATAGGACCATAAATTTGTAGACAATAAAACATTTTCATAGAAAAAGAAAATTCCAACAAAATAAGCAAGGTCTGGGGTGTTCTGGCATCCGTTAGAAAAAGATATTAAAAAACCCAATCCTGCCTTTTATTTTATGACTGTGTATAAGAAAGCTGAAAAATTCCCAACTTCCAGTAAAAGATAAAAGATTAAAAATATACTTCTCCTCGTTTTGTAGAAAACTGCTATGTTAAATCTAAAATTTAAATCATAGTGTTTGATTATCAGTGCTCACCAAGAGGATTACAGAACAGTCATTAAATCTTATTACAAAGCGAAGTGCAGAAAGTAATTGCACATATTTGTAAGTAGCTTAGAATTGATTAAAAATGCATAAAGAAAAACTGCAAAATTTTCTGCAGGCTCAAGCCTGCTAACCCCTCTGGGCAAACACACATCAGCTCATCCCTCCAGTAACCTTCTCTGTTTCCTCGCGGTGTGGCAAGAGGAGGATTTCTCTCGATTTTAAGGACAACGGCACTGTACGTGTGATCATTTGAATTGCTGTGAGCTGTAGGAGATAGAGAAGGCCTGCGTTCATGTTAAAGTTAGGAAGCTTAATTTAGTTAAGGTTAGTTAGAAGTTTAATTTAAGCTGTTCCTCGGGCTAAGACTTTCCTTCCCCACCCCCATCCCCCACCAAAGGCTGCTTTAAGGCTGCATTTTCAAAGCAATGTATGGGGAATTAAGTGCTCTGGTTCCGTGGATGTTAATGTGATTTTGTGAGCAAATACCCTCTACCCCAGCATTGCACTGAAGCTGTGCTCCACTGTGAGGTTTCGTGTGTTCCTTTCACGTAAAGGAGCTGTGCCAAAGCAAGGTAACTTTACAAGCGTATTAACTCTGGGTAAGTTACAGGCACGCGGGTCTTTTTGCTGTTTGTTTGTTTGGGCTGGTGAGTGAGGCAGTCTTTCCCTGCAGCGGCTGAGCAGGAGGTAGGGCTGGGTGAGGTGAGTGCGCTCGCCCTTTGGATGCCACACGATGAACTAGCTTAAACAACTTTCTGCACTCCCTTTTGCTTGGCTATGTAATGATGTGCCCCCAACAAGTCAGCCTTTGCCTAAGCTGCGACAAATTCAGTGCATAACACAATGCAAAGAGTAGTCTGATCCTACGCAATCTGGATCTCAGCATGCAACTTGTTATTTTTAACTTTGCATTTAAGCTACTCKCACGTCTCTTCTGGCAGTGTTCAGAATATTCCTGAGATGCTGCATTGTGTCATGGTTTCCCTTTCCTCTTGGATTCACTTTTTTCTCTCCACAGGAAYGGTAGGTGGTTTTTAGGAGGAGATGGAGGTTTTCCTTATTTTCTGCTTTTTTCTTTCTTTTTATAAACAGTGCTTTCTCTGACATAAATCATACAAACCTCTTATTTTTCACTTTGGGCCCAAACTTTCCAGGGAGAGAGCAGGGCCAGTGCACAGGAAGAGAAGGGATGTACCTTTTCCACCATCACTCTCTTACCACGCAGTGGCTGGACACAGACAGAGCTGGTGTCTTTAACCTCTGGGAATGAGGCAGAGAGAGGCATGGCTTTGAACCTGGTGTGCAACCACAAGGCAACCTGCAGTGCGGTTTCTCTAGGGTTGCCTTTTTGATCACAATTCCCAKAGCCAAGGCAGTTTGGTTATGCACTGCAGTGCCCATTTCTGGGGGTGTGGTAAAGAGGGTGTGTCGGGTTTCTAATTGCCCATCCCGTATTGACAAATTTACAACATTTCATCTTATTTTCCTGTCTCAACTCTGACAATCATATAAGAACAGAACTGGAGAGATTACAAAAGATTTTGCTGTTCTGTATTCATTTAGGACATCTATAAGGGCTTTTGAATAATCTTTGTTTGTAACTAGGAGAAAAATGCACATTTTGTCARCTTATCTTCAACTCACTGCATGGGACTAGACCTGGGTAGCTGTCCTTCAAATTAATACAAATTTAAGAACTAAAGCACTACATAATGAGTTGAGAATATATCTCTCAGAGTTTACTATTGATTTATTGTCCTAACATTTCTGAGAATTACCCACTGCATAATCTATAGAACCACATGATTTCTTTGCGAGGTTGCTGCTATCTCTTAAGGTTTTATCTAAAGCCTTGAGAACTGGTATTTTTTCTCAACGTCMCATAAGAATCTTAGTTTTCTTTCTGTAGCAAGAAAGTTTCTTGCTACAAGGAGTGTGGAGAAAAGCTCACAGATGTGAATGTCAGGGAGCAGGGAGGGTGTAAGGACCAGGGAGCTGGGCATGGAGATGACCCTGGCACTGGTCGTGTCCTCACCAACAGGTGCTGTYCTGCAGGGTCTAAGCATAGCGGACAGACCCAGGGGGTTATTGGGTCCATCAGCAGCCCCCAACAGGGCAAGGGGGTGAGCCAGAGCCAGGAACCATCCAGGGGGTCCAGGAGCTAAAGGAGATGGGGCTGGAGACAAGGCCATGACATGGAGCCAAGGGGTCCACCTAGGGGACACGGCCAAAGGCAGGTACAGGGGACAGGCTACAGTGTATGTCTGAGGGGTCCATCCAGAAGATGAGCTACCATAGTGTAGGGCTAAGGTCCATCCAGGAGGCAGGGCCAGGGGCAGGGCTGGGGACCTGCTGTGGTGTAGCTGGGGCAGGGGCTCATGGCCCCGCGATGAGCTGAACCTGGGCCCATGGGTGGTAGTGGGAATCCTAAGTGAAGCTGGTCAGGGACATTAAGGACTATTAGTGCATTTAAGTCTCTGACACTGAACCCACCAAAGGCAACAAGAATCAGAATATAAACTGAATACAAAGGTGATATTTTGAACTCATGATTTTTAAGCAAGTTTTATTAATAGGGAAAAGACAAGGTTACTTCCTGAACCACAGTGTGTTGAAGAACGGAGGCTGCACCAGAAAAGGCTCACTGTAAGCTTTTGTTGCATATGGTTTGCCTTTTTTGTATACTGTAGGCTTCAGTATTGGTGACTACTGAAACCAGGTTACTGCTAGATAAGCCTTTGGTCTGACCCAGTGTGTCCATTCACATATTCTTATGTCCCTCTGGGGGAATATTTACAAGTGACCTGAAAATAATAAATGCATTAAAATCAAGGAAAAATCACCCACTGAATTTCCTTTGCAGACTATTTACACCAAGCAGTGGCAGGATCAGTGATTTTCTACTGAGCTTTCACCACCCTGGTCTGTGAGAGACACTCCAAGTCACCTGTGAAGAATGGGAAACAGAGTTCAGCCCACAGAGCTCTTCTGCTCCTGAGGCTTGGGGCTCAAATGTCCCTTGACAAGACATCCACATTGTCCTGAAGTCTTTCTGTTTCCTGTGCTCAKGTAGTTGTAGCAGTAGCTGGGCACTGCAGGAAGTTGCTGTTCTTTGGGGAGATTACACCAGTGGAAGCAACCTAGTAGTGTGGTCAGAACCGTGGACTCTGATCTCACTCATCCGGCTTGATGTTTGCTATTGATTACACGCATCTACGTACACACCCATGCAATATACACGCACTCTGGTCTCCACAGTTGCGGATACCCCAGACACACAGGCCCCCGTGACCGTGGTCTGACTCCACTTGCTGGCACTTAGACTCCCCGGGCACACATGAACACACAGTAGGCAATCCTTCACCCAGGAAAATAGTCAGAAAAGGAGTTTAATAAGAAGACAGCACAGCTTGCACTGATCAGGTGCAGGGCATGGCCAGGCAAGCATACTGATCAGCAACCAGTTTGCTCATGGTTGATCATTTTACCACTTTATCCCTCTGTTTTCCCATGATTGTTCCACCCCAAACCTCATTGATCCTTCCCTTTCCCCTCCTTTGGTTTCTCCCCTAAACTCCCCATAATAAGTCTTGTGTAATACCAAGATGCTCTTCCCCTGCATCACATAATAGGTCCCATACCTTTCTATAAGGTAGACTTATCTTCATGGGTGTCACCRCTGAGACCGTGGGGCTGACAGCTCTCCTGTGATAGCTCAGGCCAGGTCAGGTCAGGGGGCTCTGTTGGCTCTGGCGAGGTTATTGGGATTCATACAGCTCCCCTCCTTCCTCGGTGCTYCTTTAGGTTTATAGAGAGAAGCCTTTAATCATTTAACCTAATACCACAGAGCAGAGACTCTTCTCTTCTATATCCCCCTTCTCCCCTTGCAAATGTTTGAAATAATTATTCTTGTCCTGAGAAGGAAAAACTGCCTCTCTATTTTTCTAGCTCATCAATGTTGAAAATTATGTGGTGTATTTAAATCAGCAGCAGACCACTCTGCCATTGGAATGAGTGGGTGATTTCAATTACATTCAGTATTAATATATTTCCCTTTTCTTGGAAAAAAACAACAACAACAAAAATTGTTTATTTCATCCTGTCATTGGGGGGATTGTATCCTGTGGTGATGCCATTAGATACATTGGTTTTACACAAGGGATATATTGGATCCCTTTTCTTTGTTTATTTTCCAGTTGAGAGCCTGTTGACTGATTACTGCCGAGTTATGAAGAAGCTCTTGTTGACCTTAATCATGGAATAATGACCCTATTCTMGGGTTTAAGCACTAGGTCAAGATATCAATAATCTTCAACTCGTGGGCCAGGAACTGTAGTTTAGGACTGGTCAATGTGAGTATAACCGCACAAATAATGGTACGAGAGAGATATGAAGGTTTCCCTAGGAACTTGATCTCTGTAAATGAATAGAATAACATTCAGCTCAAATATGTATCATGAACAGGACGCAGGGAGGTTGTGTGGATTTCTCACCCATGTCAGACAAAGCTACACCTAGAACAACTCCCTTCCAAGCCTGGGACTTACTCAGGCCAGTGACTGGAAGCCTCATAGAAAGCTCAGCCCCTTTCTTTCCAGGTCTGGCAGCTGGCCAGCCTGTGCCGTCCCATCACAAACCCTATCCTTCTGCAAGGGTGTTGACCCTCYTATTGGTTCCTTCTTTTGGGACATCTTCTTTTTAAAAAGTGAAGGTCTTCTCTTCCAGATGTGGGAGAGCTGCACCTGCCCGAGTGAGTTTCTACRTATTGACTTGCAGCTGCCACCCTGGCTCTGAGATGTGCTGTCAAGGTCAGGTAGCAGAGGACTCCTGATATAATGACAGAGAAAACAGTAAAACAAACCTCTGAATTGCCTGACACCTGAAAAAGTCCCAAGCCAATGCTGACAGGACTGGGAAAATYGTCCCCAGTGGGGTCACTGCCTACCAAATAAAAAAAAAAATATTTATCTTTAAGGTACTTATTGACTTGCCAGATATACCAGGACCTTGAGGGAAACCTGGGTGCCAGTTCCAACAGACACAACATTTTGCTGCTCACACAAAGGGGCTAAGAGAAAGGCAAACCAGAAAGGGCTGCTAATTAACAAGTTTCTTTCTATGATTACAACATGGTAAATTCCTGAGCTAGTTCCCAAGGGTAGCCTGTAGACCCCCCTCAGACCTAGTACCCTGCGGGTTTCTTCCAGTCCAGTCTATAATGTCARCAGTCAGAGGTCATCCTACATCTTCTTGCTCACATGAAACAACCACGTTACAGGTTCCCCTACTCAGTCTTGAAACCCACCTGGGAAAACCAGGCTTTTCCTTGGAGTTCCTGCAAGTTCTTGCCATACTCCCTTTTATGACTCAGAAATGGGAACTTCTGTAACAGGATAGTGTGTTTCTAAGTACGTTACTTAGAAAACATCTGGCTATTTTATTTAAAACTCTCAATCCATTTGTCCCTATTCACATAGCTCCAGCTTGACTTATAACTTCATATTTTGTAGCAGATCAGAGATTTCAGTGGTCCTTTAGCACTTTCAKATTGTCACTCAGCAACATTTCAGATGTACTTACCTTCCATATCTCAAAGCAATGAAAAGACTTCCGTGAAACCCCCAAACTGAGTTTGCTTTGACATACAGCTGTGAGAAGCCTGAAGCCAGTTGTTACTATTGAAAGGGATATTTTCAAAATGCTTTTTCCTGATTTAGGAAACCTTTTCTATCCAGGAATCTCACATCAGCATGTGTTTTAAGCACATGTGACAGGCCATGGAAGTCAAAATGTTTCCATACATATGCTTCAGTGTGATCCTGAATCTAGTCCTTTGCTGGTAAGAGGTCTTCCTTGTTATTGTTTTCACTGCTCTACATTTTTCTATACCCACTTATACTATCATTTGTTTATCAACAGCCAAGGAGGATGGAGGAAAACTGCAGTTTGTTTAATCACTGCCTGGAGAAAACTGTAAGCTGATCCTGGTATAAATGAGCAGGCATAAGAATTTGCTTTAATAGTTTTCAGTCCCTTTGGTAATGCAGAAATTTTGTTTGATTTTTGCCAAGTGTTTTTTTTACTTAGTGTTTTTAGGTAATCACTAGTTAGATGGCTTATGTTCTTGGATTTTTCTTTTTTCTCCTTCCCAGGAGATAAAACCAGTAAAATCCTCCCCTATTGAAGTCAGTGGCAAAACTCCCACTGAATTCAGGATTTTACTCAGCCAGAGTTTCTTGCAAATAAGGTATTTAGATACTGCACTCTGGGGTGATATTCATAAATTTAATGCTGTTTCCTCAAAATAAAAATTCTTATATATTAGTGAGCCTCTGTGTGGCTCYGACTGAAATGCTTCTTGAAAACTGATTCACTGTCCTGGAACTTAATGCTTTCACGAAAACCCATAAGACGGCACTGAACTCAGCTGCCCTGACTGCTTTACACAGTGCTAATAACACCATCGGTGGTTTGAAAAGGAAAATAAACAAAAAAAACACAAATAAGAGGGCTTGCCTTCCTGCCTGGACAAATCAGACAGATTCAGCTACGTTACATTTGTATAAATCTCAGCCAGACAGTGGTACTAGGTGTAGACTTGTGAATCTGTGGGAGCCTTTCAGGTCCCAGGTAGCCTTAATTAGGTACCAACCCTGGAGTCACATCTGCATGGGCCACACTTTGCACTTAACTCAGGGACTTTTCCAATACTGGGCTTACCATGCTTGTTCAGACCTTTCATCTTGCTTTCTGGCCCCAGGCTTAAGATCCCCCAGGTCACCTAAGGCCACTCCTGCACAAGGTCACCTGACAGGACATGACTTGTCCCCTGGCAGTGGAAAGTYCAGGTGACAGGGTGCGGTGGGGACCGTCCTTTCTGGCAAGGCTCCTTTTGGGGCCAAATCCTCATATATTGGCTCAGGGCCAGTTTACCTGGACCGAAATAAGAAATTTATTTAAGAAGGAAGTAGAGTTACTTTGTGCTTAAGAGAACCCCCAGGACCCTCCACTGCCATGGTGATTGTTATTTTTGTGCTACCTGGGTGACATTATACAGCTAGGGCTGCATGGATTATAGTGATGCTGATTAAAAGAAGCTTCTTTAAATTTGAAGAGATTAGGCATGTTTCAGCTTTGTATGTCTGTCTTCCATGCAGGCTAGTTACTGTACACAGGGAGATGAACAATGAGAGAGAAAGATATGGAGAGAGATCTATGATATGACCTAACCTTTAAAAAATGACTACTGAGTTTGAACATCTCGGTGGCTGCGTGCCTCTATGGACAACACTCAATGCATCCTGAAAATTATTCCTCTTTAACGTGTCTCAGGGTAGACGTCCAGAAGGAAAAGGCACACAAAATCATAGGTCATATAGCTGAGTTAAGTATCAGGAACTGCAATGATAGAGATGTGCATTTTCACGTATGCCTACATACACATATATAGACCTGACTGCAGATCTAACTGTAAAGCAAACAGGTAAATTCTAGCTATTGTTAAACTGTATGCCAAACCTACATAAAATGTGCCTCATTATGCTACATGAGCTCTAAAAATAAAATATTAAGGTAAAATAATACTGTACGCTTTATACAAGTACTTCAAATGGAATACATAATACAAAATATTGATTCAAGAGGGTTGCTGTATTGAAAATCAAATGAGTTTTTGCCATTGCTGAGAGCACACAAGCCCAGTGTAATCAGGCTGTTCAACTAATCATTACAGCAGTGCTGTTTGTGGCACTCTACTTAACAGTCTGTCAGCAATTCCATTAAAAAACTTATTTTTCAGGGATTTATATTTTGGCCATAAAAAGTTGCTCCAATGTGAAATTAGAAATACATATACAGATGTGAAGGAAGAGAACTCCCCCACCCCACCACCCAAGTTGCTATTGAAAGGTCTGATTCTGAGTCACCGAAGACAGTAAGAATTTTGCCTTTTATGTCAGTAGGAGTAGAATTGGGATGAAAGGGTCTTCTGGTGATTAATTGCAGTTAACAGGAGCTTTGCTTTTGACCTTAGCTGAGTTTAAGTTCTCCAATATGTTTTAATCACCAGCGTTAGAGGAACTCTGAGGCATCTCTCAGAATTTTTTTGCCTCAACTCATAGCTTCCTCTCTGGTACAGCCCTTGGAAAAAGCTTTTCTGATGTGACACTTTAGAAAATGAAGGCCAATACTGCGGCCCAGATTTCAAGTCCAGTACAAGCTTTTTCCTTCTGTGCCAAAATGGAGCTTTCCTACTATAATGCTTATGCTGAAAGCTGGCACCAGAGGCAGTAGACTTCAGGACAGTGGAGTAATGTATTATTCTGAACACTCCTGACTGCCTGCAGTGTAACATTTATAAGGTTTGACACTCAGCTGGACCAGATACTGAGCAACCTGATCTGATATTGATGCTGGACCTGCCTTGTGGGGGCGGAGGTTGGACCAGGTACCTCCTGAGGTCCCTTCCCACTTCCATTACTCTGTGTCTCTGGGGAGTTACACGTGACTCTGTAATGTCCGCTGACACAGAGAGCTGGTCAGATTCCAGTTTAGGGTCAGCTATAAGTATAAAACTTTCTGTTGCTTTAGAACATTTAGAGTCACAGTTTGCTTTGGTCCATTATAGATGTGATTAGGCTTGCTGGAGAAATGGCTTGGATTGCTCTTCCATATCCAGAGTGAACTGTCTGACAAGCTGTGGATTCAAATGATTCATTTTTTCCTTCTTTGGGGAACACTTAAAACTTTGTTTACACAAAAATTAACTTGAATTACAGTGTAAAAGTGCTTCTCAAAATTTCGCCCAGTAGAGTTACATTAGCAGTAGCACTAGAATTGTGTTTCCTTTCATTTTCTCTGTAACACCAAGCTGCTAAAGTTGCACTGGTGTAATTGARGTTATTCACAGGTACTTTTTTAGATTTCTTAGACAGTGACTAAGAAATAGTATCATAGCTACAAGAAAATAATCAAAATTAAGGGACATGTGAACAAAGTACACCAAAATGCCATAAACCATGCTAGATCTTAATAAGATGCTTATTTACTATTTGCAGTCATATAATATAAATCACACCAGTCTCTTTGTTCAAAAGAAAGTAAAACTATCAATGTGATGAAAGAAATATCAGTTGCCAAGTAAAAATAATGAGGTTTTTTTTGAAGTTTGCAAGCTCTCTGAGACAGAGAGGGGAGAATATGACCCTGGGGAAAATTTGAAGTATGATGACTTGGTGAACACTATGACTTTACTTCCATTCCTAAAATGGGACAGCAAGTTTGTATTCAAGTTATGACAGATATTATACATCATAGTGAGAAGATAAAAATTAACATCCATAAAGCTGCGTCACTTTGCRATACGAAATATATTAACAAGTTTACCTGTGGTATAAAAATAATAAAAAAAGGATGTATTCACCTTTATAGAACCCATCTCTGGATCTCTTGCTTTTATATTTAATTGTTTACTGTCTCAGGAAGTTTTCTGCATACAGACAAATATGTAGAGGAGAAGCCTTTCTCAAATTTCACWTGACCCTTTCCTCCTTATCTAATTACATTCAAGCATGTCTGATCCCTCAGTTACTGCTACCTCCTAGACATCTTATCTACCTTTAAAATACTTATTTGCTGCCATCTTTGCTGCCATYGTTTCAGTGACCGCTGTATGCCTTTGTTGGATTTGATGCTATCCTTTGGTCAGTGTTGAGGTAATTTCTAACCTTGGAAAAAGTGGTTGCTTATAATGCAAAAAATGTTATTCTGTTGTGTGGATKTTTAAAATAAACAAAYAAATAAATAAATAAATAACAGTAGCTTCTGTGCTCAGCCACTTTGCAGTCTTACACCTTCCTCCTGAGTCAGCTACTGTGCTTGTTTGCTCCATCATTATCCTGGCTGAAAAATGTCAGAGTGATGGAGTACCTATGAGCAGCTTCCCAGAAAAAAAATAAAGGGATTTGCTGAGCGAGCATGAGATGTGTTCCACAGAGAATCCTAATATCTGATGGCAAATCCAGGACAGAAGCARGTCCCCTTGCAAAAAGGCTAACCACTGATGGAAACACAGTTGTCACAGAAGCTAAGTAGCAAAACTACTTCTTACAGTTTTTATTTTTCTGATGGCTGTGGAAGGGCCCACATATATATATATATGTGTATATATATATAAAATGTATGCATATATATATATAAGAAAAAATATATTTATACACACACACATATATATTTATAAGAAAACCATATCCCCAAAATGTTACAAAAATGATAAGACTCTGAAGTCAACCTAGGGGATGCCAGAATTAAGATCTAGTGGTACATATTTTAAATAAGGTTCTCCTCTGTATGTGGAATGATAGAATCTTTAATTACATGACTGCGTACTAATTTTTCCATAGGCAGGCTGTGCCCTTCAGCACATGTAAGAGGCAGAATCCCTGGAATGGGATGAAATTCTTTCCAATTTGGCTGATTTTAGTGGGGTTTCCTAGCTGTGTTGCTGAACAATACTTAACATTTGAAAGCCAGAATAACCTTACAGAATAGTATTTCCTCTCTCAGCCCCGCTCTGCCCTTCCCATACACAAGTGGGTCAGCTGTAGGATTGGGTTATAAATCAACGGTGTGGTCTTCTTTCAGTGGAGGGCTACAAGCAGCTACATGTAGCTGGTATGAGGAGAGCCTGGAGACACCACTTTGCCGCAGGTATTGAGTGGACAAGAGAAGTGGAGACCTCCAGGTCTCTGCCAGGAAGTGTGCCGTAGTGGCCATCATCTTCAGGGCTTGTCCTAAACAGCATCTCTCCACCCTTCTTCTTCCCTTCCCCAGTCCTGCCTGCCCCACAGCTCCCTGCTGTTCCTATTTCTGCCTATGTCTTTATTCCCACCCTCCATTTCCTGAGAGGCCTCATCCCCTGACGTTGAATTTGGCATGTTTCCCTTTCCTCAAGCCTTTGAGGCCCCAGCCAAGTGAAGTTTTGAGAACAGAATAGAGATATTCCTGCTGTCTTCTGTCCCTTTTTCTGGTATCTCAGTAGTAGGGCTAGTAATTTTAGGAGGAAATCCCATTCAGCACCTCCATCCCTACAGTGACATTTGTTCAGTGGCAATGCAAGCATTTATTCTACTTGGCATCAGGAACCTGCAAAGAGATGGAGCAGGCTCAGCTCACATGTGGTAGTTGCCCAAATGTAACATGGAACATGTCACTCTGCATTAGTGAATTGAAATTTTCATTTTTCTCCTGAGGTTAACCCTTAGCCAAACTCAACCACACAGCACATCACTGGGGCTAGAGCAGGTCTACCTTCCTCTACCTCACCATCATATTTCAGATTCCTGGGTTTCAATACAAGAATACTTAGAATTTCCAGAGTAAATGGTTATGAGTTTTTTTCTAGATGGTCAGTTGTATTTTGCTGAGAAATGCCCGAAATGCTTTAGCTGAAACCTCTTCACAGAGGCTATGAAGGCTGTAGCCTGGTCATTACAGTTCAGTAACATCAAAAGCTGCTGAAAGTGGGGGGTTTAGAATGGAAAGTGCTGGAAAATCTTCATTACCCCTAATGCTGCATTACCAGCCTGCATCCAGGATGTGTTGCACAGCTGTCCAAACCACGAGCAGCATTGGAGGGAGAGGGGAGGCTTTAACCATATATACTCCTGATAGTTGTAGGGCCTGAGTTACCTATACATTGTCAGACCCAAACCATCACAGCCATTCATCACCACATCTTGTGTGCCAAAAAAAGGCAATACTCAGATTAGGAAGCCCTGAGGCTTTCTAGCCCAGCTGTAAAACAATGGGAGCTGACCTGTAATTCATACTGCATATAGCAGGAGCATGTTCATACCCTGAGACATCCCTTTCAATGATCAAGAGGAGAGTTAAGATTTGCACGCCGCGTTACTTTAAAAAGTAAACCAAAACGATTTCTTGTCCCCAAGCTGATCTGAAATGAAGGAGAGAAGGTGTTCTCATGTGTGCTGCTTGGTTTCTTGCATATTAGTTTCTTTGTGGAAATTGGCKCTTTTTACTGACAATTATTGTGTTCCACTGATGGCAAAACTGCCAAAATCCTTTGTGGAGGTGGAGAAATTAATTATTTTTGCTCAGGTCTGAGAGCATCAAAAAGGGAAACTTGAAACCTTTGTTCTTTGCAGTTTTATTCCATCCAGCTCTGAAGAATACAGAATGATACCGTTCACTGGAGAGAGATGTACTGTATTATTTCAGAGGTTTATTGTTACCAATATAATTTGGGAATGTGCTTTGCTCCCTATGGAAAAAAGAACTGTTTCACGATGTACTGTACTTTCTCTTCTGATGTTCTTGGTCCTGCTGGATGCAAGCGGTTTGGATAGGACATTCATTCTCCTACAAAGTAGATAAAAATTATTCAGTGGATGTCTCCTAGTCACACACTGATCTTGTTTCTCCCACAGTGGAACCCACAAATAGCTACAACAATGTCTGCCATCTCCTGTTTCTCTCTACTTTCCATGATACTAGGAATCATGCAGGTGAAGGGGAGGTGGCTAGCAAGCTTGGGGTTGAAAGATTACACAAAGCAGAGTGCTTGAACTGTCTTTCTCTGTCCTAAATCCTTCACAGGCACAAACTGGCATAACAAACCTTATTTCCATAGGGCTTCTGTGTTTGGAAGTGCCTAGGGGATGTGTCAGGGAACATGGGGTGTGCTGGACCAAACATGAACCCCACAGAGGCCAGCCTGGCTCCTGGGGACACCTGATTCAGGGAGGAGACCTGCTACCCAAAGATCTGACTACTGATCCCACCTTTGGTCAGGAACTACAGCAGGGTGATTGTCCCTGAGTACCATGACACCACTTTCAGAGCTGTCCTTCCAGGCATAATGAGATAATCCATGAAATGATGGGGGTGAATGGGGGTTCTCAGGGATATTTTCTTGCTTCTGGAGATAGAGAGGGGTTTTTGGCTTGGTTTTAGTCACATTTCAGACAATAATAGTATTTATTTCTGATTATACTAGCTTTAAGAGGTCYTAAATATCATCTCCAAGCAGAGAAAAACATGTTCAATATGAATAAAAGGAAGATCCAGGTACTGTTCTTCCTCTATCTGTTTTTCAACAGGAACAGAAAGGAAATTTTTGAGGAAATCTTGCTTTTAACCACCTCTAAATAAAAGCATCCCACCGTCCTATGGCTGCACAGCAGCACTTCCACCAGCTCCTACCCATCAACTGTCCTTTACTCCCTCTTATATTATGCYCCAGGCCTTGCTGTTCAGAAGTTAACTTCAACTGATGACAGCGATATGGATGTAGTGCAGCTGCCCAGCTGCAAAGAAAGGTCTCCCACTTAGCAGTTGGCAGGCATCTGATTTTTGTGCCTTGTAGTCACATCACAGTGGTGTTGCACACTGTAATGACCACATTATTAATGAGGAAAACCTCTCGCCACTGACAATGAGACGTTGACAACTAGAAGATCAATATCCAACAAGGTCAGATGTCCTACCCAAGACTTTCCTTTCTGATGTATTAAAACATTACAGACTTTGGGGTGGGGAGAGGTGGGGAGGAAGACTGCTTTCTTTTTGCTCAGGGTTGGCTGGGCTTTCTTTATTAAATCTGAGAACGGCAGTCTGTCCCCACCAGCTCTTCCTCAGGAATGCAACCAATGTGATGTGATTTGTTTGGGATGGAGTTGTCTGTCAGGAGAAGTTACCCCCCMAAATGCTACTAATTGAATATTGCTTTAGTTAAGGTGGACAAATGCCCATAGTCCAAATATATTTTTTTTATGATTGAAGTAGAGTTTTAGTCTAGTTTTCCTAAGCTAAAGGCTTACCCATATTCCTGTGTACTCCTTTATCAAGCTCTAGTATAACAACTTATTTACATTTAAGAGCATTTTTGTTTCCAATTTAGAGTAAATATAGCAATGAAACATTTCATACTGCTCTAAGAGGGGAAAAGTCATGTTCTCCTAAAACCTGAATTTTAATAACTTGAAAGTCAAAATTAGATTAAAGCAAGGTTTTAGTGCAATAGGTGCACAAACCAGGAAGGGAAAGTAATTTAACAGATTTTTAGTTTCAACTGGAAATTTATCACATAGGACAAGCTTCATCCTTTCCTTTACATAAAGAACTTTGTCAGGAAAGTTTGCAGAAGCAAAGTCTTATGCCTTGCTCGTCGCACGAATGGATCTCAATCTCTTGTAACCTTAATAGCAAAGGTTACATAAGGATTGTTCAAAATTCAGTTTTCATAAGGAAAAGCCCCGGAGAACAAATGATATTAGTCCCGAGAAAATTACTTTTACTGCATGTATGTGACTGTAAGACTGAGAACAAAAATCGATGGCTTATCCGCACACCAAGTACCCTTGAGATTATGAAAAAGCAGGGCCTGAATAACTTATTTTACTTTCTGAAAGAGCATTGGGACAAACATAAAACAAAAACAATGTTCAGTGCTTGCTGCAACCTTATTTTCCCAATGTATATTGCAATGCTGCAGAGTACCTGTGCCTAAGGGAACACTAACCTTTTCCTTAGGTGCAGAGCAAGAACATGAGAAACGCAAGTTTTTGCTCTAGTGCAGATTTCGTGAGTGATCTTCAGTAATTAATTTAATCTCACTGTGTATCAATTCCATACTATAAAAGGGCGCTGTTATTTTCCATTCTTTTCAACAATGTTGTAAAAATGTATCGTAAAAATTTTAGCAGGTAAAAAGYCATGGGAGGTATATGTAATTGTATAGATATGTAACTCTTCTTTCTCCCCTTTTTCTGTTTTCTTTTAGATGCCTTTATTTGTGATTTTAGTAGAAAGTAATGATATAGGAGCCTGTACTACTCTGGAGTGTCTTGAGAACTAATTGCATTGGAGTTTTTTTCTGTGTAAGGARATGGGGTTTCTCTTCTGGCTAGAAGCAGTAAATAGACAGTGAAAACTCGCCTAGAAAGTACACAGGCTGAGTGGCTTGCCGTACTTTTATATGGTCATTTGACAGGGGAATATTGGTCTGCAAATTGTTGTAATTCAGGTCAGTTTCTGTCATAAATTCTTTTTTTACTAGCTGGTCTGAGCAACAGATTAATGTTGTTTTGAGTTTCTATACAGATGACTCAGCTTTGCCAAAGTAATTTGCAGTGTCCTGTATCCTCCAGGTTTCTAATAAATCAAGTGGGTGATTTTAAGGGTGTTCTGCCCAGATCCATTCACAAAGAAAATCCTGGCGATTGCTGTTGTGCCATGGGGTTGTTAAGTCAGGGTTATGCAACCTGCAATTGCTTTTACTATAAGCACATAAGAATGTGTACAAGTTTCCGTCTCTTCTCTTCAAATTTGGCTCATGTAGGTGCAATGGATWTTTTTTTTTTTTTTTATTTAACAAGATTTTTTTTTCACTGGAAGTTACTTTGGTGCTGGGGGATAGCAAAAGGCTTCTGAGACCTATTTGAGCCTATTTACACATTCAAACTATGTTGGGCACCATGCCCTCACAAAAATGATTTGAAGACTTTATTCGAACACCCCAAACTCATTTTCAGTCCGTGGCTGCCTAGGAGCACCCAGCATTTGGCCAGACGGCCAAGTGAAATCATCGCTTGACAGAGTGACTGACAGCTTTAGTCATTTGAGGTGATGAATGCATGTCAGCCTGTCACAGCACGCACCGGCGCTGGGCTGGCATCGCGTTGGTAGCCCCGTTTTCCTCCCTATTTCAGCCTTTCCCTTTTAATCGCAGGTTTCCTCTTTTGTCTTTCCCAGGCAGTGTTGCCATAGCAACGGTGTCTTTTGACCATCCTGCCTTCCTCCCATCAGGGCTACCCCTGTCGGCTTCCCATCAGCGAGGTTTCACCCATCTCAGAAGCTCTCCCTTAAAGCTGCTTTCCCAGCACGCACACAAGAAGTTGGCGCWCTCTTCTGTTGAGGTGCCTCTGGACGTTGCAAGTGGAGCTGCCGGGCTGGCACCTGGTTTTATGTTGCATACGGGCACAATTTTCCATGCAAGGTGTCTGCAGCAAGCTGCTCTTGAACACTTCAGCCAAAACTACAAGTATCTGTCAGTGTTTGTAGGCAATGATACAGCATGGTAGATTCAATACTCTGGTTCCTTCAGTGTTTGCATCTGTCTTCTTTTAATAAGCCAAGAGTTTTTGTTTCCTGAAGTGACTTACTTTTGAGTTTGGCCTGTGGAGCACTTATCCCTTGAAAAAAACATGCCTTTTCAATATTTGTTAGGTAGGTCAAATAGAAACAACCACTTCACCCTCCCTGAAAATCTCCTCTTTGTATTTAGGCTTGATCTGATCCTGATGCTCTCCAGCCTCACTTCACTAAAGCTAAACCTGCAACTTCAAAACCTATTCCCAGGACAGAGCTTTTCCCAGGCAAATCGTACAAAAAGTTATAGTGGGATTTGCAAACAAAATGTTATTGGTTGCCCCTCAAGCATCTTCCTAAAACATTTTTGATTTATCAGACTTGTGAAAGAGATTCATTCAGCAGTTGTAAATTTCTCTTCTCAATAAGACCCCAGTGGGTAGAAGAACCTTTTATAGGGTTTGATGAATGTATTGAAAGGATTAATTAAAAAAAGGTTACCATAAATATCTAAATGCAGAAATGAATATATTTTTAATGAATTATGCAACAGTCTGTCACAACAGGCTATTTATACAAGAGATTTCCATTTAACACAAAGTAAYGCATCTATTTATTAAAATAAGGATTAATCTCATGTGTGTTACATGTGCATACCATTTTATACCTTTTCACAAAGAACAGCAAGTTCAAACTTAAATGATAAACTTCCATATGTGGTGCAGCTAGTGAACAGGTAAGTGGGTCTGAGGTGGGCAGAAAAGAATATATAGAGAGAAAATATCTGGGAAGACATGATATCATTTATTCTGGAAATCCTGTTGTTGAACAATAATTTACCTGAATCTAAGCTGAAACATCTACAAGGGACAGAATTAAGACTGTAAGAGAAAGTTGTATGCACAGTAAGATGTGTTAGTAAACTGAATTCCCTGTGTATGTAATGTAGTCACTGGATATATGGGTCATGGGTGCTGCCTGACATTGCTAGAAGTACTGTCCCAAGATATTGCAGTATCTTATTGTCCAGTAATCCAGTAGGTAAATGGAAGAGTAGTAATAAAATTAGTTAGAGTGGTGGCCTATTACTCTAAGTGTCAGAGTGGGTAGGATTGTACCCAATATATCTAATAATTTGAAGTATGGAAACTTAATGATAGACTCTAAATTAGCTGGTACGAAACAGTCCTTAGGGGAGTCACTGTGAATAATCCTCTGAAAGTGTCATCTCTGGGGTCATTGTCTATAGTGTTCAAAAAAGCAAGTTGGATCAGGAAAAAAGGAAAAAATGAAAACTGGAAAGGAAAACCTTGTGTCTCTACTAAACTACTTGGTATATGTATATCCTGAACATTTTACAATTCATAGAATCATAGAATCATAGAATCATTAAGGTTGGAAAAGACCTCTAAGATCATCAAGTCCAACCGTCAACCCAACACCACCATGCCCACTAAACCATGTCCCTAAGCGCCTCATCTACACGCCTTTTAAATACTTCCAGGGATGGTGACTCCACCGCTTCCCCGGGCAGCCTGTTCCAATGCTTAACCACTCTTTCAGTGAAGAAATTTTTCCTAA